>JAVHZZ010000007.1:1400000-1708648 GCA_036250195.1 Mixophyes australis
GCCTCCTCATGTGCAATTTTTAATGCCTTTGCCGCTGTTGACATCCAAAAATATGACAGATCTGCTTTGTTTTCAAATGCAATACATGCTTCTTTATTGCATCGACGCTCAAGAAGTGCCTCTGCCAACCCCTGAGGCTCTTCTGGTACAACAGCAATTTCACATTTAAAGGGGTCTACAATCCAAATGACAGCATGTGAATCAGCAGCATTACCCCCAGGAATTAAATTTTTACCCCATTTGGGGTAATTTACCCCTGTTCCCTGACCACTGATCTAAAGGAAATCACAACAAGATAATAAGTATATAAACCACAACCACAGACAGGCAAACAAAATTTATTGTGTTTAAAAAATAAAATAGAACATAATCAATACAAGATCACCCCAAACAAAAGAAAAAAGAGTGAAGCCGGAGAAGCCAGGAAGGTGGTGGACAATATGAAAGGATGAGGAGAGGGCGTTTGCACCCATGTAGTTAGAGAAGGGTCTTGCGTAAGCCTTTCCTGTACTTCCATCTCAGCAGAAGGAGAGGGTGTCACTTTATACATGGCGGTGAAACAGGACGGGGACGGGTGGGAGAAGAGACGTTCGAACCCCGGCACTTGCCGGAGGGACCACAAACATTGCAAAGCATAAGCTGCAGTGTACTCCGACACGGTGGGGTTACTGGGGAAATGAGAGGGAAGATGGGGGCAAGGGTAGGTCCTCCCAGAATTCACTGCACAGCCTGCTCGTTAGCGCTGCCACTCGTTTCCTGTGGCTTCATGACATCTGGGAGCTCCGGAGGACTTGAAAAAGGATCCACTCGAAGAGGCTCAAAGGCGTCTCCTGCAAAACAAAGAGAGGTTACCATCATCATCACCACCATTTCTTTATATAGCGCCACTAATTCCGCAGCGCTGTACTCATTCACAGCAGTCCCTGCCCCATTGGAGCTTACAATCTAAATTCCCCAATATAGACACACACAGACAGACAGGGAGAGACTATGGTCAATTTTTGATAGAAGCCAATTAACCTACCAGTATGTTTTTGGAGTGTGGGAGGAAACCGGAGCACCCGGAGGAAACCCACGCAAACACAGGGAGAACATACAAACGCCACACAGATAAGGCCATGATCAGGAATCGAACTCATGACCCCAGTGCTGTGAGGCAGAAGTGCTAACCACTAGGCCACTGTGCTGCCCATACCACAATGAGACTCTGAGACACCCTCTTCTGTGCATTACTCACCTGCACAGCGGAAGGCCAGTCCCACAGTCGCCGGAGCCTGGGGCCGCGCAGTCTGACTGGTGAAGCCACAGTCCCCTAAGGATTTATTATCATCTAAGAGCTGGTCGTCCTGCAACAGAGAGTAGGCCATTGAAGAGAGTAAGGAATGGATGAAAGATGGTCAGCAGAACAGAGTTAGCAGAAGAGCCCTCTCACCTTGTACAATCTCTGGTCTTCTGGAGGTCTTTTCAAAATGCCTTCAACAATCCTCTTTAGCTCATGTACTGTGGTGTTCTCCTTTGCATCAGTGAAGATTGTGGTCTTGTTACGACGGATCATCAAAAACACATCCTAGAGAAAGACGACAAGTAGATGCAGTCTGTTACATCACGATCAGAAACATCGGGGTAATAACCGGTCCACAAGGGGGCAAACCCTTAACCTTTCATAAAGGCATGTTACCCCCATGAACACGTCTAGTTCCCACACACGTCAAAGCTACAATACAATATTACGCCCACTAAATATAAAGCAAGATCATTGGCTAAAAGAACTACTTCTAAGATTAATAAACCTACATATAACAGTAAGAAATGTGAAATAAAGCTCTGCTTGTGGGGGAATCATTTTCTCCTGTGAGATTCCGACCACAGACACTAATGAAAGTCTCTGCAGGGTTATCATACATCTCATATGGCTGACAGCAGAACCCTGTACACAGCACAACTTCCCAAATATCCAAATCTGAGCCAATATAATGACAGATACACTTCCTAATAGAGGATCTATAGAACAGCTGTAGGTAGGTGCATAATCAGAGAGGTCATCATCATCATTTATTTATATAGCGCCACTGATTCCGCAGCGCTGTACAGAGAACTCACTCACATCAGTCCCTGCCCCATTGGGGCTTACAGTCTAAATTCCCTAACACACACACACAATCAGACAGACAGACGTCAATTTGTTAGCAGCCAATTAACCTACCAGTATGTTTTTGGAGTGTGGGAGGAAACCGGAGCACCCGGAGGAAACCCACGCAAACACGGGGAGAACATACAAACTCCACACAGATAAGGCCATGGTCGGGAATTGAACTCATGACCCCAGTGCTGTGAGGCAGAAGTGTTAACCACTATGCCACCGTGCTTACGTCGGGAAGTAACGCTCTTCCCCTGAGGAGGCCTGGGCTATGGCCCAAATGCATGACAAGAACCTTTTTAACACCTTAAGTAGCTGGATTTGACTAGAATGCATGAGTATCATGCACGGGTTAACATATATATATATATATATATATATATACACATATATATACATATACACACACACACACTCTCTGTGGTACAGTAGTGTATAAATATAACTGGGGGATGGTAGGTAGGTGTGTGTATACATATATATATTTATACACACACACAATCTCTGTGGTACAGTAATATATATATATATATATATATATATATATATATATATAACTGAGGGGATGGTAGGGGGTGTGTGTACACAATCTCTGTGGTACAGTAGTGTATAGATATAACTGGGGGGATGGTAGGTGTATATATATCTATAATATAAAAGTCTAGTAGCGTGTGTCTGTGTGAAAAAAACAAAAAAACAAGCTGCAGCGCCACCTGCTGGGCGGAGTTATACACTGACCTACTAAATTCTTAGCATTATCTAATATATAAAAGAAAAAACTATTTTCTCAGAAAGGACTCATCCAATTGACCTGAAATTTGGTATACTGACATTTAACAAAAAAATTAGAATAGTGAAGTCAGTTAACTTCCATCATCCCCCCTTCCCCCCGTGGGAGGGGTAGTAAAGGCTAAATTTACGAGTTGAGGGGTCAAACTCATTTTCGTGAGGTAATTTTACCTCATGAACACACATTAATAAGGGCGCTTGTGTCGGGAAGTAACGCTCTTCCCATGAGGAGGCCTGGGCTAGGTCCAAATGCATGACAAGAACCTTAAGAAGCTTGATTTGACTAGAATGCATGAGTATCATGCACGGGTTAACTTGTATATGTGTGTGTGTGTGTGTGTGTATAATATATATATATATATATAGGGGGGTGTACACAATCTCTGTGGTACAGTAGTGTATAGATACAACTGGGGGGGGGGGGGGTGTATATTTTCATTCTCACTGGGGCAGGCGCCCGGCGGCCATCTTGTGAGTGGCAGACATGCGCCCGTTACCCCGGGAGACAGACTGCGTCCGGCGCCATCTTGTGGAGGTCAGGGTGACGGTGGGAGTCGGCGGACAGGCCCCGGGGTTGTAGAACCGGGCACCGGCTGAGTACAGACCTCCCCCTGGTCCCCCCGGCCCTCAACCCCCACCTCGGTGGCCCCGGCTCCCGTCACCCCAGCCGCCATCTTGAGAAGGTCAGTGCGGGCTCGGTGCGGCCTGCGGCTCCTCCACAGGACGACAGATCCCAGGACCCCGGGTACCTCACCGCCCCGCCGGGCCTCCTCCTCTGCCCCTGTCCCTCACTCACCATCCCGGCCGTGTCCGCCCGTCCGTCCGTCCCGGGGAGGCTGTAACCAGACAAAGACCCAGCTTCAGAGACTCCGCTCTGTCTGCACACTGACCTCCCTCCCAGCATGCACCGCGTCCGCGCAGCCGCCAGTTGAAGGGGCGGACGCCATCTTGTTTGGGGCAAAGCCGTGCTCTACCGCCCTGGGCGGGGCTTCAAGTTCACGGGGGCGTGTCACCACGGGACTGTAACCTGTGGGCGTGGTCACGGCTGATGTTGTGGTGACGTCTGTTATCTCGAGCGACAACATTTTGGCGCGAAAGCCTCGTTACCGACCGGAGAGACCGACTGACTGACCGAGAGACATCCCGAGAGAGTGACTCACTGAGAGACATCCCGAGAGAGTGACTCACTGAGAGACATCCCGAGAGAGTGACTCACTGAGAGACATCCTGTGAGAGTGACTGAGAGACATCCCGAGAGAGTGACTCACTGAGAGACATCCTGTGAGAGTGACTGAGAGACATCCCGAGAGAGTGACTCACTGAGAGACATCCTGTGAGAGTGACTGAGAGACATCCCGAGAGAGTAGCTGAGAGACATCCTGACTGACTGAGAGACATCCTGTGAGTGACTGAGAGACATCCTGACTGACTGAGAGACATCCTGTGAAAGTGACTGACTGAGAGACTCTGAGAGTGCCCAAGAGACAGAGAGCAGTCAGAGATTGAGAGAGAGACAGCTGCCACAGGCTGAGACATCCTCTGAGAGACCGATCCTGAGAGAGAGACAGCGGCCACAGGCTGAGACATCCTCTGAGAGACCGATCCTGAGAGAGAGACAGCGGCCACAGGCTGAGACATCCTCTGAGAGACCCATCCTGAGAGAGAGACAGTGGCCACAGGTTGAGACATCCTCTGAGAGACCCAATCTGAGAGAGAGATAGTGGCCACAGGTTGAGACATCCTCTGAGAGACCCATCCTGAGAGAGAGACAGCGGCCACAGGCTGAGACATCCTCTGAGAGACCCATCCTGAGAGAGAGACAGCGGCCACAGGTTGAGACATCCTCTGATAGACCGATCCTGAGAGAGAGACAGCGGCCACAGGCTGAGACATCCTCTGAGAGACCGATCCTGAGAGAGAGATAGTGGCCACAGGTTGAGACATCCTCTGAGAGACCCATCCTGAGAGAGAGACAGCGGCCACAGGTTGAGACATCCTCTGAGAGACCCATCCTGAGAGAGAGACAGCGGCCACAGGCTGAGACATCCTCTGAGAGAGAGACAGCGGCCACAGGCTGAGACATCCTCTGAGAGAGAGACAGCGGCCACAGGCTGAGACATCCTCTGAGAGAGAGACAGCGGCCACAGGCTGAGACATCCTCTGAGAGACCCATCCTGAGAGAGAGACAGCGGCCACAGGCTGAGACATCCTCTGAGAGACCCATCCTGAGAGAGAGATAGTGGCCACAGGTTGAGACATCCTCTGAGAGACCGATCCTGAGAGAGAGATAGTGGCCACAGGTTGAGACATCCTCTGAGAGACCGATCCTGAGAGAGAGATAGTGGCCACAGGTTGAGACATCCTCTGAGAGACCGATCCTGAGAGAGAGATAGTGGCCACAGGTTGAGACATCCTCTGAGAGACCGATCCTGAGAGAGAGATAGTGGCCACAGGTTGAGACATCCTCTGATAGACCGATCCTGAGAGAGAGACAGCGGCCACAGGCTGAGACATCCTCTGAGAGACCGATCCTGAGAGAGAGATAGTGGCCACAGGTTGAGACATCCTCTGAGAGACCGATCCTGAGAGAGAGATAGTGGCCACAGGTTGAGACATCCTCTGAGAGACCGATCCTAAGAGAGAGATAGTGGCCACAGGCTGAGACATCCTCTGATAGACCGATCCTGAGAGAGAGATAGTGGCCACAGGCTGAGACATCCTCTGATAGACCCATCCTGAGAGAGAGACAGCGGCCACAGGCTGAGACATCCTCTGAGAGACCGATCCTGAGAGAGAGACAGCGGCCACAGGCTGAGACATCCTCTGATAGACCCATCCTGAGAGAGAGAGACAGCGGCCACAGGCTGAGACATCCTCTGAGAGACCGATCCTGAGAGAGAGAGACAGCGGCCACAGGCTGAGACATCCTCTGAGAGACCGATCCTGAGAGAGAGATAGTGGCCACAGGCTGAGACATCCTCTGATAGACCGATCCTGAGAGAGAGATAGTGGCCACAGGCTGAGACATCCTCTGATAGACCGATCCTGAGAGAGAGATAGTGGCCACAGGTTGAGACATCCTCTGAGAGACCGATCCTGAGAGAGAGACAGCGGCCACAGGTTGAGACATCCTCTGAGATAGAGATAGTGGCCACAGGTTGAGACATCCTCTGAGAGAGAGATAGTGGCCACAGACTGAAAGGGACAGATTACTTGAGTTGTATACGACCTGAGACTGTCTGAGAGAGTCTTCCGTGGAGATATCTGTGAGACTGTCCATCTGATTACAGACTATTGTAGGGACAGTTGGAGGAGGTGACGGATCTGTACCATATGGTGTCAGTGTAACATGTTGAGATACGTCACTGTGGACCGTATGAGATGCAATTGGGCGCCAGGTAAACGCTTCACCAGTGAGTGGTGTATAGATGGACCCATGGTGCGCAGTCTTTATTGCTCAGATTAGAAGTCGTCACCCCCTGTTTGGGGCTCTATCTATCTCTCGCTTTTCTGCCAGTAGTTAGACTGGCTAAACCTTCAGTGATGCCATTGTGGAAATGCCTGCAGTCCTAGTGTAGATCAGAGATAAACCACTATATAGGTTTACATGTATGTGTGTGTATATAATATATATATATATACCACAGACAACCTCCTATGATACACGGAAGCAGAAACATGTTCATTAAGACATCCCATCCCTAGATATTGGTGGATCACCATATCATTATTAAAATACCTCTGTATACAGAAATTTTCAAACACCTTTATCAATGTTAAAAGTAAATGTAACTATTATATGCTTCATCATCATCACCATTTATTTATATAGCGCCACTAATTCCGCAGCGCTGTACAGAGAACTCGCTCACATCAGTCTCTGCCCCATTGGGGCTTACAGTCTAAATTCGCTAATGCACAGACAGACAGACTAAGGTCAATTTGTTAGCAGCCAATTAATCTACCAGTATGTTTTTTGGAGTGTGGGAGGAAACCAGAGCACCCGGAGGAAACCCACGCAAACACGGGGAGAACATACAAACTCCACACAGATAAGGCCATGGTCAGGTATTGAACTCATGACCCCAGTGCTGAGGCAGAAGTGCTGACCACTGAGCCACCGTGCTGCCCACTTTTGTATGTTTGCCACAGAAATATGGATGAAATGCCGTTTTGAAAGCAGTTCCTTATGAAAATGTCTGACTGGCTGATGTTGTATTTACTCTTTGCAGTTCTTCCACAATGCAGAGCCACCCTAATATAGAAGATGTACTGCCCCATTAGAACGTTGCTCGAGCTGCATTATCTGTGCCATATTCAGAGGGGTGATATGCCAACTACAAGTTTGGGTTGATGTTGGTCCTACTTACCATTGAGCTGTAGAGATACGGACCGTATACAGGATTGGAGGGTGCAGAGTACTACTTCTGTACCCACAGTTAGGGGTTAAGAGTGGTGGTCAGCCCCTTATTGACCAATTCAGCGCAAAGAACCCATGCTGGCATGTGTATAATTTATTTTAAAAAAATAAGCCTAGTTGCCTGAAACATCGCACATGTAAGACGGTGTTTCCAGCTTTGCGAGAGTGAAGAAGAAAATTCATCATCTATTTATATAGCGCCACTAATTCCGCAGCGCTGCACAGAGAACTCATTCACATCAGTCCCTGCTCCATTGGAGCTTACAATCTAAATCCTCATACATACACACAGACCGAGAGAGACTAATGGCAATTTAATAGCAGGCAATTAACCTACCAGTATGTTATGTCTTATATAAACCTGATGTAGTCTAGTAGCCAACGAGGGACACATGGGGTGGTAGTGTTGGCCAAGTGTCAGTAACGATCTTCTATGCCACTAACTATTGGCGATGGTTTAAAGCTAGTACAAGTGCCCTGTTAAGTAATCGCTTAATGGCGAACACCTTTGGAAGCTGCATGATTTGGTTTTTCTGCTTTTATACCCCCAGATTCTCCTCTCCCCTGTCAAAGATAAAAGGGAATATTTGGACATCTTGATTGTGCCCAGTCATGCCTGTACCTGATGATGAGATGGGCGACACTTCACTTAGCCGCACTCCAATCCCAGTGCCAGCACATTTTACTCAAGCAGAACAAAGCTTCTCGCTCAAAAAAAGAGGCCGCTCACTCTGCTACACTCTTCCACCACGACCCCCAGTGAAGAGCATCCCGCCAATCAGTCGTATCTTTCCTAATAAACAGCGATCGTGGAGCCAGCCGCGCCCCCAGAGTGTATCGTTCCGCAGCCCCCAGCACAAGCCTCCAGTCAGCAGATTGTATGACCATAGCAAGGAAGAGACCTTCTTCAAGCAGTGTTTCCAGAACATCTGCAAGTTGGGGAGGGGCTCATTTGGGGAAGTGTATAAGGTAAGAAAGGCCAAATCGTCATTACAAGAGGGAGAAGTTTGTGCATAAGAAGCTAAATGTATATAGGTTGTATTTATTAGGACAGAGTACTTAACAGTAGTAAAACCACATTATGACACATTGGATATTACATGTATCGTATAGGTGGTGATGCTAGGTGTGTAATATTATTGTATGTGTGATAATTGAGACCACAGCAGTTGTAATGAAGTTCAGGAGTTATAACAAGCTGAAACATTTGTCATTGTTTATTCTGATGTTTACTGTATAATTGGAGTACATTACTGGCTGGACGTGCTTTAACTTTCACCAAACTCATTTACGTTTATTCGATTCCAACAGTAATTGTATATGAATTCATTTGTCATCTTTTCACATAGGTGCGAAGTCGGGAGGATGGTTGTTTATATGCCGTAAAGCGTTCTGTTTCCCCTTTCCGTGGTGAATCAGACCGCCATCGCAAGCTCCAGGAAGTAAGAAAACATGAGCGTGTCGGAGAGCATCCCAACTGCCTGCGGTTTGTGCGGGCCTGGGAGGAGAAGCGGATGCTGTACTTGCAGACAGAACTGTGTGTAGGGAGTCTGCAGCAGCATTCAGAAGATTTGGGGGAACCTCTTTCGTCACAACAAATTTGGAATGTAACTTGTGATCTTCTGCGTGGTCTCAAACATCTCCATGACCGCAATTTGTTACACCTAGACATCAAGTCGGCCAATGTCTTCATCTCCTATTCCAGTGTCTACAAGCTGGGAGACTTTGGGCTGATGGTAGAACTAGATGGGACAGAAGGAAGTGGTGATGCACAAGAAGGGGACCCCCGCTATATGGCTCCTGAGCTGTTGGACGGTGTCTTCACAAAAGCTGCAGATGTGTTTAGGTGAGAAGAGCGCTGGCACCTGCTCTGTAGCTGTAGATTTCTAGTCTTGTCTGATGTCTACATCTCCCCATTTCCCAGCCTCGGAATGACGCTGCTGGAAGTCTCTTGTAACATGGAGCTCCCTAAGGGAGGGGAAGGCTGGCAGCAGCTCCGACAGGGTCATCTGCCAACTCAGTTCACCTCAGGTAAGTGTTTGCCATCACTGTGTTGTGTCTACCCAACGGCATCAGAATTACCCCACGTGTATTTCATTTTCTTTCTGTATTTAATGTTAGTAAATAATCAGGTTGCAGGACTTCTATCACTGACTGCAGATTGTGTCACTAACTCCGCATGCGGTGTGTAGCTTCCATACATTATTTTAGTTAATACCTACTTTGAGCTCATGAAAGGCTCCCTGCACTCTCAGTAGACTTACTGACAGGATGTCTGGTGTGCATAGGACAAAGTCCCATAGCAAGTTCCTGAAACACTTCCATCTATAGAGCATGTTGGTGAACCTTTCTCATTACAATTTTTAAGGAAGGTAGTTTCAATGTCTGGGAAAACTACATTTTATAAATGTTTGAGTATCTTTTTAATTTTTTTGAGGGGTAGTATAGGGTTTAGAAGACAAGGAATAACTGATGCCAGTATCATACGGTGTTCAATGCTGTTTTCTCTACTTCAAACATTATTAAGCTGATGAATATTTGCACGTAATGCAGAATTACCCCCAGATTTTCTGAGAGTTCTCTGTGTGATGCTGGAGCCGGACTATCGCTGCCGAGCTACGGTGGACTGGCTGCTCTCTCTTCCTGCTATTCGTAGGGCTGAAAGGTGGAGAAAAGTGACTCTAACTACAAGAGGGATTCTTACTAAAATAGTTACAGTCTTCCAGGTGAGATCTCTCACTACTTGTAGAAATGATCATACTCTGATGCCATGTTGTCCTATCACTTGATATCTAAAACATCATCTTATAGTGTTTTATAAATGTCCTTCTTATCTCTAGCACATTCTTAGGTCAGACATTAAATGCTGATCTTGTCCTGTGTGTGTACAAACGTAATACATGTTTCACTTTTCCTTCTAGCTATTAATGTGGCTTGTGGCTTTAGTATTCCAAGGCCTACGGCGTCCGTTTATGTGGCTCTTGCACTGGACGAGGCTAAGAGCTCCTTTAAGTTCCCCGCCATCTTCTCCTTCTCCACACCGCGTTGGGGAGAGCAGCATATCCAGTGATTGGGAGGACGAGAGCCTAGGAGATGATGTTTTTGAAGTGCCACCTAGTCCTCTGGGCCTCCCCAGGAACTTGACCTACCACGGGCAGGAATTTGCTCTCAGGTACAGATGTGTAATGTTACATGAAGGAGAATAGGGGGTCAGTCAGCTGCACAGCATTAAAGTACAACAGCATTTTAAAACATACATGTTTCCATGTACTGTTTTAATATTAAAGTGCTTGTCCAACCAAAATGTTTTCCACTATTGATGGCTCATATACAAATGAATAGACTTCGCTAACTGCCGGCCTGATCCCTACCGCTGGTATTTCCACCAGTTTAAGGCATTCCTGGCAACATGATAATGAGCAAGTGTGGGACACCGCCTATGATGGTGAGGGATATTCCTTATGGGTTTTGTTTACCCCAATGCACAATGGTAACTAGTTCTGTAGAGTGGTTATCCTACTGAGTAACCCCATTCATGTCGGAGTGTAGTCTGGATGTAAGTTGGCGGCACCTGTGCATAGTTTAGAACTTACTTAAATTCAAGCGTATCTCAAGATTTGTTTAAAGTTGAGTCTGGGTGTAAATACTCTCTGCCTAAACGTTACTTAACACAGCAGACTGCAGTATAGGCATAAGTACAACAAGAGCTCACATCAAAACACAAAACTGTTATTTGATCATAACACAATAACTGTGACGATGAATCGGGCCCAGAGTTTTTGGATCGTTGCACCACAGACCGGGACACATTGTAAAGATACTAAAATGTAAATGCTTTTATCTTCATACACTATAATTAAGATGCTCTTCATTATAAAGTGGAGGTGGACAACGTATATTAAGTATTTTGCCATCTGGCCTACCCACATATGTCGGTGATAATTTTGTTTTCCATTTCGGTAACAGACATTCTCCAGATCTACTTTCACGGCCATCTTTGGGCAGCACATCTACACCTCGCAATATGTCTCCGGAGTACAGTACGAGGAAGCGGTAAGTGCCCCTAGAGACACGTGGCTTTTGGTATCTATTCTCATTTTAGCGCTAGTGTATACATTGAGGTACCATTCACTGATCCTTTCACTGACTGCTCCCTCGATCTTGGCTGAGGAGTAACGTGATTTTCCACATCATGTAACACTTCTCTTGTAGTGTATTTTATAGACCCCGTTCATGGTGTGTGTCCGCGTAACCTTGTGATATTCATCCTGTGGGTGTATATCTAGTGACGTGTGTACACAGCGTTCCCTTGTGATATTCATCCTGTGGGTGTATATCCAGTGACATGTGTACACAGCGTAACCTTGTGATATTCATCCTGTGGGTGTATATCTAGTGACATGTGTACGCAGCGTTCCCTTGTGATATTCATCCTGTGGGTGTATATCTAGTGACGTGTACACAGCGTAACCTTGTGATATTCATCCTGTGGGTGTATATCTAGTGACGTGTACGCAGCGTTCCCTTGTGATATTCATCCTGTGGGTGTATATCTAGTGACGTGTACGCAGCGTAACCTTGTGATATTCATCCTGTGGGTGTATATCTAGTGACATGTGTACGCAGCGTAACCTTGTGATATTCATCCTGTGGGTGTATATCTAGTGACATGTGTACGCAGCGTTCCCTTGTGATATTTATCCTGTGGGTGTATATCTAGTGACATGTGTACGCAGCGTTCCCTTGTGATATTCATCCTGTGGGTTTATATCTAGTGACATGTACGCAGCGTTCCCATGTGATATTCATCCTGTGGGTGTATATCTAGTGACATGTGTACGCAGCGTAACCTTGTGATATTCATCCTGTGGGTGTATATCTAGTGACATGTGTACGCAGCGTTCCCTTGTGATATTTATCCTGTGGGTGTATATCTAGTGACATGTGTACGCAGCGTTCCCATGTGATATTCATCCTGTGGGTGTATATCTAGTGACATGTGTACGCAGCGTAACCTTGTGATATTCATCCTGTGGGTGTATATCTAGTGGCATGTGTACGCAGCGTAACCTTGTGATATTCATCCTGTGGGTTTATATCTAGTGACGTGTACGCAGCGTAACCTTGTGATATTCATCCTGTGGGTGTATATCTAGTGACATGTGTACGCAGCGTTCCCTTGTGATATTTATCCTGTGGGTGTATATCTAGTGACATGTGTACGCAGCGTTCCCATGTGATATTCATCCTGTGGGTGTATATCTAGTGACATGTGTACGCAGCGTAACCTTGTGATATTCATCCTGTGGGTGTATATCTAGTGACGTGTACGCAGCGTAACCTTGTGATATTCATCCTGTGGGTTTATATCTAGTGACATGTGTACGCAGCGTAACCTTGTGATATTCATCCTGTGGGTGTATATCTAGTGACATGTGTACGCAGCGTAACCTTACATTTACAGCTCTGCTGGGGACCTATATCCTCTGAGGTAGAGGAGTCCTCTGATATATAATAACCTTGTTTATTATGGAATAGATTTGCACAACTTTAGAATCGACAACCTTGTGTTTTGTTTCCTTCATAACCTTATTGTTTTAGTTCTGGAGACAGTTAAAAAGCAAAGAATTAATATTTTCTGTAGTTCTTAAATATGAATCCATTGAGCTGTAGTATCTCAGTGCTCCATCTTTATACAGTTAGTCCAGATTACACATCTGGGGCCTGATTCATTAAGGATCTTAACTTAAGAAACTTCTTATTTCAGTCTCCTGGGCAAAACCATGTTACAATGCAAGGGGTGCAAACTAGTATTCTGTTTTGCACATAAGTTAAATACTGACTGTTTTTTCATGTAGCACACAAATATCAACTTTAAATCTCCGTGTACAAATAAGCTATAGAGTATTTGTGTGTTACATGAAAAAACAGTCAGTATTTAACTTATGTGCAAAACAGAAAACTAATTTGCACCCCTTGCATTGTAACATGGTTTTGTCCAGGAGACTGAAATAAGAAGTTTCTTAAGTTAAGATCCTTAATGAATCAGGCCCCTGATACTTAGTCCAAGCACTATCAAATCCATGCTGTATAACGCTGTGATATCAGTGTGTGGCCAAATACAACTGCGATGGGCAGTAATCTATTGGCACACGTGTCTTATGCCAACTGTAATAACCGGTCCCGTTCACACCAGAAGTGATCTGGCTGCTGGATCTGAGGGGCGGAAAGGTCTGATCGCGTTCACTTTGGCCAAACTAGACGTTGGTACTGTTGCTGGTTCCGTGTGTGGCCAGCCTAACTCCCCACAGAGCGTGTTGTGTCCTCAGTCAGAGGATTTATTAATGATTGGATGGTCTGAGTTATATACACACTGTTACCTCGGACCACAGACTTCCTCGTACATCTATTCACTTCACTCCTTCATGACTACAGGTTTCTATACTATCATGTCTGAACCCAGAGAGGAAATATATGTGTATCTATGAAATATATATAGAGCGCAAAAAAAGTAAAACTTCGTTTTTGTAATTATACTCTCATTTCAAGAAACTGACATAGTCCAATCAAAGGGGCATGGACCCCAAATACAAGTTGGCTTATAAAAGAGCTGCTACTTGTTATAATTAGTAAGATGATAATGTGATGGGCTCTGCAGTCAGCCTCATGTGGCATGCCTTACTTACACACTGTATATTATAGGGTTAATGGTCCTTTAATTTACCCCAATCTCTATTCGCATAGTTTTGCCAAATTGAAGAACACCATGTTTGTATTAGTTTTATCCAATGTATTTTCTGGCGTCCCTTAACTGTCTGTGATGTCCTCTCACATGAACCTCCAGTCCAGGCCTTTTACGTGACCATCCATTATCTGTTATGTTTAGGTCGGCGCTGACTCCAAACATCAGTCGTATCAGCCAGGACTCTCCATCTAGTGTGAAATCAATCACTCTCGACAGCAGCTCCTCCGGCTTTGTTGATGCTGAAGCTCCTCGCTCCACGTTTCTCCCTCGCAACCTCCTGGGTTTGTTTGATGACGCATGTGAGCAGTGAGATGAGGGACGTATTCTCATACAGGGCTCACTCTGAGCCTCTTATTCCTTACGCTTCCTCAGTACAGCGGATAAAATGCAGTTTTATTGGACATACGGATCTGACCATAAATGGTGCATCCTGAGGAGCTCCTTGTGTTTGCTGCCGCTACCAGCTGTAGTGGCTTTGGATTAAGTTTTGACCGACTTCTAGAAGTTTCTCAGGGCCTTTAAAATGTGATAACCGAACAGTGTACAGTAGATAAGAGGCTTTTAAGTTAAGAAAACTCACGAGGCTTTATTGGTTATATTCATTAAAATGAATTAGACTGAAGTTTTAACAAAACTGAATGATAATTTATTCTTTAAACTTTGCATCACAAGTACTGCAGGAAAACACCTTTATTTTGCAGGTTGTGCGAGATAACAGATGAACGTTGTGTAAAGTAGACTGCAGGGCGGTCACCATGTGGTACAATAGTAAAGTATTGTCAAATTAGCACCATCATTTTACCAGTTGGGGTAGTAGAAATCTCTTATCTTGTTGGTGTTGCCTCAGTATTGTTAAATTAATCTTTATTCTAACATGTGATGTCAATGATTAAACAGTGGTGGATATTATGTGTTATGAGAACGGTATTAACTTTCTCCAGGGACTTTGAAGCCGTTTATGCTTCTTTTTTTTTCTGTGTCATTTGATACTGTTCTAGAAAAGTAGAATTATATATGGAGTAATGTGGTAGTTTGTGGTGCGACACCGGAGATCAGTGATGATCTTCTTAATATGGTGTCATTTTCAGCACTGTCAAACACCACTGTACTGATATCACCTCTATGATACACCCTGCTTTGTGATTCCCAGCTGCGTGACGTAGGACATTAGTGAATCTGCCACAGGCAAGGTAAACCCCATCCAGCCTCAGCTTGTCTCCTTGTGAGCGGACTCTGTATGTAATACACACCCATGACACATTAAACATTTAATAAAATACATTTATTGCATTAGTAATACTGGCCTTGTGCAAAGCCCTGCAAGATATGATCCAGTTATCCCAGGGAGATCAGTTAGAGGCTCCTTATTGTAGAGGAGCTGGGGCAGTAAGGCAACTATCCCTCCCACCCACATAATTAGGGGGTAAACTGGGGTTTCATTCTTCCCGCCACCTAATAAGGCCAATAATGATTCCTTCCTCTGACACCCAGTCCTAAATCAATGATGTAATCTGCTTCTAACGTAGATGGGGACGGTGGAGACACCATTATGGAGAGAAATATTAACAGCCGTTTCTCTGGATGAGCAGAGCTCCGAGAGATTTGATATTTCATATTGTAAACCCAACAACTGGCTCTGACCTGTTGCTGATAAGAAGCGGAAACATTTGGAAGTAGGTTTCCTGAAATGATACTGAAAATACTTTCCTGTCGTTGAAATGCATAGGCCTTAGTGCACTGTTACCTCAGGCGCTGCCTCGAGGGGTCATTGTCTCATTGCTGAATCCTCGTCCTATGATCGGAGCATATCCCAGTGACACCAGCAGATCTACGTAAATACATTGCTTCTGTCAGTTGTACAGTGACCTAGTCATACGTGAGCACATGGATGCTACATATTGGATTATGTTCATTAAACACCTAAATGCTGAATCTCAAACGGGTGAGATCGGTCCCCAGTAACGCAAGAGGACAACACACATTTCTGCAGCATTTTGTGGCCAACAGACCATTGTTGAGATTTAATTTATGTAAGTACATAGAATACTTTGTCAATTCATTATAAGAACCTACCAGGCTGCTGGAACAGATCTCCGTACCCATCTATCTCACTGGAGAGACATCTCGGCACAGTAAACTAGCGCCTCGTACTGCTTAATACTGATATGTTTAAACTCCCCTCACCCACCAGCCATGCTCAATGTATACAAATCTCATCGTCAGTCTTATGAGTGTGGAATACTATGTAACCTTGCACCCTCCCCTCTTATAAAATCTAGATACATTGTCTATTTCATGAAATGGGTTTGGTTTCGCTGGTTCCGTCTGTACGCTCAGCTACATGTAACTTCCACTGTCCCTGTAGCCACTGCTGCTGATGTTTCTCCTGTGCTTAGCTGCCATAACCCTAGAGTATATAGCAAGGAGGTGTTCTGAACAGAGCCTCATTCCAGGGGACACGGATAGCTGCTTATCCACATGAGGTCAGAGGTAACGCCCCAGTGTAAATAGAGGATGCTGATCACCACCAAGACGTGCATAATTTGGTGACTGTTGCACCAGTAGTCAAACTTGCCAGGTCGTAGGCGTTCAGGTAGACGGGAAACGTTGATGATCCCTCCAAGTAGGGCTAGACCATCCATTAGGAGGTAGCAGCGTAGTGAAGACGGATGCCCGAATCCTAATCCTGCCCAGCGTAGATAGAAGAAGAAGAAGCGGAAGAAAGCTTGCCAAGCAAATGAGCAGAGTCGACTTATGTTGCTGTGAGCACCAACGGCACAGAAGATCACGTAACTGGACAGGCCAGAGTATGCCAAGAGAGCCAGGCTCCGCGTGGAGGAATAGCAGAGTAGTGTACAGTATATGATGGGAAGAGCACCTGTGGAGAGAGACAGCTTGTAATACAAATTATACATTCTCATACTCTGCTCATTTGGCCACACACACGTTACTATGCTGCAGCTTGGCCAAAACAGAGTCACTGTCCAATTTCTCTACTCATAGTGGCCAATCTGGACCAGATCAGGTGGCTGGTATGTAAGCCAGGAGACCAGAACACTCATTGTGGCCAATCTGATCAGATCAGGTGGCTGGTATGTAAGCCAGGAGACCAGAACACTCATTGTGGCCAATCTGGACCAGATTAGGTGGCTGGTATGTAAGCCAGGAGACCAGAACACTCATTGTGGCCAATCTGGACCAGATCAGGTGGCTGGTATGTAAGCCAGGAGACCAGAACACTTTCATTGTGGCCAATCTGATCAGATCAGGTGGTTGGTATGTAAGCCAGGAGACCAGAACACTCATTGTGGCCAATCTGATCAGATCAGGTGGCTGGTATGTAAGCCAGGAGACCAGAACACTCATTGTGGCCAATCTGATCAGATCAGGTGGCTGGTATGTAAGCCAGGAGACCAGAACACTCATTGTGGCCAATCTGGACCAGATTAGGTGGCTGGTATGTAAGCCAGGAG
This sequence comes from Mixophyes australis, assembly GCA_036250195.1. NCBI lineage: Eukaryota > Metazoa > Chordata > Amphibia > Anura > Limnodynastidae > Mixophyes > Mixophyes australis. The sequence continues at coordinate 1,417,565 of JAVHZZ010000007.1, forward strand.
ACCAGAACACTCATTGTGGCCAATCTGGACCAGATCAGGTGGCTGGTATGTAAGCCAGGAGACCAGAACACTTTCATTGTGGCCAATCTGATCAGATCAGGTGGTTGGTATGTAAGCCAGGAGACCAGAACACTCATTGTGGCCAATCTGATCAGATCAGGTGGCTGGTATGTAAGCCAGGAGACCAGAACACTCATTGTGGCCAATCTGATCAGATCAGGTGGCTGGTATGTAAGCCAGGAGACCAGAACACTCATTGTGGCCAATCTGGACCAGATCAGGTGGCTGGTATGTAAGCCAGGAGACCAGAACACTCATTGTGGCCAATCTGGACCAGATTAGGTGGCTGGTATGTAAGCCAGGAGACCAGAACACTTTCATTGTTGGTGGGGCCTATTAGTGCAGTTAGTAGAAGACTGCTGAGAGGCTGCAGTCACCTTTTGACTACATTTCCTAATATGACCCTGTCAATTCCAACAGGATAATTATCAGACATCATGGCTGTTATATTTTATTTATAAGGTGTCACAGAATCTGCAGCTTGTATAAATCAGCAGAATCTAAAGAATATACAAATAAAGAGCAATAGAATCAGTAAAAATTAATACAATAAGAAACAGAAATCAACTAAATTAGAAGACAACTAGAACAAAGGAGGTAACATGCAAGAGGGTCAGGGATGGAGGCGGAAGGGGCAGGTGGAGTGTGAGGACAGAACTGTCTTAGAATACAGCAGGATAGGCCATGAAAGGTGAGGGGAGTCTGGTCAGACGGGGTAGGGGTTTCGTAAAGGTGGGGAGCAGCTCGAGCACAGTCCTGCAGATGGAAGAGGTGATAAGGTGAAGGTCGTTGGCGATGAGGGGAGTATTCTTCACAAGCTCTGGACCATACAGTGGTATATATCTAATTATACAATATTCCAGCAGTTGTACATTAATAACTATATGGACACTAATAAGTAGAACACAAGTACCGTCTTCATAGTAGGGTAATGATTGGTTATGTGCTGGTAGTACTGCACCTTAGTGTGTTCCTGAAAGGAAGGCAGAAGCAGGCAAAACTCACCCAAAGTGTTGACCAGACAGATGCCACACATGTCCAGGGTGAGGAGTTTGTGGTAGACCCGTGCTCCGCCATGGTGGTTCATGAAGAGATGATACAAAACACTGCCCAACTGGGGGCTGACACATGCAAGATAATGTACCACACCAAGCCAAGGTACAGCGAGCTGGCGCCAAGGGATCTGCAGAGGGAGCAAGAACATGAAGCCCAGGAGCGGGATCCCTGCAATAGAGATAGGACAATAAGACCAGGTCTTGTCATACATTAAAGCACGGCATTCATTAGGCAACAATAAAGCAAACAAAATTCCATGTAGAACCTCTGCATGATCGTGTATGAACAGAGATATACAGAGAAACGGTTATATCTATCCTAGGTGAAGAGCTCTGTGCCGTCAACATGATATCTGTAAGTAAAGATGTCATATCACGCCTGTAATCTGATCCGTACTCTTATTTACTGCACGGAGGTATCACAATACACAGCCAGGAACTGCATGCTGCACTGGAAATGGTCTAATACATTCTGCAAGTTTCTTTTGTTTAATCGTTATTGCGGAATAACAAGATACATACACTGGATATAACAAGTCTTCCTGAATTCTACAAGGTTTCACAGCAAGAATTGCGCATTAACGTGCAACTTTCTAAATTGTATTTATTTTATAAGAAATTGTGACGCATTTGTATAAATCAAGTTGCATTGTAAATGATAATCTAATCTACTCCTGTGATATTAATGGGGTTATGATTAAACAAAATAACAACAGTCTATAAAATCATAAATCTATAAATATGATGTGTTATCCATGTTTAATGGCACCTATCAAAATTGTGGTCTGTGAAGGCCGCTAATCTTGTAGTAAACAGACCTGGCCTGTTGTACAGCATGGAGATGCGGAGTGTTCATGTAACAACGTTATATATAGAAATATGTATGTTGTATTTTCAAATCTTATAGAAAGGTGCCAATGAGCCTTATGAAAAGCACTTAGCGATGGCTCTTTTGGTGTGATAGAAAACAAATGCAGATAAATCCAACTGAAACAATATTATCATCAGTCTGCCATTAATATGGCCTCAATGTGGTTCAGGAGTGATCGGACCCAAAGAGCCAGACTTGGTCCAGTCACGTGAAGACAGCTTAATTCTCTTGCTCAATGTGTCACAGATAGTGACAGGACTGAGTACCCAAGTGCCATTTTAGTCCTTCAGACTGTAAAGCCAGCAATATACAGACTGATCCTGCAATGAACATCGACAAACAGCGTTGCACTAGTTTTGTGGTCATGGTAGTTATATTGGGACAATTTTTCGGTACTGATAGATCTTCTAGTATACGGAAGGCAGGTTCATACTTTCCAATCCTCCATCTTTAGCTGTCGGCACATGGAAGTTTTATCAATCAATTTGGTCACTACCGACTGATCAGATTGCCAACCAATTCCATTGTACAGGTCCAAAAACATGAATTGCAGATGGCCACATCAGCCATCTGCTGACCAGATCCAAGTGATCCTTTGTAATCCTGTCTGTCTGACCCCATGTGCGAGTGGATTTGTACAATTTGTCCTTGGTGTGTGCAGCCAAATTTGTCAAAGATCTGTTCATTTTGTAGTTGAGGTGCCACATATGTGCCCAGCTGTAGGTGGAACAAATACTATTACCCAAAACACTTTACAATTGTATCTTTATAATACATATATCTCAGTCTGACAAAAATGATTCCTGAATGTATAACAATTGCATCCTCTGGGTTTTAGGTTTTGATGAATCTATGGCTACATGTTTGAGCATGTACACAGTGTTTTTACTGCTGAAGTACACATACACGTGTATGTTACTCTGTAATGACATGTCTATGTGCTGCCTGTGTCATATGTAAAAGGTGCAAAGATTAACTCTTTTTACAAAATGTATGGGGTGGTCTAATTATGGAGACAGCTCATGTAACATACAGAAATCATTGACAATAAATACAGTAGATTGCACCATTGAAGTTAATTGAGGCAAGAAAATAAGTTCAAAAGCCGCCCTGATCTACACAGGCGATGGCAGGAGGATATAACGTCTAGAAACGCTGCGCAGGTATCTGCCAGTACTGACCAAGCCGAGCGTTCTCTAGTCTAATTGTACATCTTCTACATTAGACTGCAGAAAAGAAAAGAAAAACTACATTTATATACACAGCCAGTGCACATGGGATTTCATTTATAATTACAATGGTCTAAAGTAACTTATTGGATGTGAATCAGCAACGGGGATGTTTTATTTAAGATACATCCTGATAAATGACTCTTTCAGACTGTGTGTTATGTACATCGTACACAATCTATAGGTCACAGGACAGTGAGCAGCAGTCATCAGTTAAGGGAAATAAAGACTATTTATAATTAGGGATTATTTGTATGGCCTATTAATGTAATAGGTATAAATTACAGAAGGCCTTATTATTCTCCTTAGGTGCAGTGTACATTAATGGCTCCTTTCACCTGTACTAATGCTTCTGAACGTGTTAGAAGTAGAACTACTAGTAACATAGAGGCTGTATAAGACTCCCGGATGTAGGCACTTATTGTAGGACAGCACAGTGAGCCAATAACTACAGACAATGGAATAGTAACCCACTAGCTCCCAGTCAGAGAACAAGGGTACATACATTGGTAAAACAATGTAACTCTTTCCACAGTATTACAAAGGGTTACCTTCATTTTTGAAACACTACAAGGTACTTTTCATCTTGAATTATCTCGTATTTTATGTTCATTTAGTAAGTGGTAGGTGCAGGATCTGTAGTAAAATGAAATATCCAGCAACAGCAGAACATGTTCTTGTAGAGGCTAAATTATCAGAAAAACACTGTTTCATCCATTTGCACTTTTTAGTAGCCCACTGCTTGGCAAAATCATGAATTAAAATCAGAAAATAAAGAAAACACACAAAGCACTTGTGTCCCGGCGCACGCACACACACACCTCTACACAAAATAAATTCTCATAGAGGAGACTTAGGTCATAGGAATATTTACTTATACACAAACAGTGGGAGCAGTATTTACAGAAGGTGTTCCCTTCTAAGTTAATTTCTATGTGTGTGCCCAACTTGCTCCATCTGAACAACACTCTGCTGTTGTGAGATACTTACTTTGTGTGCAATCATTTGAATAAGCTACTAGCATTTAGTACACACGGACTGGGACAACGTACAGTCCAGCTGAAGGTGCAACATTACACCCGTCTCTTTTGGTGTCACGCATACAGTTCTTTTCAGCAGGATTTGGGGGATGGGGCTGAAGCAGCTGAATAAGCAATGTCCTCCATCTTCATGGCTAAATCCTCTTTTAGAAATTCCTCTTATGGGGAGCTAGGGAGTGATAGAGCAGCACCTTAATGTACCAGATGAATAGTTAGCTCATAGTGCTAGGGGGCGGGGAGAGGAGCTGAAAGTGATTTTCTTTTTGGTTTAATCTGTTTTTATCAAAGATTATACAAAGACACAGATATTATGTGTACAAATGCTGTAAACAAAGACAGTAAATAAAATTGGGAAGATTATGTCTTTTTGTTAATACATAATTCAGGGATTTTCCCTGAAAAAGCCTATTTACCTGCAGAATTGTAAATGATGCCTAATGCCCATTGACCACCCTTTAGGATCGTGAGATGTACCATCACTTCTCTAGCAGGAAATATCTTTAATTCTAACCACCTCTACCATATTGCTGTGAAGTATGTGAAGAGATATAAAACACACACATAGACATATCATCCAATCTATCCTGGACCCACTCCTTCAGAGTAAGGAGACCTCCAATGAACTGGACTGACCACTTTGGCAGCATTGTTCAAATAGCTGATAAGTGAGGGATCGGCCTATTCAGGAGGTTCAGCAGCCAGAAGCCTGGTCCAAGAGGAACAGGACAGTCCTTAGATGGCTACTGAAAGCTCCTTTACCTTGAGCCAGAAGAAAAGTAATCTTGGAAGAGCTCAAATCCCTGACCCACATCTCAAGCCAGGTGCACACTACAGAAAACGTCTCCCAATAAGATATCTGTAACAATTTTACCAACGGTAAGCATACCAATTCATGTGTACACACCTACAAGGTTTACCTTCAGCTCTGTGCTCCTCACCGGTCATAACCATCCGCTGAAAGTCTCTGACTGTAAACTCCATGCTTCAGAATTTGCCCAACATTGTTCCATCATTGATGGTGATTTTTATTCAGTTTATAACAATGTGCTTTGTTAGGATAAAACAGGTTTGTGGGAGCGTACACATTAATGCGATATCGGACCTAATAGTCTGCTGTTTAATTGGCACGATAATTGGGTGAAAAACCTGTAGTGTGTACCCAGCTTTAGACAGTTAAAAATTATTTTTATAGTGGTAACATAGATCTCAGCTTATGACGGTTACTTGTGAAAGAACAGGTTAGATTTGTCTTTAACAAGACTGTACTTGGGACAGAAAGCAGAGTAAACGAAGCAGAACGTTGAACGATAGGACACACAAACCTTTTAACAGTACATCTTAGGGCAGAAGGCACAATGACACCTCCAAAGCAAAATACAGACTTGTAGTTACAAAAATAACATTGCATGCTGCTATAATCTTTTTACAATTATTTCAATGTTGTTCCTGATTTAACATCACTTTAATATTTTAGATGGCATCAAACTCCATTTACTTTAAAAACACAGACATGTTTCTTAATATATATAAAATTCTAGAAAAAAAACAAAACTGCACATAAGGCAATGCTAAAAGAAGTCCCATGTCTCAAAGTGAGCACTGTGAAAACAAAGTCTGTGTAGTTTGTTCAATGTAGACATCTCACCAATTTAGGTGACTATCAATCACTCTGTTTGGGCTGCACTTTATGGTGATGCAATCTGACACCCACCCTATGGGTCCTAAGCAAGATACTAGTTGGGGGGGCGTCCTATCCCTTTGTAAAAACAAAGTAATCCGGGACACTAAGAGTCCACTAGGCACAAGGCAGGAGCCTAGGTTGCCTAATGGATGACCCACCCTCCCCTGGAGACTCAGACACACGAGGCCTCTGAACTACAGCCTATTGCACACTAGAGCTATTTTTATTCATACGACACCTAACTCATTATTTCTCCTACTCAATATTTAAGACAGAAAGGGTCTTGTGGGAGGATTCTAGTAGGCAGAGACAACATGGGTCCCTGTAATCACAAGCTTGCCGAGCTTGTGACTCCAGGTTGTGATACCAGCCTCCACTTTGATCTAGACACGGTAGTAGATATTAAGGGTCTAGGAGCATCCAGAGTTTACAGGTGACTATATAATAATTTTTTTGTGGGAGAACAGTTCCACATTAAATGGAGACAAGCACAGGAGTAAGGCTGGGTACATACTACAGAACATTTCTCACAATGCAATATCATTAATGATTTTACTAACAACTGAAAAAAAGAAAAGTCCCGATCAGCAGCTGATTCACATGTAATTACTAAAACACGTTTTACCGTCAGATCTGTGCTCTTCATCTGTCATAACCAGCGGCTGAAAAGATTGTGACTCTGCACACTCGAGAACAATGGACACTGCCGGTAAAAAGTGCACACACTGGAGGATCGGAACAACATATTTCCATCGTTGAACAGGATTTTTAGTCCGGTTTAAAAATCAAATGATACGATACGATGTACTTTGGAATGATAATCGTCCATTGTTGGAGCATACACACTAATGCGAACGGCAATTTATCGTGTGACTGTGACTAGCCCCATAATCAGCAGAAAACACTGTACTGTGTACCCAATTTAAATAAAGGTAAAATGATTCTTATGTTTAAATTATCAATAAAGATCTCTCTAGACTTTAAAGGACATTGAAGACAGAGATACATTTTGTAATGACCTTTTCCTTCCTCTTCAACAAGCTATATTGGCAGAAAACATTTTACACCCCTAGATTACTGGTGAATCTGTATGCCCTTAACCACATTTGCATGGATACTATTGGCATCAGAAAATGCTAGCTCTAATGGCAAAATTGTAAACACCAAAATTATTTTCGCTGTGGTACAAATAGCATGATAAAAGTATTTTACATATAATAGAGTCATAAATGTTAATTTGTGGGTTATACTTTCAAACTTTGTTAATTTAATATCATGCAAATTTTTATTATGGCTATAAAGTAATATTATTGAAATAATTTTATTTCTTAAGACTTTTCTGTGTGCAAATCATTATATATCCATATTATGTTTTGCTGTACAGTATGACACAAATCATTAACATATGTTCATCGAACACAGCTAAGATATTCATGAATCTATTATAATTATCCAATAATGTCTGAAACATGGGACACACCATGGACTGCAAGTTTCTTACCAGAATCCAATAATAGTGCAGTCAAGGGTATAGTTTTAATAATCATGGCACAGCATAAGAACAGATTAGAACAATTATCACATCTGTAGTGCGGGTGCTGAGAAAGCAGAGTCCTGACCCAAGCGAGGGAACCAGCACAGATCGGAAGGGGCTCAGGTTACTGGCTGCAGGAAGCTGCAGATCAGCATATATCTACAAGTCCACACTTAGATATGTATTCAGATCAGTGGCATACAATGGGTTTTATTTGTACATAAACTAAACATGATCTCAAGTTTCTCAGATCTTACTGATCCAAAATACTAAATAACAGTCCCAGAGCAATGTCATCCTAGAGGTCCTAGAGCAATGTCATCCTAGAGGTCCCAGGCTCCAGGAATTCAGGTCACTACTAAAGAGATTAGGATTTAGAGATCCTTATTTGACCATTTCTCATACTCACCTCAAAGCTTTTAAAGACTTTAAACTCTTATCTTAACCCTTACCTGGCAAACTGGCAGAAAGTGGTTTCACGTGCTTGTTCTCGCCCAGCAGGGTACACACTTCCTCACAGTACTTTCATGAATGTGACAATAAACTAAAGGTGATGTGAATAATGAACATCCAAACATACAATGAAAGGAACATCTTTCTTTTAAAATGACTAGAATATGTGCTGAAATGGCTGCAATTTCTACTTTGCAAACACTTCAGCTACTATTACTGCCTCGCAGTTTGGTTCCTAGATGTAATTTGCATGCTGTCCCTGTGGTTGTGTATGTTTTCTCTGTGTAATCCGGTTTTTGACATGGTCACATGGCACATACTGGTGAACTAGCCCTGGTGTGTCTCTGTGTTAGGGAAATAAGATTACAAGCTCCACTGAGGCTGTGACGGATGTGCCTGAATGAAGTTCTTTCGAATGGCCAGCCCCGCGGAATAGTTAGCACTATATAAAGGCCAATAAAGAAACTAAACATAATAAACATTTTCTGAACAAATGGTTAGTATGAGTTTTTGAGGGTTTGTGCTCATCTTAAACTGTAGCACAGTAGTTAGCATTACTGCCTCACAGTGCCGAGTTCATGGATTAGCTTCCAACCAGGGCTCTATCTGTGTGGAGTTTATACTCCCCATGCTTGTGTGGGTTTCCTCTGGGTGCTCTGGTTTCCTCACACAGTCCAAAAACATACTGGTAGGTTAATTGGCTTCTGCCAAAATGGACTTAATCTGTGTGTGTGAGCGAGGTAGGGAATATAGATTGTGAACGTCAGTGGGGCAGGGACGTATGTGAAGAACGACATAGCCTAGTACAGCGCTATGATTGATTACTAATGCAAACAAACACGCATAGGGTATATGCAAGACATTCACACTAATAGATCACATGAAAAGTATCAGAAGATTAACAATGATTGTAAATCATGTTCCCAGTTTATACCAGAAAAAAGGGGTTGCTATTCACCTTTAACCTATACAGGTTTGTCCATTATGTTCTGCTCTTATACTGTATGATTAAGTTGTAGTTCAACCTGTCAGCTGCATGGAACCAAAAGCTTAAAAAAAAAAAACAAACTAGTTTTATATTTTTCCTGACCCACAAATCATGGCTACACAGAAATCGTTATCAATATCTGCAACAAGAAATTCCTAATCCAGGTGATCAACAAGATCAGCCAGACAGAATGAGATATCTTGGCTCTGAAAAACCCAGTGGCAGATGGGTCTTTCAAAAATATAAAAAAGTAGTAACCGTACACGGGCCGATGTGGCTCCTGAGCCTGACAACTATAAAGTCATGATCTCCAACAGCTTTGGCCATCTATGTTCGTAGTCAATTATGTAAGAGTCATCCCTGAGCCGCTGTTGGACAGGGCTCCAATAGCACAAGTGAGTGCTGACTGTATACATAGTCACTTGTGGTCATTATCCAACTACATTTGTCATTGGTTCTGATGGACAGCTGATAGATCATGATCAGATGCTGAGTGGGATCGGCGTCCTTTTACCTGGGCCCATGCATGCTACAATTATTATAAGGAATTTTCCCCTAAGCATATCAAAGATTATGTGGTTTAAGCTGCCATCACATGCAGCAAGCTGGTAGTTTGCTGAGCCAACATCATTTTCTGAATTTTTGTTCCTGTGGGATGCGTGTCAAGTCATAGCTTTGTGCTACAGTTGCATTTATATAAAATTAGTCGCAACTTGCATATCTACGACAAAGTCACAGCAGCGCTGTGTTTGCATGTGAGCAAAAGCCATCATCATTTATTTATATAGCGCCAACAAATTCCGTAGCGTTTTACAATTGGGGCCAAACACAGTAATAAACAAACTGGGTAAAACAGACAGAGGCGAGAAGGCCCTGCTCAATCTAAAAATGCTCATAACATATAGCTCCAAAATTGCCAAAGACTGGTAAAAAAATAAAATGTACTCTGCATATATTATCAATGAATGTAAGGAGAATATCCAGAGGCCTCTTTTTTCCTTTATTTGCAGTTCACTACAGGTTCCAGGTCATATCGCTCAACTTCAAACACCAGAAATTGTGAATGGACCTTCTCACTCAAGGAGTAGGTACAAAACATTACAAGAAAATAAAAATGCACTTGGTGTATATGTGATGGAAGAGACCAAGAGTTGTGATAAGAGTAAAGAGCTTATCTTGGTATTTTTAGCACCATAATTGTGCAGTTATTACAGTTTGTTTATTTAGATCACTGTCCCTTATTATGTATAATCATTTATGGATGAAAATACTTGGGGTGTCCAGCTAGAAAGGAGCTAGCATTAACAGAGCTTAATGACACACATTAGTCTTGCAGTGAAGGAGGAAGCACCTTCTTCAGAGTACTCACTTTCTTGTATCATAGAAGGGTTCCTCCTTTACCTCAGTGTCAGCATTGGAGAAACGTATTTCTAGTTCTGTTTCCAGCTGGAAAAGCACTGGCATTAAAAAATGCCTGACACCAGAGTACTGCACAGGCAGTACAAGTAAATTGGAGATTAACTTCACATTGTAAAGTGGATTTAATACATGAGGATGGACACACTGACTAGTCATTAGTACAAAGTGTGTGTTTCGCAGCAGTCAGTGTTCTAATACACCTATTAATAACACAATGGTCTTCTTAGCAATGTCTACATGTATAGTTAATAGTGCCAATGACAAATAGAGGAAAGCAAAGTTTTGAGGCAGTCCATGTTTCATGAGAAATTCACCAGTTGAAATGCCTATGTATTGCCTGGTTTTTGTACACTTAGATAGCAGGTGGCACTAATGACTAATTGAGAAAATAAAAATAATGTGCCAAAAATGCATTTCCTGGATGACTCCTATAAAAAAGAAATGACAAGTACAGAACCAATGTGTCTGGTACTATAGCGTCCAACCTCTAAGTTGCTTTGCCTGGAACAGGTATGTTGATATTTTGCATTTCTTTTTTAGTGCAAATATCTAGAAATGTTGAAAAACTACATTTGCAGCAACGAATCCTGGACAGAAAAATGTAACTGCTTAAAGCTATTCGCACATAGCTGTCATCATTCAGTCTCTGACAGGTAAACGGAGGTCAAACAGATGAAGTAAGCTTTGTTCTACCTAATTTTATCCATGTTGCTACATGCATTTTGCAAAATGAGATGTTGCAGGCGCTGTTTTCATCAGAAATCAACACGATCTCTGATCACCTGATAAAGACAGGAAGGTGTACCCCAATATGCACATATCCCTAGAATAAAAAATATCCCTAAATTGCCATTTTTGGCAAAAAGAAAAATGTCCTATATTCACAAGAACTTTACATCTAACCTTTTCTCAAAAATGTATTCTCAATATAAGAATACTTATTTACATTCCTTACAAAAGTAACATTTCTGGGGACACTGGTTTCAAAGGACAAAGACAATGGAATAACATGAATAAAGTTGCACATTTTTGTGTTTAGACTAGATATCTTGTTCTTAACTTCAAATCAAAGAAAAAAAAGTCAACATGGTAGCAAAGAGGGTTACTTTGAATACATGAGAGATATACACACCATATATTACTGACAAACCCATTTGCATAGCTGGAGGCGAAACACAATAATGCCAAGAGAAAATGAAGAAATGTTTGACAGTCGGATAGAAGTAGTTTCAAAGTATTAACTAGAACGACATTCATTTAACTCAACAACACTACCAAAATAACAGTTTTGCTAAACTGATCTGTCCTAGCTGGCTGACATTGACTCATTACACAATTTGTAACTTGGTAAAGGTTATATAATGGGGTAATACAACAGGATAAATACTTTGAAAAAGGTAGTACTTGGCTCAAAACATTACTGTTTATATTCCATTCATTGGTGCTATAGCCAACAACTTATCACTTCCTATTATCAACTGGAATCTCATATTGTACTAAAGATTCTCATATTTACAGGCAAAAAAAAATAGGTCTAAAAATTGAGAATCACAGCACCCAACAAAATGTAATCACAGCACCCTACAATCGATGGTCACAGCACCCAACAGTCGATGGTCTCACCACCCAACAGTCGATGGTCACAGCACCCAACAGTCGATGGTCACAGCACCCTACAATCGATGGTCACAGCACCCAACAATCGATGGTCTCAGCACCCAACAATCGATGGTCACAGCACCCTACAATCGATGGTCACAGCATCCTACGATCGATTGTCACAGCACCCTACAATCAATGGTCACAGCTCCCTACAATCGATGGTCTCAGCACCCAACAATCGATGGTCACAGCACCCTAAAAGACGACTCTCTGCCAGACCTTCCTGGAGCCTCACCATGAGTGTAGATGTTGCCCAGCTCATTATGTAGATAGAAGAGGCTCCGCAGGCACTCCGCTCCACTGGCCACAGGTCGGTACCCCGTCAGCACAAACTTATTAAACTGGAGGTGTGGGGGTGAGCTAGCCCAGTCCAGTAACCTTGGGCCACTCAGAAACGCCATGTGTCTCTGAAGGAACAGTCCCGTTCTCTTCACAAAAAAAAATAATGATACGTTCAATAATAGATATGTGCCGGCTTATCGGGTATCAGCAGCTGCGTCTCCACACATAGGAGAATTATGCCGAGGTCGGCAGTTCTCTCTTCACCTGGAACTAGGCTCAGCGCATGGATTTAACCCCACAGACTGTTCTCGGTTTTGTTGTATTTCAGGTGAAGATATTTGAAAATCAGAAGAAAGTAAATTTGTGAGGTAACTTCTCAGTGGCGGTATAGCAGGAACGCCACAGGCTGTTTAATCAGTGCCCCTCGTACACCAGGACACTACGGGGAACGCCGGAGCCTCTCCGCGAATCCTCTTCATTCATAGCAGCGCCAATCGGAGGTCGTACGGAGATGCTGGTGGTACGTCCATTACCAAAGTCTGTGCCCAAAAGTTTCCATCCGTCCCATGAAAGTGGGATCCTCCGTCTGCAACAGCTTCACATTCTGCCCTTTACCCCACACCGGGGCAATAAGTCACTGGGAAGAGCGCGTGGAGACGGCGGTGAGGTACAGCGGGTGGAGATAGAACAATACCTACCCGTGTACATGAGGTAAGTAGTTCTGGCTACAGACATGGGGCACTTCTTACATCTCCCATCTGCCCCGGTCAGGGGCAGTAGTGATGGTGTCTCTGACACACCGTCCACCCCTCAGCTGTCTGGGACATGGAGATGTCTCTGATGCTTCAGCACCTGGCAGCCTCTCTGTCAGGAAGGCGGAGAGATGACACCCCCCCACCGGCAGCTTCCTGTCAGCTATCCCCCGGCCTCCGCACGATGTCCTCTGCCGCTCCAGTGCCGGACCTTTATAGCCGAGGAGGGTAAGGCGGATTACCGGACACGTACCGGGCCCCGCCCCCCTCTCCTCGGTCACCGCCTCATCCCCTCCCCCCTCCTCTCCCTCGGCCGCTTTCCCGCCTCTAGCGCGAGCGCCGCTCCTGACCACTCTCCCGCCCGCAGCGCGCGCCGCTGCCCGCCCAAACCGACACCAAGCCACGCCCACCGGCGCTAATGTCTGTCCAGGAGGAGCGGTCTCATGGCAACGGCAGACCACGCCCCCGGCTGGGGAGGGGCTGCTACATCTTATAGGATAAGAAGCCGGCAGCATCTTCCGGTTATTTATTCTGACGTCACTGCTCCTTCATGGCGGGGTGGTACCCAGGGGTCATGTGACCTCATCAATGTCACTGTCACTGACCCATCATGACTAGTCCATCATCACTAGTACATCACTATTACTGGGGTGGTGCTCAGGGGTCATGTGACCTCATCACTGTCACTGACCCATCACTATATCACCACTAGTCCATCACTATTACTGGGGTGGTCCTCAGGGGTCCTGTCACCTTCACCTCATCACTAGTCCATCACTAGTACATCACTATTACTGGGGTGGTCCTCAGGGGTCCTGTCATCTTCACCTCATCACTATATCACCACTAGTACATCACTATTACTGGGGTGGTCCTCAGGGGTCCAGTCATCTTCACCTCATCACTATATCACCACTAGTACATCACTATTACTGGGGTGGTCCTCAGGGGTCATGTGACCTCATCACTGTCACTGACCCATCACTATATCACCACTAGTACATCACTATTACTGGGGTGGTCCTCAGGGGTCCTGTCATCTTCACCTCATCACTATATCACCACTAGTACATCACTATTACTGGGGTGGTCCTCAGGGGTCCTGTCATCTTCACCTCATCACTATATCACCACTAGTACATCACTATTACTGGGGTGGTCCTCAGGGGTCCTGTCATCTTCACCTCATCACTATATCACCACTAGTACATCACTATTACTGGGGTGGTCCTCAGGGGTCCAGTCATCTTCACCTCATCACTAGTACATCACTATTACTGGGGTAGTCCTCAGGGGTCCTGTCATCTTAACCTCATCACTATATCACCAGTAGTACATCACTATTACTGGGGTGGTCCTCAGGGGTCCAGTCATCTTCACCTCATCACTAGTACATCACTATTACTGGGGTGGTCCTCAGGGGTCCTGTCATCTTCACCTCATCACTATATCACCACTAGTACATCACTATTACTGGGGTGGTACTCAGGGGTACTGTCACCTTCACCCCATCACTTTATCACCACTAGTACATCACTATTACTGGGGTGGTCCTCAGGGGTCCAGTCATCTTCACCTCATCACTAGTCCATCACTATTACTGGGGTGGTGCTCAGGGGTCCTGTCACCTTCACCTCATCACTATATCACCACTAGTCCATCACTATTACTGGGGTGGTCCTCAGGGGTCCTGTCACCTTCTCCTCATCACTATATCACCACTAGTCCATCACTATTATTGGGGTGGTCCTCAAGGGTCCTGTCATCTTCACCTCATCACTATATCACCACTAGTACACTATTACTGGGGTGGTACTCAGGGGTCCTGTCACCTTCACCACATCACTATATCACCACTAGTACATCACTATTACTGGGGTGGTCCTCAGGGGTCCTGTCATCTTCACCTCATCACTATATCATCACTATTACTGGGGTGGTCCTCAGGGGTCCTGTCACCTTCACCTCATCACTATATCATCACTAGTACATCACTATTACTGGGGTGGTACTCAGAGGTCCTGTCACCTTCACCTCATCACTATATCACCACTAGTCCATCACTATTACTGGGGTGGTGCTCAGGGGTCCTGTCACCTTCACCTCATCACTATATCACCACTAGTCCATCACTATTACTGGGGTGGTCCTCAGGGGTCCTGTCACCTTCTCCTCATCACTATATCACCACTAGTACATCACTATTACTGGGGTGGTACTCAGGGGTCCTGTCACCTTCACCTCATCACTATATCACCACTAGTACATCACTATTACTGGGGTGGTACTCAGGGGTCCTGTCAGCCCATCACTGACCCACCATCACTAGTACATCACTATTACTGGGGTGGAACTCAGGGGTCCTGTCAGCCCATCACTGACCCACCATCACTAGTACATCACTATTACTGGGGTGGTACTCAGAGGTCCAGTCATCTTCACCTCATCACTATATCACCACTAGTACATCACTATTACTGGGGTGGTACTCAGGGGTCCTGTCACCTTCACCCCATCACTATATCACCACTAGTACATCACTATTACTGGGGTGGTCCTCAGGGGTCCAGTCATCTTCACCTCATCACTAGTACATCACTATTACTGGGGTGGTACTCAGGGGTCCTGTCACCTTCACCTCATCACTATATCACCACTAGTACATCACTATTACTGGGGTGGTCCTCAGGGGTCCTGTCACCTTCACCTCATCACTAGATCACCACTAGTACATCACTATTACTGGGGTGGTCCTCAGGGGTCCTGTCACCTTCACCTCATCACTATATCACCACTAGTACATCACTATTACTGGGGTGGTCCTCAGGGGTCCTGTCATCTTCACCTCATCACTAGATCACCACTAGTACATCACTATTACTGGTGTGGTACTCAGGGGTCCTGTCACCTTCACCTCATCACTATATCACCAGTAGTAGGGGTATTCCATGAGTAGATGAACCTGACCATTGTTTTTTCAGGATCATTATCAAAGTTAATTTTTTTATCATTTTGTAAGTAAACACCTCAAATTTAATATTTTATTACAGAAAAATAATTTTGCATCATCATTTATTGTCTTAAATCATGGTCGAAATTCATATGCTGGTAGCTGCCTACTGAAGAAGTTTTGCTTCCAAAGTTGCCACCATTACATATGCTTCAGCTGTTTATGTTTTGCAAGTACTTAATGAGACTAGATGCTATTTAAAGTGTTTACTTCAAGATTCTATCTCCTCAGCCCCTAGCAGAACGGATCCGGACCTCCCCCACTATCACTTGCACCCAAATTGGGGATCTGCATCATAAAGTTTGCTTATTTGCAGACAAAGTCCTCTTATTTCTGACCGAGCCTGATTCCTCTTTGCCTGCCTTGCAGAAAGTCCTCTGGGCATACTGTAAGGCTTCCTACTACAATGTAAACTAGACCAAGTCAGAAGCTATGGGTGTAGGACTGGAGCAGGATAGCCTCCGCTCCCTTCAGTCAACTTTCAGTGGTGCGCCTCGTCCCTTAAATACCTGGGAATACATAATCCCTCCCACCCTAAAGACCTTATAGAATACAACTATACCACACTTCTGCACTACTTAATAGCTTTTACCACTTCATGGGCAGAGTTTGAGGTCTCATGAGTTGGTAGGATGGCTGCACTTAAAATTATGTTCCTGCCAAATATTTTATAGTTGTTCAGATTCATTCCAGCTGTGATTCCTCATCAAATGCTCAATTCTATGCAAGTGCTCTGCGATTTGTGTGGAGAGACAGGCGCCATAAGATACCTCAGTCACTTTTGTTTTGTTCTAAATTAAGAGGTGGCCTTGCAGCCCCTGACCTGGAACTCTTATCAGCAAGCTGCGAGGCTTGATCTTCTTAAGGGCTGGACAGCTCTCCACCCTCGTAAACCATGGGTCTCTATAGAAGTCCATGTAGCATCTTCACTTCTTCTGGAGGACTTGCCCTGGTTAGATGGGAAGTCTAGGTCAGCCTCAGTGTCTACTCTGTATAGTGTTAGGGGCTCCCTAGCGGGCTGGGATAAGCTGGTGAACGTGGTTTAGGACCTTTCTATTCTCGCAGTGGCCTCTTTATTTCCAGACCTGCGCTTGGATCTTTGGCTAACCCGGGGAGTCTTTAGGGTCTCAGACCTTTTTGAGCGGAGCATTATGGCACCGTTCTCTATGGGAGCGTCTCCAGATCCCGGCCTCTGATTTCTACAAATTCCTCCAGGTACGCCATTGGATCCAATCGTAGCAGCTTTGCCAGTTCCCTCTGCGACCTCCCCTGCCAATTTACTCACGTTCCCATACGGGGGCATATCCGCTTGTTACCAATGTCTCCTGACAGTGTCTGAGCTTTGTAAGTCCAAGTGCAATGGGAATCTGACCTTGGTCTCTCCCTGACATATGAGGACTGGGATCACATTTTCAAAAATGTATATAAGATGTTGAAATGCATCAACCAATAAGAGATGTTCGTTAAAATGATCCATAGATTATATTGCACCCCACTTAAACTCCATAAAATTTGTCCCACGGTATCTTATACCTGTTGGAGGGAGTGCAGGGAAGTTGGATCCTTCCATATTTTCTGGACCTGCCCCAAAATTAAATCTCTGTGGGATAAAGTATTTGGACTGATATGACAAGTAACCATTAAATGTCACACCTTTACCATCTCTGGCCCTTCTCCAACTATACCTACCTGACTTTCCGGCTCACCACTGGTATGTTGCAGGCCATACTTTAATCGCCGCTAGCGCGGCTATTGCTCAGCATTGGAAGTGCCCGGCCTTTAAACCTCTCTCTAAAATTATAGAAAAAACTCAACATAGTTATATGATGGAAACTATTGGCTTCAAGTATTCTTCCTCAACGCCCCCCTCCGATGAAGTGGTTCACCTGGTCTTATTATTATGCTACTCATATACTCATGACTTCGCCCTCTAGATCCAATTAGGGACCATGCTCCCTCACCCTGACCATTGTCAGACCACTTGTAGGGCCCTCCGACTGTCCCACTGATGCTCCACTCAGGACAGTCTGTGATATCCCCCCCACCATCCCCCTCCCAGTCAATCTATCCTTTATATTGTAATGTACCTATCTGTCTTTATCATTTTTCTTTTTTTTTCTTTTGATGTATATTTGTTTAAAATAACTGATCTGTTTACCAGCCATTTGAACTGTGATTGTTCATGTAGTCATGTATATTTTGTTTGTTGTTTTTCTCTGTAAAACTTTAAGAAAATATATTTTCAAGTTAAAAAAGATTCTGTCTCCTCTTCTAAGTTTAGATTCCCTCGACCACAGAGACTTCACTGTCAACATAGATGGTCATAAGGAGTTTATCATGGAGAAGATTCTTGACTCTAAGAAAGTCCAGGGGCAAATTAATTTTCTTGTACACTGGAAGAGCTACGGTCCTGGGTCCGGCAGAAGCGCTTACGTACTAACAGACTCATCAGGAAGTTATTCAAACAATTCCTCAAGAAACCAGGATGTTGGGGTTACTTAACCCCTCCTCAAGGGGAGGGGCGGTACTCTTACGAGCCTCGCTTCTCTTGCGTCCCGCAGATGTATTAATATATTAATATAGATCCCAGTCCTGCCCAGGTCTTGACTGGCCAGATCCAGACCTTGCCTCAAGTTGTCCAGGAACCGTTCCACCGGCTGTCTTTTCAGAAGGAGTCAACTAAGTCCTCACAGGCCAATCTGGTGCCGTCTGTGGAACCCAATTTAAACCTCCCAAACCGCTTCTCTGGGGATCGAACCTTATTCTGTAATTTTAAGGAGAGCTGCAAACTGTATTTTCGCATGCTGCCCCGTTGCTCAGGTTCCGAGCAATATATTGGGAATAGTAATTTCACTGCTTCACAGAGACCCTCAGACCTGGGCCTTTGGCTTGCCTCCTGAAAGTCCCACTCTACAATCAGTGAATGCATTCTTTAATGCATTGAGCTTTCTGTATGATGACCGGGATCGAGTGGCCTCTACCGAGTCACACCTGAGATTGTTGAACTAAGGTCGGCACTCTGCCGAGGAATATTCTGCTAAGTTCCGGCGGTGGTCCACTGAAGGCATTACGTAGTCCGTTCCGCCTAGGGTTATCAGACCAAATTAAGGATCCTCTGGTTCAATAACCTACACCCACTTCTCTGGAAGGGCTTATGCAACTTGCTGTCAAAATTGGTAGACAAATTAAAGAAAGGAAAGCTGAGAAGAAAGCGCCTTTGTACCCCTTCCACCTCCTTTCCTTATCCTATGAAAATGGTGAAACCTATGCAGCTAGGAGCATATCGTTTCTCCCCTGAGGAAAGAAAAAGGAGACGCATCTTGGGCCTTTGTCTCTACTGTGGCAACAAAGGTTATCTTGTCCACTCTTGTCCTAGCAAGTCAGGAAAAGAGCAGGCCTAGAGAACGAGGAAGAGGCCCATCTAAGTCTGCAGATAATATCTTCCAAAAATGCAGTTCTAGTTCCTGCTGTGATTTTTGTATGTGCACGTTCTACCTCTGTCTCTGACTTCCTGGACAGTGGTGCTGCTGGAAACTTACTGGATGTGTTAGACGGCCGCGGGCACCGCCGCGACACCCATTGCCTCCTTATGACAACCGGGACGTCACTTCCGGTATTGCCAGGGCAACGGCCGGACGCCGAAAAAAGACTGTAGGCGCTCCGGCAGGCTGAGTAGCCGGGCGCATGTCTGACAGGTCAGCCTGTGGGCTGATTAAGGTAATTAGTACAGGGGGCTGTGCATGATTCAGAGCTAGGCTCTGATTGGTGGCCTTTGGTACTTAAGGCAGTGAGGTCTGCAGCCTCACTGCCGGTTATAGCTTCCTGTTACCAGTTTGCTGACCTGCTCTGCCCTTTGTCCCTACTGTGATACTATGCTGGATTACCTGTGTATGACCCCTTGCCTGGATTTGGACCCTGCCTGTGTTTCTTGTGACCCCGACCTCTGGCGTGATTACTGACCTTCCTGTTTGCCCGTGACCCCTGACCTCGGCTTGGTTTATTGGATTTGCTGTCTGCTGCCAGCCCTTGACCCGTGCCTGGACCTCACTCTGCTTTTCTGGGTTCTCCCCAGCCGGCACGCACTTCACGACCCTCTGTCAGTCTGCGGCCAAGTCTGTCCCCACCACTAGGGGCTCCAGTGAACACCTGACTGGCAGAGTAGACTCCAGGTTGTGCAGTATCTGCTAGGGGGGGGTTCCTGACAGGATGTGTGTAAAAGGACCTGTATTTACGCCATAATTGCACACTCTATCTTCTTATTCTATTTCTGGATACGCTCGTTACGTTACCATATGCATTTTCACTTTCCCGCTTATGACATGCCTACTTCAGTCCTTTAAACCTAATTTACTGTATCACATAGATTTCAAGACATTATAAATTCATAACCACAACGCACATATATATGTATGAAATAGAATCTTTACTTGTATAATAATGTAATAATATAATTTCGATAACATAATCTTATGGTACATAAAGTAGATGATATTCTGTCTGTAGGTACAATATCTTATGTGTGTGTGTGTGTACTTGCATGTGGCTGTGTGTATGTATCTCAGACTATTCCCATGTTAGCTGCATTATCTCCATCTTAATCCTAATTGCAGTATAGATCTATATATCACTATTACAGTACATATACTTATAATGAGATGTCTTCTTACAATGCAAAGTCACCATGCAAAATGATTGACTTACAATGCTTTGTTACAAGCACATGTTGGCTCAAAGGCCTAATTTACTAACAATGCAAAGTTAGCAACAGGCCCTTAACTCATTACAACCAGTATTAGCCAGTCCACCACAAATAGCTCTCTATTCAGCAGTTATCACATAATGTCCATTAATATCTCTTTAGTCTAACAGGGGAGGGGAAATCTACAAACTCCCCAGCAACATTCACTAATTTAAATTCAATGATATTTACAAGATATATTATACAGTGCCACACAATGTAGTCAAATACAATGCAACTATATTTCCCAAGTAAGTATTCCCGAATTGATATCTTCCTAAATAACAATATCTCCTACTATTCACTTACAAATGTACACTTCTTACAAGCTATACCACATGGTCTGTGACTCTATAACAAAACTAACAACACAGATATTATCTGCCACAATAACCTCTTCGCTAACTCCCAATAATATCACTTAACAATAATGCAATAATGTAAAGACAACTACAGTATTTCAAATCTTTTACCCTTAAACTACTAAAAATATACAGTGTATATTTTACTCATAGTTAAGTCTATTTCCTCATGTTCAAAACATTACCAGCGCCCCGAGGGGGACATGTAGCATAATCCTTGTGTCTGTCTGTTTCTAAATTGGGAGAGAAAACCTGTATTTCTGTCTATTTTCAAGTCCAGTTTTCAAGAGACTTTAGTCTTCACAAAGGTTAATAACAAAACTTCTGTGGGATGGGCTGATGTAGTTGATTGGAGGTCAATAGTTTTGATATGTAAATGTACCTGGCCTCACACTTCTCCTCAGAGAAAAACTAGTACCTTGACATAGTTGGGGAGGAGAGACGATAGCTATTTAAGGAAGGAAAATGGTATATATATAATAATATATATCTTCTTCAATGGGAATGTGCCAGTTCTTTAGGGATGTGAACATTGAGCCTTTCATCGCAGTCTGTGGTCTTAACGGTGGCACATTACCTGGGGGCAAGATATGTTCTCAGACACCTCTTCTACAGGGGTTCCTGTATACTGAGTCTTTATCTTTCTATCTTATCAGCTGTCCTTCTGTTCTAGTTATCTTGGGACTCCCCCTTCTCCAGCTCCACAATCCAGTTATCGATTGGAACAAGGGAGAGATTGTTCGTTGGGGCTCTTCTTGCTCCTCATCTTGCTTGTCTCTGTCTATCCGGCTGATTCAGTCTATGTCGTACCAGTTACCTTTGTCATATTTTGACTTCCGGGATGTATTCTCCAAAAGGGCAGCTGACACGTTACCTTCTCATTGTGATTATGATTGCGCAATAGATTTAATTCCAGGCTCCAAACTGCCTAAGGAAAGATTATATTCTCGCTCTGTACCAGAAACTCAAGCCATGGAGAAATATATGAAGCAGGATCTTCTAAAGGGCTTTATTGTACCTTCCAAGTTCCCTGTAGAAGCTGGATTCTTTTTTGTATCCAAGAAAGACGGAACTGTTCGACTCTGCATATATTTCCGTGGGTTAAATAAAATTATCGTTAAAAACACCCACTTCCGCTCATATCAGTTCTCATCAACCAATTTAGGGGTGCCTCTGTGTTCACCAAGATTAATCTACGCGGAGCATACAACCTTGTACGCTTCTGAGATGGTGATGAATGGAAGACGGCATTTAACACCAAGTCAGGCCATTACGAGTATTTGGTCATGCCCTTTGGCTTATGCAATGCTCCCACAGTCTTCAAGGATCTTATCAATGATGTTCTCCAATAATTCTTAGGTCGCTTTGTCGTTGTATATTTGGATGACATTCTGATCTATTCTTCATCTCTGGCCGGAAAGCTGGATGAAGGAAGCAGAATGGAACCGGATTGCTGGAACCGGACTGGAGCCGGAATGCAGACTGCACTGTCTGAGCTGAAAGGATAGAAAGACTGCAGACTGCTGGAAGTCCTTTTGTAGTAGTTGTTGATTCCTGATTTGAGACTGCGGTCAGCTGGGCAGAAGCAGCACTCTGAGTTACTGAGATGGATCAGGTGACTATATCCAAGTTGGCAGCTCCCACAAACTGGTTTTGGAGAGAAACCTGGAGTGGAGGATGCTATCCCCTCATTGGCTGTGAGGAATCGTGACCGAATCTAAGATGGCAGCACCCATACTCTGATTCTGGAGGGATCTCTGGAGTGGAGACAGACAGGGCAGCATCTTGCAGAGAGATCTGAAACCAGTAGATCCTGAGGACCGAAGGGACAGCTTGGAAAGACAACAGAGCGGTAAGTGACAGGACCTGAGAGTCTGGTGTGTGACACTTTGACTAAGCTGCCTAATGCCCAAACTCTGGCTTCCTGGTTCATTCAACATATCTTTCGTTTCCACTGTCTTCCTGAAGATATTGTCTCTGACCGCTGTTCCTAATTTGTTGCTCAGTTTTGGAGATCTTACTGCAGTCTGCTGGGGATGAAGAACAGCTTACCATCTGCGTAACACCCACAGACAATGGGCAGATGGAAAGAGTAAACCAGTCCCTAAAACAATTTCTCCCCTTGTACATCTCCAAATTTCATGATAATTGGTTATTTTTACTCCCATTGGCTACCCGCATGTGCCCGTTCTTCTGCAACCTCTGTTTCCATCCCAGGGGTAATTCTCTCTCCTCCATTAGTCCTTTTGGTCTTCCTGGAATTCGTTCCACTGCCACTCATCTTAGAATCATCTGGAAGAGGGTCCACTCTGCTTTGCTCCAGGCCTCCTTCCGGTCCAAGTTCTTTTTGGATCATCACCTCAATACTTGTTTCTTTAAAGTAGATGATGAAGTTTGGCTCTCCACCCAGAACATCAAGCTCAGGCAGCCCTACAGGAATCCCCTGTGACAGCGCCACGGTACCCCTGGGAGCCGCGGTGCACACTTTGGGAACCGCCGGTTTAGAGGTTAGGTGTACAGTTGGTTAGAAATAAGCATTTGCTTATGTTCATTACCTCTAAAACTCATTAATTGAATTATACAGATGCATTTTCAGGATTTTAACCTTTTTTTAAACTGTCCCACCTGTGACAAATTGAACACCAAGACTGGTGATGTTCCAGTCAAACTTAACAAGCTCCTTGAGTTGCGTCCCAAACATGTTATGCTTACATGTAAAATGCCACACATTTGTGTGTGTAAGAATCATGCAAACTTTGTGCACCTTGTTAAAGCAATCAGCAAACAAGATATGAACTTTTCCCAAGAAGTCACCTGCTTGAATTTGTTTGTTGTGATGCAAAAAATGCAGAATGCATGACAGGTAAATATAAAGCCTGCATTACATCTAATGATGTAGACACTTATAGCAGCATTAGCTGGAAGCAATGGGAAGAAATTGATTGTAGCCCCAAACTCGTTGAGACTGAAGGCTCACTTGAAATTATTATTTCTGAGTTAAATTCACAGTTCCTTAGATTCAAAAATCATGTTAATTTTTAAAGAATTCAGTCTCAAGCATTCACTGACATGATCTAAAGCAGGACGAGCCTGTACTCCAAATTCATTTTGAGCAAATTTTCTCTGCAGTGACCCAAGATGAAATACTGTCAGCGCATTGGAGCCATGATCAGGTCACTGGGCCACCTGCATTTTTTTTTCTTCAAAATGTTCCTAATAGGCAGCTGAGTTGAGTCTTGCCAACCGGGCTAAAACTTGCCAGCCCTCCCCTGAATTTCATCCTTCCCCCAATCACCATTATATCTATACCACTAGTAAATCACTAGTACCGTAACATCAGTATCACAGCTAACACATAGTTACCATAACACCACTAACATCACTAGTACCTTAACACCAGAAAAACATAATTCGTATCAAAACACCAGTAATGAGATATTAAACATCACTAGTACCCTATATTTATTAACACAAAGTAAATAATTCAAAATAATTAATTACCATAGAACCGGTAACTCATAACTAACACATCAGTAATATATCATTATTACCATAATCCAGTAACACATTGCTAATATATAATTATCATAGCACCACAAATACATGTGACACTGCTACCTTCTCTTCCTTGCTCAAAACACTCCTATTACCACCTTGACCTGTCCTAACCTGGCTGTCAGCTTGTACAACTGTACACTCGACTCTACCCTCAACTCTGCTGCCCCTGCCACTTTAGAGTGCCAGAGGTACTCCAAACCTCAACCAGAGCACTCCAAACTAACTAGGTTCCGACAAATATGTTCTTGCACTCTGAATATCAGTGGAAGAAGTCTTTCTCTCAATGATTTTCTTCACTTTAAATTCATTATCTCCTCCTACAGTTCTGCCCTCCAACGCCAAACAATCCTTTTTTAAGTAATTTCCTCCTGATCCCCAAACCCTGGCACCTCTTCATCACATTCAACTTCCTCCTCTGCTATCCCTCCTCTACCCCCCTCTCACCACCCTTGACTACACCTTTTTCCCCTCCAAAATAGAATCCATCAGACTGGATATCTCTTCTGTCTAGACCTACCTACCTTGAGCTCCTTCCACCTCTCTACCTTCGTCCTCGATATCAACTCCGTTCACTTTCTCTGCTTCATCTTCCCTATTGTCTACTTACAACTCACTCACCTCTTCAACCTTACCCTCTCCACTGGCATCTTCCCCTCTTCCTTCAAACACTCCCTCATCTATCCCATTCTCAAAAAAGCACTCTCTTGTCCCCACCTCACTATCTAAATACCAACTGCTCTCCTCCACTTTGCCTCAAAAATACTTCAAAGGCTTGTCTTCTCCTGACTTGCCACTTCCTCTTCCTCTCTGACAATTCCCTCTTCTTGCTGCTAAATCCAAGAGTAATTTCTCTGTGTTTATCCTTCTGGAACTCTTTGCGGCTTTTGTCACAATGGACCACTCTCTTCTACTGCACACCTTTCACTCCCATTAAGGATGCTCTCTAGAAGAGGGCATTTGCGACACTGTCCTCTCTTGATAGGCATCTTATCTCTCATACCAATCTTTCTCTGTCTCCACCTCCACCACTTTCCCCCATCTCCTAATTCCCACTGGGGTCCCTCCCGTCCTTGGCCACATACTGGTCTCACTCTGCAACTCCTCTCTGGAAGAACTATCAGCTCTTTCTGTCCACAGCATCACCTCTATGGTACCCAGCTACGGAACTTTGTAGCGTCTTATAAATAAACATATAGTAATACTAATTCATCACTAATATACAATTATTACCATAACATCAATAACATATGACTAATAAACCACTAATATATCACAAGTACCATAACTCAAGTAACACATCTTTAGTACCAGGGAATATACTAGGATACTGTCCCTCTCCCCAATCAGCTCACCCCATTATGTCCTTAACACTAGTAACACCTACATAGTACCATGACACTAGAAATACACCACTACTGTCACCACTGAGACCCGTTGATCCAGATGAGCGCCCCGACTTCACTTACCTTGTCTTCTCTGCCTCCACGCCTCTCCAGACAGATGCAGTGGCTTTCCAATGCGGGATCCATCTTGCCGAGTTCTGCACATGTGCAGACCTGCCATTTCTTCCATTCATTCATTGCAGCCAATCAGCTGCTAGCTCTCACTATAAAAGGCACGTCCTGCTGTAGTATGGTGTCAGATCTTCAAGTCTCTCCTCCAGATTAGACGTCCCAGTTCTGGCTCCTACCTTTTCCAGCTTCTTGCAGTGATTCTCACCTGAGCAGTCTCCAGTACTTTGCTGCATGGTCCATACTTTCTTTCCTGGGCTTCTTGTTAATACTTGGATTACTTGAAGAGCCATATGAGTCTTATAGGATTATGGACACACAATGGAAGAGTGACTATGAAGTGGAGAAGCAAAATTATTCTGGATTACTAGGTAAGGGAATCCAAATTCCAATAAATTCAATTTATGGATTTAATCTGTATAACGTTGGCTCCTTTAAATTGTATGCTCACAGAATGGCACAGGCACGTCATTGCCCGCTGGAGCATGAGCAGGCTTTCACTCTGGACAGTGTATCACAACAAGCCTCTTTAAAAGAACAGTTCTCCACCTGGTGTCCCTAGTAGGAAAGTGCTGGTTAAAGTAAGAAGTCCACCTACCATGGAATAAGCAGCTACCCTAGCTGATGAGGTCTGCACTATAAACTACATTGAAGAAGCAACTGGAGAATGAGATTTGACCTGTCACATCACGGCCACTGCAAGTCAGTCTGATGACTCCTAGATGCCCAACTTCTTCCATACACCTCCTTTGTTCCCCAGTAAAAGTACCTTCTTCAGCACATGTTTGTGAGAGGGGTAAAGGTTGTCACACTCCCTGCTCCATTGGATTGCTATTAGGCCTGCTTGCTCAAATTGCTTCCGGTCCCCCACTGCTTTATACAACCCACATACAATAATGTTGGGGACTGTTGTTCTAAGGCTCATTAGTTGTATCTATATAGCGGGAAGTCTTTCTACCGAACATATGGACAGAACGCCTACCTGAAATTAGTGCAACCAGTGATGCAGAGTCTGTTACATAGGCAATGGCTGTGCATGCTGCAGCCTATCTGTATAGAAGGAGCTCCCGACCTGAGTGTAATGAATGAGTGGCTGACTATATGGAACCTAAGAGGATCCTGTGCTGTGGCTGGATCCTCTTGCTATGAAAAAATGGAAATTGGGACCTTAGCATAGCCTGCGGGTAGCCCAAGTACCCAGAAACATACATTTGACGGCAGATAAGAACTACTTAGTCTATCTAGTCTGCCCATTTTTATCCTAAGGTCACCTCCAATCCTATTTAATCCTTATTTCTTTTTAAGGATATCTTTATGTCAATACCAAGCATGTTTAAATTGCTCTACTGTATTAGCCTCTATTGGGAAAAGTATTTAACCTGCGTGGCATGTGGGTGTAAAATGGTTAATCAAAACCAAACCACCTGATCTGTCTAAAAAATTTTTAACTCCCTGCAAAATTTTATCTCATATTAACTTTGATCCTCCCAATTCTGCCATCGCTAAGAGTTGGTTCCAAAGCTAACACTTTGTGGAAGTCTTCAGATACTCTCTCAAAATACACTCACAGCTTAAATTAATGACAGTTACTATAAACCAAACAGATATCTGCCTAAAATGTAGCGTTTATAACAACTAATGTGCCCTGGCACATGAATTCTTTAAGAACATAAAGATAGAATGTTATTAAATTATGTTTAATATGACAAAGAAAGTCACAATGCTTAATATATATATATATATAAACATAACAAGAGGACATGCTGGTATATTATCGCAAGACAGTTTAGTAAAAAACAAAAGAGTTATAATGTGTGACTGCGTCGTGGAAGGCTGAGCCACATGTTTAGTGGAAGCACGAGCTCGCTCAGCGTTCTACTAGTGAATAACTCCACTGATGTTAGAGACCATAGTTTGAATTCTCTTGCAGGCTTTCTTTTAATAGATTGTAGTTTTGCACCAGGCTAATTTATGATATTGATGGCATTGAGTAAAGGCTCGGTGATCTAATAGTCAGCATCTCCACTGGCAGTGGTTGTGACAGCACAGACTACAGGAAACATCCCATCCTCTTATTCAGATCACGTGGATATACTTATGTTCCCTTGAGGATTACAAATGTGTATTATTGTTTGGGGCTGTGAGTAGAACTGTATCCAAATGGACTTTATCTGAACTAGTACCACATGGGTTCTTAAATGGAGCCAGGTGGATTATTTTGCTGTGGAATTACAAAATGGTGAATTCCTGGTCACTATCCCCCTCTCATAACATACACAGGAAGAAAGCAGCTCCTTCAACATCAGAAATGCTTGTGAGGGGTTAAAAGAAAGAAGGAGCTGCTCTTCATCAACAGGGATTAGAAATTCCATTGCCCATATAAGTGCTTTACTTTGCTTACAAGCTTGAAGAGGGTCACTGACACAGTGGTCAGGTGCTCCAGGAGTGATAATGTTGTTTCAGTTCATTAGCAGCTAGTCGCTCCATCATTGATTTTGGAAGTCCTGGGCCGAATTACTGGGCATACTGAGTTTTAGAAGCTGGTCTATGATATCAATGACATGAAAAACATCTCTCTCCTTACACAAAGCACAATATGGGTGACTGGTTTAGTAGCCAGGAGCTACAGTAATGAATTTGGAGACCCTGTATCATATGCATATGGAGCTACATTTTGGTTCTCAGTTATATTTAATAATTATGGTTTGTGATATTTATAATATTGAGAGAAGTGGTTGATGTTACTCAGAGCAGGAGTAGCCAATAGCTGCTGTAGTAGTGAAACTCCCAGATCTTGGGTGGAATTACCCTGGGTTAGGTCTCCATACAACAATATTTTTCCAAGGTGGTTTCTGATATTGATGAAGATCTGACAACCATGGGTCTCCAGTGTCTGACTCCAGTAGGTTTGGAGCCCAACCATGTTGTATGCTAGCGATCTCTATAGATCTCTGCTCCTCCCAGGTTCATCAATACCTGTCTGGTACCACTGCCCCCCACACCCTCTTGCGGTAGCACCTCAATAACAATGAGCTCTACTGGGGTGGCCACAGGTCTGCAGAACCACCAGAAGAGGCAGTTCTTGTGCACTGTCTCTAATCCCAGGACTCACGAGTGGAGGAGCAGAAATACAACTTTCACTACGTTCGGCTTTAAGAGAATCCATCATTACTTATTTTGCTAAAGTATTTTTTTTTTTTTTTTAGTAATTACCTATCCCTTATTGACAACATTTTGTGATTGTCTTTCATTACACCAACTTGCAAATTCATAACTTGTATAATAATATGTTATATTGAGAGTTGCAACCCCTGGGTCATGTATTTCAGTATTGGGGAGATCATCCTCGCAGATCAGCTGTGAGAAAATTCTCCATGCAGGAAATGCTCCATCTAGTGGAAAGGGGAGGAATGAGCACGAGATTAAAGCCTTTCTTTAATGCACAGCTGAACAGTGCAGTTAATATAGCGCACCAGTGTGACATAAGAAAATGTTATCCTTGAAGCACCACACAACATAAAAGAGACAAACGAACTGCATGAATTGCTGCACTGATTAATGTTTGTAGCATCTCATAAGATACATTTAGTAAGTGCCTATATCATCTGTGCTGGATTCTGCTCTGTGCTCCTAGTATTAATCCTCATTCATTACCCAAACCCTGGCCTGTATATTACACTTGCACCTGGAGAGGTAGGTTAGGGGTATTGACGTGTACATTCAGTACAATACGGGCACGGAGCCACCAGTCCACCATTCCTCTTAGAGAGGGGTCCTATTCCACTTACACATAATTGTTTAGGAGGCTCCTTAGGTCCTGTGGAAGTTTCCAAGTTGCTGCTGCTGATGGTCTAAATCTTCAGATACATTCAACTCAAAACACTGCCATAGAAATAATGCATTGCTGCATCTAGCTCTAACTCCTGTCCTGAGGGTTCATCCACAAGAGCATGTTGCTGTGTTTGCTGCAAATAGAACTCCTCTAATACAGAGCAGCAGAGATCTAGTGATGTAATACACATCTAGAATATAATAATGGGCCTAACTCAGCGATGGATTTATAAATGCAGCTGCACATTTGCGGGTGTAGTTTGATTTCTATATATTTTATGGAACTTGCCACTGAAGATGCAGCTGACAGTGCAGGGTGTCTACACTCGTTCCATCCCACATCAAACACCAACACCAGCTCTCTCCTATACTCCTTGTAGACTTGCTGGCGGTGAGTTACTAACATGGTAAAATGCTGGTGCCATGATAACTCAGACTAATGTTTATGGGATGCAGTTTTATATTAGTAAATCACCCCCTAGTGTTTTTCTGTTCTCCCGTTTCCTTTTGTATGTTGGAGTTTGAGAAGAAGAACATACTAAACAGAATATTAGAAGTGAGAGCCGTTATTATAAAAAAACCATAAGTTAATTGCAACATTTCATTTACAAGTAAATTTAACACAATGTATTGTAAATAAAAGTTTGTTCTCAAAGAAAGACTACCTATAATTACAGGAAAAAGTGAAAAAGGAAAAAAATATCTTCAAAATAAAAAAACGTTTCAAGGTTAAAATCAAGCTGAAAACAGCTGAGACATAATTCCATAATGCAATGCAAATGTTGGACGATATATCTGAATCCAGTGCTTTGACCCTTATATAAATAACTGTATATTGTCCACAAGGAAACCCAGCTCTACAGCATTGGATATTTTCTGCACAAGAAGAGAGTGTTTCCTATTCATCCTTATTCAGTTCTCACGTGATCCTGAAATGTTACACATGTATCTCTGAATGTTATACCTGTATCTCTGAACATTACAACTGTATCTCTGAACGTTACACCTGTATCCCTGAATATTATACTTGCAACTCTGAACGTTACACCTGTATCACTGAATGTTACACCTGTATTCCTGAATATTATACGTCCATCTCTGAACGTTACACCTGTATTCCTGAATATTTTTCTTTTTTTTTTTTTTGGAAGGTCAAATAGCAAACAAAACCAATATGCAATGTCAGCAAGAAAAAAACCCCATCATATAAAACATGATATAAAATCAACAGAATATCATATAGAATCAGTGCAAAGAGGTCAAATTACGAGTATAAAGATTGACCAGAAATTTTGAAAGATATAAGGGAGAGAGCGAAATGCCGCGAAAGAGGGGGGCATGACGCAGGGAGAGGAGAGAAGAGACTAGAACGGAGCAGAAAAGGAAAGGAAGAAAAGGGTTCACGAGAAGAGGACGGATATATGTAGGTGTAGAGTCAAGTGAAAGGGGAATAAGCCTGAAAAAACGAGCGCCATGGGCTCCATACCTTGGAGAACGATCTTGACGTCCTATTGATGATGCTGGTCATGTATTCCAGGCGCTGGACCTGCCAAACTCTGTTAATAATGGCCTGAAGCGAAGGTGGAGACTGCTGCCTCCAGTCAGCTGTGATTTGGCAGGTAGCTGCCGATAAGATGTGCCTAGCCAACTTGTTCTGGTGTTGAGTGGCCGTGGGCGCTCCCAAGGGCAAGAGAAAAAATTTAGGCTCTAATGGTATCGTTACCTGAGTATCGATTGGATCAGGTGTTTAATCTCAGCCCAGAAGTTTGATAATTTGGGACAAGTCCACCATATGTGATTAAAGTTACCCTCATGGGAGCACCCGCGCCAACAGCGATCAGAAGAGTCTGGGAGGAATTTATGAATCCGGGAGGGAACGTAGTACCAGCGGTACAGTACCTTGTAGACATTCTCTTTTATTTTATCGCAGATTGAGCTGGAGGCAGCGTTCTTATATATCTCTGACCATTCCTCGCTCAAAAGAGTTTCACCACAGTCACGTTCCCAGGCCAATTCATGGGAAACTCCAAGGTCTGAGGAAGGTGGGGCGAGTTCATAGTATAATGTTGAAATAAGGCCTTTCGTAGAGAACTGGCGGAGAAAGAGATTTTCAAATGTGGTAAGGGGACGGGAAGAGAGGCGAGTTTTGGCTGTGTGGTGAAAATGACGGAGCTGGAGGAATTGGTAGAATAATTTAGAGGGAATATCTGTTTGCGATTGGATGTCAGTAAACGAGGGGAACACAACCGTAGAGGTGAGATCGTTTAAGAAATGGACCCCATGTGAGGTCCACGAGGAGAATGCTTTAGGAGTAAGGCCTGGAGCGAATTCAGAGGAGTTAAATAAGGGAATTAGGGGAGAGGGATGGGGAGAAAGGCCAAATTTCTGAGAGGATGAGTCCCACACCGCCAGGGAATGTGTAATGTCCGGATAAAGTGAGACACGTTTTGGTCGACGAGCCCGTGGGAGCCATAGTAGAGTAGATAGGGATTGTATTCCTGAATATTATATGCCCATCTCTGAATGTTACACCTGTATTCCTGAATATTATATGTCAATCTCTGAACGTTACACCTGTATTCCTGAATATTATACGTCCATCTCCGAACGTTACACCTGTATCTCTGAACATTATTCCTGTATCTCTGAACGTTATACCTTTTCTTATATAGAACATAATCAAACCTAAAAACAACTGAAATCATGATGTGCTTTAAAGAATATTCAAATCTTAATCTTAAATTGCATTAAAGTTTCTAAGTGCTTGTTAAAGGCTCACTAAACTTACATATTAATTCACCATGAAAAGGCATCTTGTAATATCTATACGTCCATGTAAAAGTTCTCATACCCTGAATACTTAAGACAGTTGTATGGAACCTTGTTATCTACCAGACTGCAAATTACCCTCTGTTCTCAGTCAGTGTATCCCCAATATGGTGACCTCAATGTCCTTAGTGACAATGAAAACATGCCTCCGCCAAGGAAACTCTCCTTAGCTCTGATAAGTGCGCACAAATTTTGTGTACTTATTTGTGATTGCTATTATTAGCTCATTCAATGTTTAGTTGTCCTTTAAGCCACTTAATGAATTAATATTTAAAGGGTATTTAATTTCAGGCTGAAAGTCACATTTTGGTCCTGAAAGTCTAGTAATGGGAAATACAAAGACATTTAGCCAATTCTATGCAATCGGAGACATGTTGAACTTCATCATTGCTGAATGTGAATAGGATACAAAGTACATTCCAGAAATCATTGTGTGTTATTGAGATAGCCAAGAATGAATCCATGAAGCCAAAACATGACAAACTACAACAATAAATAAAACCGTCAGCAGGAATAACACGTTCCCAATAAAAACTGCCGAAGGAGCTACAGATGACAAACCTTCACCATGTTCCTTCATGTTACCTTCCTCAGTGTCGTCTTTGGTTTCGGGAAATCTGATGTTTTCACAAATAAATCTCTTGAGATGTGAGATAAATATTAGATACTGAGGAGTTCTGAGGCACCGCTGAGCATTATTCCATCTTTTACCTGACTCCTGAAGACAGACTATCCCTCGCTCCATGACTGTTCAGCCCCTGCTCCCTTATCCGCACCAAGAACCCACCATGGAGATATTTTATCCTCTAATATCTTACTGCTTTCCACTATTGGATAACGTCTAATGACTTAAGCTGGACAGACCGGCACTGAATTGATCATCCAGTAAAATGGTTTCATGTATGGATGACAATGATACCCTACAGGTCCTCAGAGAACGGTCTGGACAATGTTTATGGGTGAATGATCGGATTGTTGTGTTTGTTTAGCAATTGTTAATTTCAAATCATTACAATCCAATGAATTCACAAACTGTTCTCTATACGGCTCATTTTAAGACCAAGTGGAGCCACAGAATAATATTGCTTATTGTAAATGTAACTTCTCAGAACCTGTTTCATGTATTTATTTACATTATTATTTCAGGTGGAGAGAGGTCAGATGCAGGTTAAGCAACAGAGAGAAAACAAATGAGTACGTTGTATTTTTGGCCCCAGTAGCGTTCACGCCTATAAGAGTGGAATTAGTTTCTGTGTCCATTTATGGCGATCTATCGTGTCAATCAAAGAAAAACAGCAGCAGCAGCAGTACCCCAGTATCATTTATTAATACAGATGGTTCCTCTCCCAAACGAGAGGTCATCCAACCTTTATCAAGTCCTATTAGTAGGTCTGTCATGTACGCTCACATAACAGTACTATAGCACCTGTGCACATTCCCAGGAGAGTGGAGTCCACAATATCCATTATCAAAGGCCTGCAGATACTCCCTGCAAGTCACAGAAGATGGATTAGCCAATTACAATGGTAAGAAGAAGAGTATTTTCCCTGTTCCTGTCCAGAACATCGCAGGTCCACCCGAAGTGCATGCAAAGTATCAAACGCAAGAGAGGTCTCGACATGTCCAAGCCCCATGGAGAATGTGTAAATACCCAGAAGAGTGTCCACGGTGTGTTAATGTCCAGAATGCTGTTCTGTAGCTCCAGCCTGGGTCTATGCTGGTCCCATGAGATGTATGTTACAGCAGTGATTTCATGGAAGACTGGTTAACTCTGCTGAGGTCACTGCTTTCTCTCTCCTTGTGTCTATAGAGCATGGAGCAACATGAGTGTTCAGCTACAGGTCCTAGAACGTAAGACCGCCAACAGCATGGGGTGTACCTGCAAGAGAAGTAAAGTCATGTTGTGTCAAGTCACAAGAGTCCAGTTTACTCACAAGACCCCTCCCAGCTATATCCATTCTGGAAATATATATATATATATCTACTATATAAAAGCCTAGTGGCGTGTGTCTGTGTGTGGAAAAAAAAAAACCAAGCTGCAGCGCCACCTGCTGGGCGAAGTTATACACTGACCTACTAAATTCTTAGTGTGTGTGGAAAAAAAAAACTCAGAAAGGGCTGAAATTTGATATACTAAGATGTTTTTAATTTGTTTATTTAATTTGTTAATTGTTAAAAGTGTTTATAAAGATTTTAAAAAAATATATATATATTTCTTGAAGGAGAAGTGACAGTTGGGAGTGGTTGCCGGGGGTGACAGTTGGGAGTGGTTGGTGGTTGCCGGGGTTGACAGTTGGGAGTGGTTGGTGGTTGCCGGGGGTGACAGTTGGGAGTGGTTGGTGGTTGCCGGGGTTGACAGTTGGGAGTGGTTGGTGGTTGCCGGGGGTGACAGTGGGGAGTGGTTGGTGGTTACCGGGGGTGACAGTGGGGAGTGGTTGGTGGTTGCCAGGGGTGACAGAGCGAGAGGAGTGTGATACTCAGGACCGCTGAGAGAGATCCCTGTGTCTGGATAGACATCTGGATAGATGTGGCGATAAAGATGAAGGATGAGGTGATGGAGAAAAATGATGAGGTGGTGACATGTGGACAAAACCACGTTAAAAAAGGGCGCTTACGTTGGGAAGTAACGCTCTTCCCCTGAGGAGGCCTGGCCTAGCCCCAAATGCATGACAAGAACCTTTTTAACACCTTAAGTAGCTTGATTTGACTAGAATGCATGAGTATCGTGCACGGGTTAACTTGTATATATATATATCTTTTCCTTTTCTCCTCTGGAGTGTAATCTCCTGCAAGCAGTGTACCTTACACGTGTTTCCGCATGATAGACCAAAAAGCCCCTGTTGTTCACATTACTGCAGGCACCTGACCTACATGGCATTAGAATAGTCCTCAGAAGATGCAGCACTGAAGCTTCATCCTCAATCTTTCCCTGCCCTACGATAACCTGGTCATTTAACAGCACATCAAACCTGGTTTCATTTCTTTATTTTAATGTTACTTTACCCGTCTCACCTCCAAATCATATATCCAATCCCCAGCAGAAGAAGAGACAATCCAGCTGCCAGGACGAGCCAGGCTAAGATTACCGTGAGAGAGACAGAGGAACGGGAGAGAGAGACGTCATGAGTGCAGAAATAAATTGTTTTCATACCTTTTTCGGCCTTTATCATACCTTTTTCGGCCTTTCCGGTTCTGTCCATGCCTGGTTCACCTCATACCTTGCTAACCGCTCTTTCTCTGTATCCACGTCTGGTTCTTCCTCAACCCCCTCCCCTCTCCCTATTGGAGTCCCTCAAGGCTCTGTTCTGGGCCCTCTACTCTTTTCGCTCTACACTTCCTCCCTTGGCGCTCTCATCTCCTCTTTCGGTCTTCAGTATCACCTCTATGCTGATGACATTCAACTCTACATATCTTCTCCTGATCTTTCCTCCTCCCTCCTCTCTCGTGTATCTGACTGCCTCTCAGCCATCACCTCCTGGATGTCCTCGCGCTTTCTCAAAATTAACATCTCTAAAACTGAACTCATTGTCTTTCCCCCGCCTCGACTCCCTTCCCACCATGACCTCTCTATCGTTGTTAACAACTCCACCATCTCCTCTGTCAGCCAACTCCGCTGCCTTGGGGTCACTCTTGACTCCTCTCTCTCTCTTTTGCCCCCCACATTCAATCCCTCGCCCAAGCCTGTCGCTTCCAACTCCGCAACATTGCCCGCATCCGTGCCTTCCTCTCTCAGGAAGCCACCAAAACTATCATACACGCACTCATCATCTCCCGCCTTGATTACTGCAACCTCCTCCTTACTGGCCTCCCCCACTCCCACCTCGCACCCCTCCGCTCCATACTCAATGCGGCTGCAAGACTCATCTTCCTTTCACGCCGCTCCTCCTCTGCCTCCTCTCTCTGCCTTGCCTTACACTGCCTCCCTTTCCCCTACAGAATCCTTTTCAAACTCCTTACCACCACGTACAAGGCTCTCTCTCAGTCTACGGAACCCTACATCTCTAACCTCATCTCCATTCACACTCCTGCCCGCTCCCTATGCTCAGCTAATGACCGCCGCCTCTCCTCCACTCTTATCACCACTTCCCACTCCAGAATCCAAGACTTCTCCCGTGCCGCCCCCCTCCACTGGAACGACCTCCCTCGCTCCATCCGTCTCTCTCCTAATCTGTGCTCCTTCAAACGAGCACTCAAAACTCACCTGTTCCTCAAAGCCTACCAACCTTCTACCTAACCCCGCATCTCCTCCAAACGTTCTACCCTCTCTCCTCTCGGTCCCTCTCCCCACACTTCAACTTCCTCCAATTGTGTCTGTTTCGTTCACCCACCCTTAGGATGTAAGCTCGAATGAGCAGGGCCTTCTTCCCTCTTGTCTCCACACCTGTTCTTCTACTCCGCCTCTACTGCATTAACCTGCCTGGAGTTTCTGAAGCATTGGTATTTTGTTTATTGGTCTGTACTGTCTCACCCTGTATAGTCTACTGTTTGTTTTGTGTACGGCGCTGCGGAAATCTTGTGGCGCCTAACAAATAAATGATAATAATAATAATAATAATAATACCTTCCTTTCCATAGACCACAAAGGCCTGAATATCCGCTATCTGATGGGACCTCAAGCCCCTGCCTCCCAGAACTGTACTACCCACAATTTGACTATAAGTAAATTAGCCACTTAATCTCAACACCCTAATGTAACCATAAATACACCAGTCATCTATAACCGCACCAGCCCTAATGTAACCATAAATACACCAGTCACCTGTAACCGCACCAGCCCTAATGTAACCATAAATACACCAGTCACCTGTAACCACACCAGCTCTAATGTAACCATAAATACACCAGTCACCTGTAACCACACCAGCCCTAATGTAACCAGAAATACACCAGTCACCTGTAACCACACCAGCCCTAATGTAACCATAAATACACCAGTCACCTGTAACCACACCAGCCCTAATGTAACCATAAATACACCAGTCACCTGTAACCACACCAGCCCTAATGTAACCATAAATACACCAGTCACCTGTAACCACACCAGCCCTAATGTAACCATAAATACACCAGTCACCTGTAACCACACCAGCCCTAATGTAACCATAAATACACCAGTCACCTGTAACCACACCAGCCCTAATGTAACCATAAATACACCAGTCACCTATAACCACACCAGCCCTAATGTAACCATAAATACACCAGTCACCTATAACCACACCAGCCCTAATGTAACCATAAATACACCAGTCACCTATAACCATACCAGCCCTAATATAACCATAAATACACCAGTCACCTATAACCACACCAGCCCTAATGTAACCTTCAGTACACGGGTCACATGTAATCACACTGCCGTACACGAACCATAACCACACCAGTCACCTGTAATCAAACTCACCATTCTTGGAAGTAGGGTGATCTGTGTTGCTCTGTGCTGAGTCCTCTGTATGGGCCATAACATCTGGGGACATGTAATTGGGACTGGATAAAGTTCTGTAATTCGGCACTACAGACACACTGGATGATAGTGACTGTCCCAGACCTGAGGTGTGAAGAATCAGCTACATTTATTACATCCCGACTCACAAGGTTCCAACGTCACTCTATCTTGCAGTCTATTTCCTGTAGCTGCCCTTTACTCACTATACCACCAACTCATCACTCACAATGAATGCAAACCCTACAGCACTATCAGAAGACCTCATATATTTTCTACATTACCTTTATATATTATTGCATATTCTTGACCATTGTGCACCGTGTCAGACTGGAATGTAATCCGAAGGTGTCCTGTTGTAAAGATGACAATCTGCGGAGGATCCTGGCCCCCTTGTATTTGAATAAGAAGACTTCCACTTTGTCCGTCTCTTACCTCCAGGACATCATTTGGGTCTAGAACAGAAAAGGAGCGGAACTGCATCTCTATAGCAGTGCTACCTGGGCTACGGACATCCCAAGAACATGTGGAACCTCCACTGTATTCATCAGGGAAATCAGGAGAATACAGGACACCAAAGGTGGAGGAGAGGTTATAGTGACATGCTCCCACCCATACTGCAGAGACAGAGAAACATACTGTAAATATATACATTCATTATACAATATCCCCCCATTCTGTGTACCTATACTCACCGCTGTACACACTCAGTTTTCCGTCTCCACCACACAACTGATTGGTTCTCCCAAAACAGACCTGGTCACACTGAGAACTGCTGACCATCTGTAGTGCGTCCACATCTGAAGGACTGCCACAGAAACATGCGTAGCCGGCCTCTACACCGGCGTACTGACAGAAATAACAAAAGACACATTTCTGACACTGGGATTTTTCTAATGTCCCATCAGCACCAGCAAGCATTGCATTCTGGGGGTTTGAAAGTTATGATAATGCAAGGATAAAATGCAGGACGCAGAAGATACTGTACAAGATAAATGGCATGGGAAGGAAAGATACTGTGATACTAGTGTCTGTATGGGTGATGGTTGGTATGTGAGAAGAACACATTGTAGGGATGATGGTTGGGATGTGAGAAGAACACATTGTATGGATGATGGTTGGATGTGGAGGAAGATATGTATGGATGATGGTTGGGATGTGAGAAGAACACATTGTATGGATGATGGTTGGATGTGGAGGAAGATATGTATGGATGATGGTTGGGATGTGAGAAGAACACATTGTATGGATGATGGTTGGATGTGGAGGAAGATATGTATGGATGATGGTTGGAATGTGATAAGGACACATTGTATGGATGATGGTTGGATGTGGAGGAAGATATGTATGGATGATGGTTGGGATGTGAGAAGAACACATTGTATGGATGATGGTTGGGATGTGGAGGAAGATATGTATGGATGATGGTTGGATGTGGAGGAAGATATGTATGGATGATGGTTGGAATGTGAAAGGACATAGCTGAAGTGGATTGATAATAATATCCCTGGACCTCTTTTCCTCGTTTGACACGGTTGATTACTAACGTCTCATTCAAACACTACACCTATTTTTTCACGGGATCTCTAAATAGCATTTAACTTGACCTTTCGAGGCTATCCTACCGTTTACACCATCTATTGTCCTTCTATACACAAACAACCCCCTGACACCAAGCGAACACTGCTGTGTGCCGGGACGACTAAGCTCCTATAAGCTCTTTCTCCCACTGCGATCTGGCTGGACCAATATGTAATATGTGGCGCTTACCACTATATACCAAATTATATAAATATATGTTAATAATAATTTAGTAGCTAAGATGTGAGTAGACAATTAGGTCATTATTATATCTTAAGGTAGATATTTACACTTGTGAAGTTAGAGAGAGGTACTGTAATATTTTACTTATTTTAGTTGGGATAAGAGCAGAATATATGTAGGGAGAGGTGAAATAAATGGTACCTGGTACCCCTCCCCGCGACAGTATCGGATGCAGGTTTGGATGGTTAACTTTGCTGATGTACCACTGGCTCCGCTGAGGGCTGGAGGAGAGCCAAAATCCAGAAAACAACCAACATATCCCGGCACTGGTGAAAGACAGACACCAATAAAATGTTCCCATATCTCCGTTTGGGAGACATGGTCTCAGTTTACTTATTTTAGGTTAGTAAGAATGTCCTTCATGTCACTTACATTGCTCTCTAACCTATGTTAAGGATCGATAAGGGTGCAATGTGGAGAAAGATGGAATTAAAATGATATGGTGGTCCCCAGATGGCTCGGAACAGGAGAGCCTCATTCATCCAGAAAGTAGGATTGGGGAAGCATAGATAAGTAAGTCTTTCTTATTGTATTTATGGTTTCTGGAGTTTTCATTTTTGGGTGGTGTCACCCTGTAACACAATAATACAGGGAAGCTCCTATGGCTCCTGGCCACAGATAACAGTAAATTAACTATAGTCCTATTTCTCAGCTATACAAGGTTATAATACAGCATCTGGCTGCAGTACTTACTGTGGCATGCTGGGATATCACAGTATTTCCAGTAGCTTCCTTCCTCCATCTCCGATACGTAGCACCAAGGTTGGACGTCTGAATCAGGGTTTCTACAGACAAAATGGAACATTCTTGGGACATATCACATCCAGTCATATCATTCGATGATATACGGACATATCACACATTTCCTTCAATATTATCTACTGATATTGACATGGCAATAATAAATGTTGGAGACATAAAGGAAGCTGATTGGGCGGTTTGTGTGTGTGCACATCCCACCTGTATACAACCATCACTGATTATTATATGCTCAGAACTTATTTATATAGCATCAATACATTGAGCAACACCATACAATAAATGGGTCATCTGGGCTCCCTTCCTGTCATGGAGCTGAGGAGCTGAGAATTACCAGTGGCGTAGAAACACCACATAACTCAGTGTGTGACGTGCCAAGGTCCAGAAATATGAACTTAAATGCTCATAGATCCTGTAAACTGTGCACATGGCATGAGTACAATATGCCACCTGCTGCCAGGCAGGTAAGAATAATGGGGGTTGGTATCTGTGTAGTGGTGGAGGGTCTACTCAATATGGGGGCAGGTCGCTGCAATGGGCAATCGATACAATGAGGGGGAAACCTGTTTAATAGAGGGCATTTGCCTTTGAATGGAATTATCATGAGTGCACAGTGCTGGTATAATTATGTGCGGAGGCACCAAGAAAATTGGATATGGCAAAACCAATATTACCAACATTTATGCGCCATTTGGTCTAAAATGGCTGAAAGCGTAACCCAAGAGACTGGGGATGAGTCTGATGGAGAAAGTGAATTCCGGAGATTAGGTGAAATTCTACGCACTGATAGAAGAACAAT
This sequence comes from Mixophyes australis, assembly GCA_036250195.1. Taxonomy (NCBI): domain Eukaryota; kingdom Metazoa; phylum Chordata; class Amphibia; order Anura; family Limnodynastidae; genus Mixophyes; species Mixophyes australis. Next base: position 1,459,255 of record JAVHZZ010000007.1, read on the forward strand.
GGATAGGTAGAGAGGGTGGATTTAATGAGAGAGACTGAGGGATGAAATTATGTAATATAGTAATAGGTGAGTTCCAGCAGTTCCTCACGAAGATCCAGAGGTGGGAGGTAATTCTAGAAACTAAAAGAGAGTCTAATGTACATGCCCTTAGGTCCAGAGATGGAGCACAGCCCTAGTAACTGAGAAGATGCCATGAGGTCCAGAAGTAGGGTGCAGCTGTAGAGATTGAGGGAAATTCTAATAAATTGTACCATGAGGGCCAGAGGTGGGGTGCAGTCCTAGTCTGATGGACCATATTGAGGAGTCCAGAGGTGGGGTGCAGTTCTATTATGATGGACCATATTGAGGGGTCTAGAGGTGGGGTGCAGTCCTAGTCTTATGGACCATATTGAGGGGTCTAGAGGTGGGGTGCAGTCCTAGTCTTATGGACCATATTGAGGGGTCTAGAGGTGGGGTGCAGTCCTAGTCTTATGGACCATATTGAGGGGTCTAGAGGTGGGGTGCAGTCTTAGTCTGATGAACCATATTGAGGGGTCTAGAGGATCATATTGGACCCTAGAGTGGGGTTCAGATGTGGGGTGCAGTTATATTCTAATGGAACATGGTGAGGGGTCCAGAGGTGGGGTGTAGTCCTAGTCTGATGGACCATATTGAGTGGTCTGGAGGTGGGGTGCAGTTATATTCTGATGGACCTAGAGTGGGGTTCAGAGGTGGGGTACAGCTGTAGATCAGTGTACAGATAAAGGTTACATCACAAATAAGTATTAGATTCAGTGTATGTAGATTGTAACATAACCCCCTTAATGTACTTTGCGGCATGAAAGGTTTCAGGCTTATGTTAATGGTAATAATAATAATAATACTAGGTTGGAGAGGGGGTGGGGGTAGCTCTTGTGAGTGAAGTGTCTGTAGTGGTGGTTGCTGCCTAATAAAGGATTCAGGGGTTCTGGTCCTGTGCGTTAGGATTTGTTGGAGGTTCTACATTGTACCACAGAGACCTCCAACAACTAATAATACAACTAATAATAATAACATTAATAAGTTAATGTGCAGATGTCTCATGATGAAGCCCTCAATAAATGGTGTAGATGGTATTATTACATAGACAGGAGGACCCTTGAAGTGACATCTGTGGACATGTGCCCCTTACCTGCAATAATTGTGGTTTCCAAGTCCCAGCTTTCCAGACGGATCAGACAAGCTGTTGTATCTGTGTTGGGTGGTCTGGTTCCAGTACAGACAGGGAATTCTTTCCGGCCCTGCATAGTTCACAGACCCCCGATAATCTCTCCCATTCACAGTGAAGCATTCAGAAAGTTCTGAGGTGAAAAATAACTTACATATTGATCACAGAGCTGACAATTTATAGCAGTCATTAACTTCTGCCCACCCCCCACCACATCAAAGGTCTTCTAAGAGACAGGTTTGTAATTTCACACCTGGAATAGGGGCATCCGACATAACACGGACAACAAGAGCCAGGACCAGAAGCATCTTCTCAGTGTCACAGGACAGAACTTTCTATAACCAGAAGTTTCAGCCAGCAGAGTGTGTGAGAGAGGCCCAGCCAGGAGAGGAGAGAGAGAGACTCCCAGGGTGAAGAGAGCGGAGCGAGACCTCCAGCCAGATGAGAGTAGTGAGAGACCCTCAGCCAGGACAACAGAGAGAGAGAGACCCCCAGGGAGAAGAGAGTGGTGAGAGACCTCAGCCAGGACAACAGAGAGAGAAAGAGACCCCCAGGGAGAAGAGAGTGGTGAGAGACCTCAGCCAGAGGAGAGCGGGGAGAGACCCCAGCCGAAGGAGACTGCTGTTTCTTTGTGATATAGTTTAGCTCGCTCATGTCTGTGAGTTGTATAATGATAAACCACCTGCAGGCTTCTCATGTCTGTACCTGTCCTCTCTCCCCACAGGAAGTAGTGTCTCATCTCTACCTGCAGGCAGATGTGTCTCTGTACTCAGCTTCTGGAAAGCTGTCTCTTTATTGCTTGTCAGGAACAGTCTCTATATTCCATCTCTATTTGTGGAGAGCTGTCTCTATTCTCTCCCTACGTGTGGAGAGCTGTCTCTATATTCTATATCTATTTGTGGAGAGTGTTCTATTCATTCTCCAATTGTGGAGAGGTGTCTCTCTCTTGTTGTGGAAATCTGTTTCTTTAGAGTCTCTCTGCTTGTGGAGAGCTGTCTCTTTATTCTTTAATTGTGGAGCAGTCACTCTATAATCTCTCTGTGAAGAAATATACAGAAATGTTCCCAAGGCCTCTTAATGTGTTGTGAATAGAAGCAGAGAGATGGAGCCAAGTATACTGAAGCAACAAAACAATATATTATTGTTTATTATTATTATTATATATGCAGGTAAATACACTAAAAACGTGGATGTATCAAAAACAATAACAAAAATCAAACACAATAGTCCAATAAAAAGCCAGCAGCTTTAACTCAGTCCGTAATCTAGAATGTCTGCACACAATAAGAGACGAGTCCCTATATAAAGAAGGTTCTTCATGAGCAATGGATATACTGACGCAGGGCGTCACAGGTCTCCCTGTAGCGTTATCCTAAGGTCTGTGTCCAGAAGAAACGTAGAGAAGTAGATATTACCTCAATAACAGCCGGTGCATCAGTCCATGGATAGGTAGGTAGTAGCTGGTGCACGTCAGGATCCAGAGGGACAAGACTTACCCACTCCAGGTGTGTTCCCCGGTCTCAGGTCCACGAACAGCTCCTGTGATGCAAACCGCTGATGGTTCTGCCTCCAGATGTTTCCAAGTCCCGGCGGTGGGTAGTTGAAGGCGCGCATTCTAGATTACGGTCTGAGTTAAAGCTCCTGGCTTTTTATTGAACTATTGTGTTTGATTTTGTTATTATTTTTGATACATCCACGTTTTTAAGTGTATTTACCTGCATATTATCAATATATTGTTTTGTTTAGTTCCATCTCTCTGCTTCTATTCACAACACACTAAGAGGTGCCTTGGAAACATTTCTGTATATCTCCTATTGGAAGGGTTGGAGCCCCCCATATCCGGGCAGCCATTTTACATATGTTCTATAGAAGCGCAGATACCCAAACCTCTATTGTGCAGTCTCTGTGGAGAGCTGTCTCTCTATTCCCTCTACTTGTGGAGCGCTGTCTCTCTCCACTTGCAGACAGCTATGTGTGCTGATCAGTTTCTTGTTCCTGTGCTATTAGGGAGATTCCTTCATGCTAACATTTAATTTCCCTGCCAGTATTAAGGTTCCAATCTGTTACCATGAGATTGTACAATTAGATTTCCATTGAATTGTACAGAATCTTTTGTGTGGGGGTTGGAAGATGATCAGATGAACCAGATATGACACAACCACCTCTGGTCAGATCCATGTCCGAGGCACCAGCATTGGGTGCGTGGTAATAATTACAGTCTGATGTCTCTATAGATATGGGAGGGGCGGTTCTTCTGGAATAGAGTGTTACCTAGCACGACATCATTGCAGCAGTGGCGGTGACCCCCAATTGTCACTCCTCACCCGCCAGAGGCGGCGGTGACCCCCATTGTCACTCCTCACCCGCTAGAGGCGGTTACCCACATTATCATTACTCACTCACCAGAGGAGGTGACCCCCATTGTCACTCCTCACCCGCCAGAGGAGGCGGTGACCCCCATTCTCACTCCTCACCCACCAGAGGAGGCGGTGACCCCCATTGTCATTCCTCACCCGCCAGAGGAGGCGGTGATCCCCATTGTCATTCCTCACCCGCCAGAGGAGGCGGTGACCCCCATTCTCACTCCTCACCCGCCAGAGGAGACGGTGACCCCCATTGTCACTCCTCACCCGCCAGAGGAGGCGGTGACCCCCATTGTCACTCCTCACCCGCCAGAGGAGGCGGTGACCCCCATTGTCACTCCTCACCCGCCAGAGGAGGGGGTGACCCCCATTGTAATTACTCACTCACCAGAGGAGGTGACCCCATTGTCACTCCTCACCCGCCAGAGGAGGCGGTGACCCCCATTGTCACTCCTCACCCGCCAGAGGCGGTGACCCCCATTCTCACTCCTCACCCGTCAGAGGAGGCGGTGACCCATATTCTCACCCGTCAGAGGAGGCGGTGACCCCCATTGTCATTACTCACTCACCAGAGGAGGTGACCCCATTGTCACTCCTCACCCGCCAGAGGAGGCGGTGACCCCCATTGTCACTCCTCACCCGCCAGAGGAGGCGGTGACCCCCATTGTCATTACTCACTCACCAGAGGAGGTGACCCCATTGTCACTCCTCACCCGCCAGAGGAGGCGGTGACCCCCATTGTCATTACTCACTCACCAGAGGAGGTGACCCCATTGTCACTCCTCACCCGCCAGAGGAGGTGGTGACCCCCATTGTCATTACTCACTCACCAGAGGAGGTGACCCCATTGTCACTCCTCACCCGCCAGAGGAGGCGGTGACCCCCATTGTCATTAACCTGGAAGAGGAGGCGGTGACCCCCATTGTCATTAACCTTGAAGAGAAGGCGGTGGTCTATATTGTTGTTCCTCCCCCACCAGAGGCGGTGATGACCCCCATTGCACACCCGCCAGCGGAGGTGGTGACCCTCTATATTGTTGCTCCTCACCCACGAGAGAAGGGGATCACAACTATTGTCATTCACCTAGCGGATGTGACCCATATTGTCCTTACTAACTGGGCAAAGAAGGGGGGCCCTAGTGTAGTTTCTCACTGTCCAGAGAATATGGGGACCCTTCTTGTAGTTTCTCACCCTCCAAACAAGCCAGTGACCCCCATTCTCGTCCTTGTGGCTATGGCCCTAGGCTGGTAATTACTGAATGTTTTCACTGCTGAGACTGCCGGAGTCTGATCGGGGCAGCTGATCACAGGAAAAATAACATCAAAATATCAAGTTTAGCCTTTTATAAATTCTGTGGTTATCCAAAGAATGGAAAAGAAAACCCCCAAGAGGTAGCACAGGGGCAAATAATTATTTTGATTTGAATATCCCCATTTTTCTGCCCTTTCTTTTAAGTAATGAGGAACCCGGTGTCCACACTACATATTACATACACACTACACTGAATAAGTATGTAATATACAGAGTTATACCTACCTGTCCATCAACCCAACACTGCTTGCTTCTCGCGGGTTAAGGTGGGTGGGGCCTGACTCATACGATGTTGTCAGAGCACCACCCAGTGACCTTCCCGTTCATCCAGCATTCATCCCTTGGGGTAACCCATTGGAAGAGGGAGAATGCGGCACAGAAAGCACCAATAGCCCGACATTATTTTGTATCTTAATAAATTCCACCTCAAAGTAATTTTGGGCGGAGACCTTATCTAACTTACCATCACATAGAGAACTTATTACTCTATATGTAGGAGTGGTATAAACCAGTACCACATACACCCAATCATTATTCTTCATACAGAGAGTACCGGCCTACAGGATCTATCACATGACATCAACAGCAGGAACTAACAAAACAGTGATTCTACCAGCCCGTTATTGCCACCAATCATTTCTGGTCCGAGCTCCATGTATTTATTTGATGATCACAGGAGAACCTTGGAGACAGTGCTGTGTATTCCATACGTCAAAGAGTAGCGCTTATACCGAGAAGTCTCACATGATAACAACACTGAGTCTTTGGTGAGCAGAGTGACCACTCGGTAACACGCTACACTCTACATAATACATGGGCTTAATAAATAGTCAGTCTCTAAGGGTTCCCTTGTATTCCATGTGCGATAAGCTGTGGCTGCATTAGTCTTCTTCTGAGGTCGACTCATCCTCCGATAGATCCGCTACCGGAAAGCGTAAAATTGCTGCAACGCCTGTTAGCTGATTCAATTCTAGAGAAAAAACAACCAGTCATGATGGTGGACACACTACACACAAATATAACCCACCCATCGCCATGGCAGAATATAAAGTGCCCCAGTAGATGGCGCTCATCAGGGCACGATGTGCATTAATCAGTTTCTCTGTCCAACCACTCGTATTTCTCTATTCCCATATTAAGTTCCCAAGTTCTTAGGGCCTGATTCATTAAGGATCTTAACTTAAGAAGTTTCTTATTTAAGTCTCCTGGACAAAACCATGTTACAATGCAAGGGGTGAAAATTAGTATTCTGTTTTGCACAGTTAAATACTGACTGTTTTTTCATGTAGCACACAAATACTTGATAGTTTATTTGTACACTGACATTTAAAGTTGATATTTGTGTGTTACATGAAAAAACAGTCAGTATTTAACTTGTGTGCAAAACAGAATACTAATTTTCACCCCTTGCATTGTGACATGGTTTTGTCCAGGAAACTTAAATAAGAAACTACTTAATTTAAGTTCCTTAATGAATCAGGTCCTTAGTTTTAAAGCAACTACTTCAAGTTATAAAATATGCCAGATTATTGTCTCCCAATAACAGAACAAAACCACTTACGTTCTCCTGACACATGCAAACTGGAGAATATCCTGAGGGAAAAAGGAGGGACAGATAAAACTTCACATCAATCACTCCATCCAACATATCTGTCCTACCACAACCACTGAGTGTCTGCCATTCATCATCACCTCCATTACTGCCGTTTACCAATCACTCCATCCAACGTGTATCCTACCACAACCACTGAGTGTCTGCCATTCATCATCACCTCCATTACTGCCGTTCACCAATCACTCCATCCAACGTGTATCCTACCACAACCACTGAGTGTCTGCCATTCATCATCACCTCCATTACTGCCGTTCGCCAGTCACTTCATCCAACGTGTATCCTACCACAACCACTGAGTGTCTGCCATTCATCATCACCTCCATTACTGCCGTTCGCCAATCACTTCATCCAACGTGTATCCTACCACAACCACTGAGTGTCTGCCATTCATCATCACCTCCATTACTGCCGTTCACCAATCACTCCATCCAACATATCTGTCCTACCACAACCACTGAGTGTCTGCCATTCATCATCACCTCCATTACTGCCGTTCACCAATCACTCCATCCAACGTGTATCCTACCACAACCACTGAGTGTCTGCCATTCATCATCACCTCCATTACTGCCGTTCACCAATCACTCCATCCAACATGTGTCCTACCACAACCACTGAGTGTCTGCCATTCATCATCACCTCCATTACTGCCGTTCACCAATCACTCCATCCAACGTGTATCCTACCACAACCACTGAGTGTCTGCCACTCATCATCACCTCCATTACTGCCGTTCACCAATCACTACATCCAACGTGTATCCTACCACAACCACTGAGTGTCTGCCATTCATCATCACCTCCATTACTGCCGTTCACCAATCACTACATCCAACGTGTATCCTACCACAACCACTGAGTGTCTGCCATTCATCATCACCTCCATTACTGCCGTTCACCAATCACTACATCCAACGTGTATCCTACCACAACCACTGAGTGTCTGCCGTTCATCATCACCTCCATTACTGCCGTTCACCAATCACTCCATCAAACATGTGTCCTACCACAACCACTGAGTGTCTGCCATTCATCATCACCTCCATTACTGCCGTTCACCAATCACTTCATCCAACGTGTATCCTACCACAACCACTGAGTGTCTGCCGTTCATCATCACCTCCATTACTGCCGTTCACCAATCACTCCATCCAACGTGTATCCTACCACAATCACTGAGTGTCTGCCGTTCATCATCACCTCCATTACTGCCGTTCACCAATCACTCCATCCAACATGTATCCTACCACAACCACTGAGTGTCTGCCATTCATCATCACCTCCATTACTGCCGTTCACCAATCACTCCATCCAACGTGTGTCCTACCACAACCACTGAGTGTCTGCCATTCATCATCACCTCCATTACTGCCGTTCACCAATCACTCCATCCAACGTGTATCCTACCACAACCAGTGAGTGTCTGCCATTCATCATCACCTCCATTACTGCCGTTCACCAATCACTCCATCCAACGTGTATCCTACCACAACCACTGAGTGTCTGCCATTCATCATCACCTCCATTACTGCCGTTCACCAGTCACTCCATCCAACATGTGTCCTACCACAACCACTGAGTGTCTGCCATTCATCATCACCTCCATTACTGCCATTCACCAATCACTCCATCCAACGTGTATTCTACCACAACCAGTGAGTGTCTGCCGTTCATCATCACCTCCATTACTGCCGTTCACCAATCACTCCATCCAACGTGTATCCTACCACAACCACTGAGTGTCTGCCATTCATCATCACCTCCATTACTGCCGTTCGCCAGTCACTTCATCCAACGTGTATCCTACCACAACCACTGAGTGTCTGCCATTCATCATCACCTCCATTACTGCCGTTCGCCAATCACTTCATCCAACGTGTATCCTACCACAACCACTGAGTGTCTGCCATTCATCATCACCTCCATTACTGCCGTTCACCAATCACTCCATCCAACATATCTGTCCTACCACAACCACTGAGTGTCTGCCATTCATCATCACCTCCATTACTGCCGTTCACCAATCACTCCATCCAACATGTGTATCCTACCACAACCACTGAGTGTCTGCCGTTCATCATCACCTCCATTACTGCCGTTCACCAATCACTTCATCCAACGTGTATCCTACCACAACCACTGAGTGTCTGCCGTTCATCATCACCTCCATTACTGCCGTTCACCAATCACTCCATCCAACGTGTATCCTACCACAACCACTGAGTGTCTGCCATTCATCATCACCTCCATTACTGCCATTCACCAATCACTCCATCCAACATGTGTCCTACCACAACCACTGAGTGTCTGCCATTCATCATCACCTCCATTACTGCCGTTCACCAATCACTCCATCCAACGTGTATCCTACCACAACCACTGAGTGTCTGCCGTTCATCATCACCTCCATTACTGCCGTTCACCAGTCACTCCATCCAACATGTATCCTACCACAACCACTGAGTGTCTGCCATTCATCATCACCTCCATTACTGCCGTTCACCAATCACTCCATCCAACGTGTATCCTACCACAACCACTGAGTGTCTGCCATTCATCATCACCTCCATTACTGCCGTTCACCAGTCACTCCATCCAACATGTGTCCTACCACAACCACTGAGTGTCTGCCATTCATCATCACCTCCATTACTGCCGTTCACCAATCACTCCATCCAACATGTGTCCTACCACAACCACTGAGTGTCTGCCGTTCATCATCACCTCCATTACTGCCGTTCACCAATCACTCCATCCAACATGTGTCCTACCACAACCACTGAGTGTCTGCCGTTCATCATCACCTCCATTACTGCCGTTCACCAATCACTCCATCCAACGTGTATCCTACCACAACCACTGAGTGTCTGCCATTCATCATCACCTCCATTACTGCCGTTCACCAGTCACTCCATCCAACGTGTATCCTACCACAATCACTGAGTGTCTGCCGTTCATCATCACCTCCATTACTGCCGTTCACCAATCACTCCATCCAACATGTGTCCTACCACAACCACTGAGTGTCTGCCGTTCATCATCACCTCCATTACTGCCGTTCACCAATCACTCCATCCAACGTGTATCCTACCACAACCACTGAGTGTCTGCCATTCATCATCACCTCCATTACTGCCGTTCACCAGTCACTCCATCCAACGTGTATCCTACCACAATCACTGAGTGTCTGCCGTTCATCATCACCTCCATTACTGCCGTTCACCAATCACTCCATCCAACGTGTATCCTACCACAACCACTGAGTGTCTGCCGTTCATCATCACCTCCATTACTGCCGTTCACCAGTCACTCCATCCAACATGTATCCTACCACAACCACTGAGTGTCTGCCATTCATCATCACCTCCATTACTGCCGTTCACCAATCACTCCATCCAACGTGTATCCTACCACAACCACTGAGTGTCTGCCATTCATCATCACCTCCATTACTGCCGTTCACCAGTCACTCCATCCAACATGTGTCCTACCACAACCACTGAGTGTCTGCCATTCATCATCACCTCCATTACTGCCGTTCACCAATCACTCCATCCAACATGTGTCCTACCACAACCACTGAGTGTCTGCCGTTCATCATCACCTCCATTACTGCCGTTCACCAATCACTCCATCCAACATGTGTCCTACCACAACCACTGAGTGTCTGCCGTTCATCATCACCTCCATTACTGCCGTTCACCAATCACTCCATCCAACGTGTATCCTACCACAACCACTGAGTGTCTGCCATTCATCATCACCTCCATTACTGCCGTTCACCAGTCACTCCATCCAACGTGTATCCTACCACAATCACTGAGTGTCTGCCGTTCATCATCACCTCCATTACTGCCGTTCACCAATCACTCCATCCAACATGTGTCCTACCACAACCACTGAGTGTCTGCCGTTCATCATCACCTCCATTACTGCCGTTCACCAATCACTCCATCCAATGTGTATCCTACCACAACCACTGAGTGTCTGCCATTCATCATCACCTCCATTACTGCCGTTCACCAGTCACTCCATCCAACGTGTATCCTACCACAATCACTGAGTGTCTGCCGTTCATCATCACCTCCATTACTGCCGTTCACCAATCACTCCATCCAACGTGTATCCTACCACAACCACTGAGTGTCTGCCGTTCATCATCACCTCCATTACTGCCGTTCACCAATCACTCCATCCAACGTGTATCCTACCACAATCACTGAGTGTCTGCCGTTCATCATCACCTTCATTACTGCCGTTCACCAATCACTCCATCCAACATGTATCCTACCACAACCACTGAGTGTCTGCCATTCATCATCACCTCCATTACTGCCGTTCACCAATCACTCCATCCAACGTGTGTCCTACCACAACCACTGAGTGTCTGCCATTCATCATCACCTCCATTACTGCCGTTCACCAATCACTCCATCCAACGTGTATCCTACCACAACCAGTGAGTGTCTGCCGTTCATCATCACCTCCATTACTGCCGTTCACCAATCACTCCATCCAACATGTGTCCTACCACAACCACTGAGTGTCTGCCATTCATCATCACCTCCATTACTGCCGTTCACCAATCACTCCATCCAACATGTGTCCTACCACAACCACTGAGTGTCTGCCGTTCATCATCACCTCCATTACTGCCGTTCACCAGTCACTCCATCCAACGTGTGTCCTACCACAACCACTGAGTGTCTGCCGTTCATCATCACCTCCATTACTGCCGTTCACCAGTCACTCCATCCAACATGTGTCCTACCACAACCACTGAGTGTCTGCCATTCATCATCACCTCCATTACTGCCATTCACCAATCACTCCATCCAACGTGTATTCTACCACAACCAGTGAGTGTCTGCCGTTCATCATCACCTCCATTACTGCCGTCCACCAGTCACTCCATCCAACATGTGTCCTACCACAACCACTGAGTGTCTGCCGTTCATCATCACCTCCATTACTGCCGTTCACCAGTCACTCCATCCAACATGTGTCCTACCACAACCACTGAGTGTCTGCCATTCATCATCACCTCCATTACTGCCATTCACCAATCACTCCATCCAACGTGTATTCTACCACAACCAGTGAGTGTCTGCCGTTCATCATCACCTCCATTACTGCCGTTCACCAATCACTCCATCCAACGTGTATCCTACCACAACCACTGAGTGTCTGCCGTTCACCATCACCTCTATTACTGCCGTTCACCAATCACTCCATCCAACGTGTATCCTACCACAACCACTGAGTGTCTGCCGTTCATCATCACCTCCATTACTGCCGTTCACCAATCACTCCATCCAACGTGTGTCCTACCACAACCACTGAGTGTCTGCCGTTCATCATCACCTCCATTACTGCCGTTCACCAATCACTCCATCCAACATGTGTCCTACCACAACCACTGAGTGTCTGCCATTCATCATCACCTCCATTACTGCCGTTCGCCAGTCACTTCATCCAACGTGTATCCTACCACAACCACTGAGTGTCTGCCGTTCATCATCACCTCCATTACTGCCGTTCGCCAGTCACTTCATCCAACGTGTATCCTACCACAACCACTGAGTGTCTGCCGTTCATCATCACCTCCATTACTGCCGTTCACCAATCACTCCATCCAACGTGTATCCTACCACAACCACTGAGTGTCTGCCGTTCATCATCACCTCCATTACTGCCATTCATCATCACCTCCATCTTCATTATTGCCATTCACCAATCACTCCATCCAACATGTGTCCTACCACAACCACTGAGTGTCTGCCATTCCTCGCCACCTCCATCTTCGTTACTGCCATTTATCAATCACCACCATACTATGTAGATTTATTACTACCAATCCACCCATAGTCTTCATTATGACCATTCCACTACCAACCTACACTGGGGAAAATTAACTAAAATATTATCAACAGAAGATGTTCAGATTCTCTGTTACTCAGCACAATTCTCCTCCAATACCCCATATTCCTCTAAGACCTTCACCACAAAGCCGTTCTATGGTTCTCAACCATAATCTCCACCATTCAAATTTAACAGCTTCTTCCTACTGCGCAAAACCAACATCCCACGCAACCTCCTCAATCCGTTCCTCCTTCTCACCTTACGGTCCCTCCGTTCTCTTTCACATTGTCCACAAGTCTAACGTAGCGGCTTCGTGTTGCCACATCTTGATGTCTAAAGCAGAAGAGATATTAAAAAAGAACATGTTATTTGGGAAGACCACATCCTGCATGATGGCAGAAAGCACAAGTGACCCCACACTACCTACCTGAAGAGCTCGTCAGTGACTAACAGAGTGTCTACAGCCAGGGCCTCGTTGGCTCTCTCTACGTGCTTAATCCTGTTAGAGCAGAGATCAAATGTGTGAGAATCAGACATGAGGTTACTTTGTGCATCATCAGAGGAGCAGTATCTGCCCAGCATGAGGAGGATGAGAGGGGCAGTGTCTGCCCAGCGTGAGGAGGAGGAGAGGAGCAGTGTCTGCCCAGCGTGAGGAGGAGGAGAGGAGCAGTGTCTGCCCAGCATGAGGAGGATGAGAGGGGCAGTGTCTGCCCAGCATGAGGAGGATGAGAGGGGCAGTGTCTGCCCAGCGTGAGGAGGAGGAGAGGAGCAGTGTCAGCCCAGCGTGAAGAGGAGAGGAGCAGTGTCTGCCCAGCGTGAGGAGGAGGAGAGGAGCAGTGTCAGCCCAGCATGAAGAGGAGAGGAGCAGTGTCAGCCCAGCGTGAGGAGGAGGAGAGGAGCAGTGTCTGCACAGTGTGAGGAGGAGGAGAGGAGCAGTGTCTGCACAGTGTGAGGAGGAGGAGAGGAGTAGTGTCAGCACACTGTGAGGAGGAGGAGGAGAGGAGTAGTGTCAGCACACTGTGAGGAGGAGGAGGAGAGGAGTAGTGTCTGCACACTGTGAGGAGGAGGAGAGGAGCAGTGTCAGCCCAGCGTGAGGAGGATGAGAGGAGCAGTGTCAGCACACTGTGAGGAGGAGGAGAGGAGCAGTGTCTGCCCAGCGCGAGGAGGATGAGAGGAGCAGTGTCAGCACACTGTGAGGAGGAGGAGAGGAGCAGTGTCAGCACACTGTGAGGAGGAGGAGAGGAGCAGTGTCAGCACACTGTGAGGAGGAGGAGAGGAGCAGTGTCAGCCCAGCGCGAGGAGGAGGAGAGGAGCAGTGTCTGCCCAGCGTGAGGAGGAGGAGAGGAGCAGTGTCTGCACACTGTGAGGAGGAGGAGAGGAGCAGTGTCAGCCCAGCGTGAGGAGGAGGAGAGGAGCAGTGTCAGCCCAGCGTGAGGAGGATGAGAGGAGCAGTGTCAGCCCAGCGTGAGGAGGATGAGAGGAGCAGTGTCAGCCCAGCGTGAGGAGGATGAGAGGAGCAGTGTCAGCCCAGCGTGAGGAGGATGAGAGGAGCAGTGTCTGCCCAGCGTGAGGAGGAGAGGAGCAGTGTCTGCACGGTGTGAGGAGGAGGAGAGGAGCAGTGTCTGCCCAGCGTGAGGAGGAGAGGAGCAGTGTCAGCCCAGCGTGAGGAGGATGAGAGGAGCAGTGTCAGCCCAGCGTGAGGAGGAGGAGAGGAGCAGTGTCAGCCCAGCGTGAGGAGGAGGAGAGGAGCAGTGTCAGCACACTGTGAGGAGGAGGAGAGGAGCAGTGTCTGCACACTGTGAGGAGGAGGAGAGGAGCAGTGTCAGCCCAGCGTGAGGAGGAGGAGAGGAGCAGTGTCAGCACACTGTGAGGAGGAGGAGAGGAGCAGTGTCTGCACAGTGTGAGGAGGAGGAGAGGAGCAGTGTCAGCCCAGCGTGAGAAGGATGAGAGGAGCAGTGTCTGCACGGTGTGAGGAGGAGGAGAGGAGCAGTGTCAGCACACTGTGAGGAGGAGGAGAGGAGCAGTGTCAGCCCAGCGTGAGGAGGAGGAGAGGAGCAGTGTCAGCCCAGCGTGAGGAGGAGGAGAGGAGCAGTGTCAGCCCAGCGTGAGGAGGATGAGAGGAGCAGTGTCAGCCCAGCGTGAGGAGGAGGAGAGGAGCAGTGTCAGCCCAGCGTGAGGAGGAGGAGAGGAGCAGTGTCAGCCCAGCGTGAGGAGAGGAGCAGTGTCAGCCCAGCGTGAGGAGGAGGAGAGGAGCAGTGTCAGCCCAGCGTGAGAAGGATGAGAGGAGCAGTGTCTGCACGGTGTGAGGAGGAGGAGAGGAGCAGTGTCAGCCCAGCGTGAGGAGGAGGAGAGGAGCAGTGTCAGCACACTGTGAGGAGGAGGAGAGGAGCAGTGTCAGCCCAGCGTGAGGAGAGGAGCAGTGTCAGCCCAGCGTGAGGAGGAGGAGAGGAGCAGTGTCAGCCCAGCGTGAGGAGGAGGAGAGGAGCAGTGTCAGCACAGCGTGAGGAGGAGGAGAGGAGCAGTGTCTGCACAGCGTGAGGAGGAGGAGAGGAGCAGTGTCTGCACAGTGTGAGGAGGAGGAGAGGAGCAGTGTCTGCACAGTGTGAGGAGGAGGAGAGGAGCAGTGTCTGCACGGTGTGAGGAGGAGGAGAGGAGCAGTGTCAGCACACTGTGAGGAGGAGGAGAGGAGCAGTGTCTGCACGGTGTGAGGAGGAGGAGAGGAGCAGTGTCTGCACGGTGTGAGGAGGAGGAGAGGAGCAGTGTCTGCACACTGTGAGGAGGAGGAGAGGAGCAGTGTCTGCACACTGTGAGGAGGAGGAGAGGAGCAGTGTCTGCACACTGTGAGGAGGAGGAGAGGAGCAGTGTCTGCACACTGTGAGGAGGAGGAGAGGAGCAGTGTCTGCACGGTGTGAGGAGGAGGAGCAGTGTCTGCACGGTGTGAGGAGGAGGAGCAGTGTCTGCACGGTGTGAGGAGGAGGAGCAGTGTCTGCACGGTGTGAGGAGGAGGAGCAGTGTCTGCACGGTGTGAGGAGGAGGAGCAGTGTCTGCACGGTGTGAGGAGGAGGAGCAGTGTCTGCACGGTGTGAGGAGGAGGAGCAGTGTCTGCACGGTGTGAGGAGGAGGAGAGGAGCAGTGTCAGCACAGTGTGAGGAGGAGGAGAGGAGCAGTGTCAGCACACTGTGAGGAGGAGGAGAGGAGCAGTGTCTGCACAGTGTGAGGAGTAGGAGAGGAGCAGTGTCTGCACGGTGTGAGGAGAGGAGCAGTGTCTGCACAGTGTGAGGAGGAGAGGAGCAGTGTCTGCACACTGTGAGGAGGAGGAGAGGAGTAGTGTCAGCACACTGTGAGGAGGAGGAGGAGAGGAGCAGTGTCTGCACGGTGTGAGGAGGAGGAGAGGAGCAGTGTCAGCCCAGCGTGAGGAGGATGAGAGGAGAAGTGTCTGCACAGCGTGAGGAGGAGGAGAGGAGCAGTGTCTGCACAGTGTGAGGAGGAGGAGAGGAGCAGTGTCTGCACGGTGTGAGGAGGATGAGAGGAGCAGTGTCTGCCCAGCGTGAGGAGGAGAGGAGCAGTGTCTGCCCAGCGTGAGGAGGAGGAGAGGAGCAGTGTCAGCCCAGCGTGAGGAGGAGGAGAGGAGCAGTGTCAGCACACTGTGAGGAGGAGGAGAGGAGCAGTGTCTGCACAGTGTGAGGAGGAGGAGAGGAGCAGTGTCAGCCCAGCGTGAGAAGGATGAGAGGAGCAGTGTCTGCACGGTGTGAGGAGGAGGAGAGGAGCAGTGTCAGCACACTGTGAGGAGGAGGAGAGGAGCAGTGTCAGCCCAGCGTGAGGAGGAGGAGAGAAGCAGTGTCAGCCCAGCGTGAGGAGGAGGAGAGGAGCAGTGTCAGCCCAGCGTGAGGAGGAGGAGAGGAGCAGTGTCAGCCCAGCGTGAGGAGGATGAGAGGAGCAGTGTCAGCCCAGCGTGAGGAGGAGGAGAGGAGCAGTGTCAGCACAGTGTGAGGAGGAGAGGAGCAGTGTCAGCCCAGCGTGAGGAGGAGAGGAGCAGTGTCAGCCCAGCGTGAGGAGGAGGAGAGGAGCAGTGTCAGCCCAGCGTGAGGAGGAGGAGAGGAGCAGTGTCAGCACAGTGTGAGGAGGAGAGGAGCAGTGTCTGCACAGTGTGAGGAGGAGGAGAGGAGCAGTGTCTGCACGGTGTGAGGAGGAGGAGAGGAGCAGTGTCAGCACACTGTGAGGAGGAGGAGAGGAGCAGTGTCAGCACACTGTGAGGAGGAGGAGAGGAGTAGTGTCAGCACACTGTGAGGAGGAGGAGGAGAGGAGCAGTGTCTGCACGGTGTGAGGAGGAGGAGAGGAGCAGTGTCAGCCCAGCGTGAGGAGGATGAGAGGAGAAGTGTCTGCACAGCGTGAGGAGGAGGAGAGGAGCAGTGTCTGCACAGTGTGAGGAGGAGGAGAGGAGCAGTGTCCTGCACGGTGTGAGGAGGATGAGAGGAGCAGTGTCTGCCCAGCGTGAGGAGGAGAGGAGCAGTGTCTGCCCAGCGTGAGGAGGAGGAGAGGAGCAGTGTCAGCCCAGCGTGAGGAGGAGGAGAGGAGCAGTGTCAGCACACTGTGAGGAGGAGGAGAGGAGCAGTGTCTGCACAGTGTGAGGAGGAGGAGAGGAGCAGTGTCAGCCCAGCGTGAGAAGGATGAGAGGAGCAGTGTCTGCACGGTGTGAGGAGGAGGAGAGGAGCAGTGTCAGCACACTGTGAGGAGGAGGAGAGGAGCAGTGTCAGCCCAGCGTGAGGAGGAGGAGAGAAGCAGTGTCAGCCCAGCGTGAGGAGGAGGAGAGGAGCAGTGTCAGCCCAGCGTGAGGAGGAGGAGAGGAGCAGTGTCAGCCCAGCGTGAGGAGGATGAGAGGAGCAGTGTCAGCCCAGCGTGAGGAGGAGGAGAGGAGCAGTGTCAGCACAGTGTGAGGAGGAGAGGAGCAGTGTCAGCCCAGCGTGAGGAGGAGAGGAGCAGTGTCAGCCCAGCGTGAGGAGGAGGAGAGGAGCAGTGTCAGCCCAGCGTGAGGAGGAGGAGAGGAGCAGTGTCAGCACAGTGTGAGGAGGAGAGGAGCAGTGTCTGCACAGTGTGAGGAGGAGGAGAGGAGCAGTGTCTGCACGGTGTGAGGAGGAGGAGAGGAGCAGTGTCAGCACACTGTGAGGAGGAGGAGAGGAGCAGTGTCAGCACACTGTGAGGAGGAGGAGAGGAGTAGTGTCAGCACACTGTGAGGAGGAGGAGGAGAGGAGCAGTGTCTGCACGGTGTGAGGAGGAGGAGAGGAGCAGTGTCAGCCCAGCGTGAGGAGGATGAGAGGAGAAGTGTCTGCCCAGCGTGAGGAGGAGGAGAGGAGCAGTGTCAGCACAGTGTGAGGAGGAGGAGACGAGCAGTGTCTGCACGGTGTGAGGAGGAGGAGAGGAGCAGGGTCTGCACGGTGTGAGGAGGAGGAGAGGAGCAGTGTCTGCCCAGCGTGAGGAGGAGAGGAGCAGTGTCTGCACGGTGTGAGGAGGAGGAGAGGAGCAGTGTCTGCCCAGCGTGAGGAGGAGAGGAGCAGTGTCAGCCCAGCGTGAGGAGGAGGAGAGGAGCAGTGTCAGCCCAGCGTGAGGAGGAGGAGAGGAGCAGTGTCAGCACACTGTGAGGAGGAGGAGAGGAGCAGTGTCTGCACACTGTGAGGAGGAGGAGAGGAGCAGTGTCTGCACACTGTGAGGAGGAGGAGAGGAGCAGTGTCTGCACGGTGTGAGGAGGAGGAGAGGAGCAGTGTCAGCACACTGTGAGGAGGAGGAGAGGAGCAGTGTCTGCACGGTGTGAGGAGGAGGAGAGGAGCAGTGTCTGCACACTGTGAGGAGGAGGAGAGGAGCAGTGTCTGCACACTGTGAGGAGGAGGAGAGGAGCAGTGTCTGCACACTGTGAGGAGGAGAAGAGGAGCAGTGTCTGCACACTGTGAGGAGGAGGAGAGGAGCAGTGTCTGCACACTGTGAGGAGGAGGAGAGGAGTAGTGTCAGCACACTGTGAGGAGGAGGAGGAGAGGAGCAGTGTCTGCACGGTGTGAGGAGGAGGAGAGGAGCAGTGTCAGCCCAGCGTGAGGAGGATGAGAGGAGAAGTGTCTGCCCAGCGTGAGGAGGATGAGAGGAGCAGTGTCTGCACGGTGTGAGGAGGAGGAGAGGAGCAGTGTCAGCACACTGTGAGGAGGAGGAGAGGAGCAGTGTCAGCCCAGCGTGAGGAGGAGGAGAGGAGCAGTGTCAGCCCAGCGTGAGGAGGAGGAGAGGAGCAGTGTCAGCCCAGCGTGAGGAGGAGGAGAGGAGCAGTGTCAGCCCAGCGTGAGGAGGAGGAGAGGAGTAGTGTCAGCACAGTGTGAGGAGGAGAGGAGCAGTGTCAGCCCAGCGTGAGGAGGAGGAGAGGAGCAGTGTCAGCCCAGCGTGAGGAGGAGGAGAGGAGCAGTGTCAGCTCAGTGTGAGGAGGAGAGGAGCAGTGTCTGCACAGTGTGAGGAGGAGGAGAGGAGCAGTGTCTGCACAGTGTGAGGAGGAGGAGAGGAGCAGTGTCTGCACGGTGTGAGGAGGAGGAGAGGAGCAGTGTCTGCACAGTGTGAGGAGGAGGAGAGGAGCAGTGTCTGCACGGTGTGAGGAGGAGGAGAGGAGCAGTGTCAGCACACTGTGAGGAGGAGGAGAGGAGCAGTGTCTGCACGGTGTGAGGAGGAGGAGAGGAGCAGTGTCTGCACACTGTGAGGAGGAGGAGAGGAGCAGTGTCAGCACACTGTGAGGAGGAGGAGAGGAGCAGTGTCTGCACGGTGTGAGGAGGAGGAGAGGAGCAGTGTCAGCCCAGCGTGAGGAGGAGGAGAGGAGCAGTGTCTGCACAGTGTGAGGAGGAGGAGAGGAGCAGTGTCTGCACACTGTGAGGAGGAGGAGAGGAGCAGTGTCTGCACACTGTGAGGAGGAGGAGAGGAGCAGTGTCTGCACACTGTGAGGAGGAGGAGAGGAGCAGTGTCTGCACACTGTGAGGAGGAGGAGAGGAGCAGTGTCTGCACACTGTGAGGAGGAGGAGAGGAGCAGTGTCTGCACACTGTGAGGAGGAGGAGAGGAGCAGTGTCTGCACGGTGTGAGGAGGAGGAGCAGTGTCTGCACGGTGTGAGGAGGAGGAGCAGTGTCTGCACGGTGTGAGGAGGAGGAGAGGAGCAGTGTCAGCACGGTGTGAGGAGGAGGAGAGGAGCAGTGTCTGCACACTGTGAGGAGGAGGAGAGGAGTAGTGTCAGCACGGTGTGAGGAGGAGGAGAGGAGCAGTGTCTGCACGGTGTGAGGAGGAGGAGAGGAGCAGTGTCAGCCCAGCGTGAGGAGGATGAGAGGAGAAGTGTCTGCCCAGCGTGAGGAGGAGGAGAGGAGCAGTGTCTGCACAGCGTGAGGAGGAGGAGAGGAGCAGTGTCTGCACAGCGTGAGGAGGAGGAGAGGAGCAGTGTCAGCACAGTGTGAGGAGGAGGAGACGAGCAGTGTCTGCACGGTGTGAGGAGGAGGAGAGGAGTAGTGTCTGCACGGTGTGAGGAGGAGGAGAGGAGCAGTGTCTGCACGGTGTGAGGAGGAGGAGAGGAGCAGTGTCTGCACGGTGTGAGGAGGAGGAGAGGAGCAGTGTCTGCACGGTGTGAGGAGGAGGAGAGGAGCAGTGTCTGCACGGTGTGAGGAGGAGGAGAGGAGCAGTGTCTGCACAGTGTGAGGAGGAGGAGAGGAGCAGTGTCAGCACAGTGTGAGGAGGAGGAGACGAGCAGTGTCTGCACGGTGTGAGGAGGAGGAGAGGAGTAGTGTCTGCACGGTGTGAGGAGGAGGAGAGGAGCAGTGTCTGCACGGTGTGAGGAGGAGGAGAGGAGCAGTGTCTGCACGGTGTGAGGAGGAGGAGAGGAGCAGTGTCTGCACACTGTGAGGAGGAGGAGAGGAGCAGTGTCTGCACGGTGTGAGGAGGAGGAGGGGAGCAGTGTCTGCACGGTGTGAGGAGGAGGAGAGGAGCAGTGTCTGCACGGTGTGAGGAGGAGGAGAGGAGCAGTGTCTGCACGGTGTGAGGAGGAGGAGAGGAGCAGTGTCTGCACGGTGTGAGGAGGATGAGAGGAGCAGTGTCTGCACAGTGTCAGGAGGAGGAGGAGAGGAGCAGTGTCTGCACAGCGTGAGGAGGAGGAGAGGAGCAGTGTCTGCACAGCGTGAGGTGGAGGAGAGGAGCAGTGTCTGCACGGTGTGAGGAGGAGGAGAGGAGCAGTGTCAGCACACTGTGAGGAGGAGGAGAGGAGCAGTGTCTGCACGGTGTGAGGAGGAGGAGAGGAGCAGTGTCTGCACGGTGTGAGGAGGAGGAGAGGAGCAGTGTCTGCACGGTGTGAGGAGGAGGAGAGGAGCAGTGTCTGCACAGTGTGAGGAGGATGAGAGGAGCAGTGTCTGCACAGTGTGAGGAGGAGGAGAGGAGCAGTGTCTGCCCAGCGTGAGGAGGAGGAGAGGAGCAGTGTCAGCACACTGTGAGGAGGAGGAGAGGAGCAGTGTCAGCCCAGCGTGAGGAGGAGGAGAGGAGCAGTGTCAGCACACTGTGAGGAGGAGGAGAGGAGCAGTGTCTGCACGGTGTGAGGAGGAGGAGAGGAGCAGTGTCTGCACGGTGTGAGGAGGAGGAGAGGAGCAGTGTCTGCACGGTGTGAGGAGGAGGAGAGGAGCAGTGTCTGCACAGTGTGAGGAGGATGAGAGGAGCAGTGTCTGCACAGTGTGAGGAGGAGGAGAGGAGCAGTGTCAGCACACTGTGAGGAGGAGGAGAGGAGCAGTGTCTGCACAGTGTGAGGAGGATGAGAGGAGCAGTGTCTGCACAGTGTGAGGAGGAGGAGAGGAGCAGTGTCTGCCCAGCGTGAGGAGGAGGAGAGGAGCAGTGTCAGCACACTGTGAGGAGGAGGAGAGGAGCAGTGTCAGCCCAGCGTGAGGAGGATGAGAGGAGCAGTGTCTGCACAGTGTGAGGAGGAGGAGAGGAGCAGTGT
The DNA here is from genome assembly GCA_036250195.1 of Mixophyes australis. NCBI lineage: Eukaryota > Metazoa > Chordata > Amphibia > Anura > Limnodynastidae > Mixophyes > Mixophyes australis. Next base: position 1,480,570 of record JAVHZZ010000007.1, read on the forward strand.
CTGCCCAGCGTGAGGAGGAGGAGAGGAGCAGTGTCAGCACACTGTGAGGAGGAGGAGAGGAGCAGTGTCAGCCCAGCGTGAGGAGGAGGAGAGGAGCAGTGTCAGCACACTGTGAGGAGGAGGAGAGGAGCAGTGTCAGCACACTGTGAGGAGGAGGAGAGGAGCACTGTCAGCACACTGTGAGGAGGAGGAGAGGAGCAGTGTCAGCCCAGCGTGAGGAGGAGGAGAGGAGCAGTGTCAGCACACTGTGAGGAGGAGGAGAGGAGCAGTGTCAGCCCAGCGTGAGGAGGAGGAGAGGAGCAGTGTCAGCACACTGTGAGGAGGAGGAGAGGAGCAGTGTCAGCACACTGTGAGGAGGAGGAGAGGAGCAGTGTCTGCACAGCGTGAGGAGGAGGAGAGGAGCAGTGTCAGCACACTGTGAGGAGGAGGAGAGGAGCAGTGTCAGCACACTGTGAGGAGGAGGAGAGGAGCAGTGTCTGCACAGTGTGAGGATGGTGGTAGTAGTTAATCTAAAGTGAAGTTGCCTCACACAGATAATGTGGTGTCAGAAACAGACGTTAGACCCTGGGTCTGCAGGGCAGGGAGGGTGCCTGCTGATCACACGCTCTGCCCCAGACTTGTGCCAGAGATGAGGGTGTGGTGTTGACAGGCAGCCATGATAAGGATCTCCAGATGAGAACACAGTTGATAACCCTAAGGGTAACCACAAACATCTGTCATGACCCAACTTGCACATAGAGAGAGGTGGGAGGCTCAGGAACAAGATGTAACAATCAGCATAAAACACGGTTCCTGGTCGCAGGAACTGGACAGATATTACCTACGGACACATTTCTGAGTATTTCACGCCTGTCATTCTGTGCTAACGTCCACCAGAAATCTCTCTGGTTACGGCTGTAGATCCTAAAACCTTACAGTATACTGCCAAGGTCATCACCACAGGGGAGAGGATGGTTACATAGGGAGAGGAATCAGTAGCAGAAAGAAGTAATAATACCACTGTATAGGTCATTGGTTACGGCCTCATCTAGAATACTGTGTTCAGTTCTGGAGGCCGTATCTCCAGAAGGATATAAATACATTAGAGACTGTCCTAAAAAGGGCAGCTAAAATTGTGCATGTCCTACAGCACAAAACTTACCCAGAAAGACTACATCAAATTCTATGTTCTACTGGGAGAGTGGCCGCAACAGTGGGCATGAGAGAGAGACAGAGAGAGAGAGAGAGAGAGAGAGAGACAGAGACAGGGAGTGTGTGTGTGTGGGTGTGTGTGCAGTGAGCTAGGTGCATGGACATGAGGAGAGTAGAGGAAGAGGTGTACCCGGAGGAGGACTGGTGCACTGGGACAGGGGGCATGCAGTGAGCTAGGGGCATGGAGACGAGGAGAGTAGAGGAAGAGGTGTATCCGGGAGAGGACTGGTGTACTGGGACAGGGAGCATGGAGACGAGGAGAGTAGAGGAAGAGATGTACCCAACAGAGGACTGGTGCACTGGGACAGGGGGCATGGAGACGAGGAGAGTAGAGGAAGAGATGTACCCAACAGAGGACTGGTGTACTGGGACAGGGGGCATGCAGTGAGCTAGGGGCATGGAGACGAGGAGAGTAGAGGAAGAGATGTACCCAACAGAGGACTGGTGTATTGGGACAGGGGGCATGCAGTGAGCTAGGGGCATGGAGACGAGGAGAGTAGAGGAAGAGATGTACCCGACAGAGGACTGGTGTACTGGGACAGGGGGCATGCAGTGAGCTAGGGGCATGGAGACAAGGAGAGTAGAGGAAGAGGTGTACCCAGGAGAGGATTGGTGTACTGGGACAGGGGGCATGCAGTGAGCTAGGGGCATGGAGACGAGGAGAGTAGAGGAAGAGGTGTACCCAGGAGAGGACTGGTGCACTGGGACAGGGGGCATGCAGTGAGCTAGGGGCATGGAGACGAGGAGAGTAGAGGAAGAGGTGTACCCGACAGAGGACTGGTGTACTGGGACAGGGGGCATGCAGTGAGCTAGGGGCATGGAGACAAGGAGAGTAGAGGCAGAGGTGTACCCAGGAGAGGATTGGTGTACTGGGACAGGGGGCATGCAGTGAGCTAGGGGCATGGAGACGAGGAGAGTAGAGGAAGAGGTGTACCCAACAGAGGACTGGTGTACTGGGACAGGGGGCATGCAGTGAGCTAGGGGCATGGAGACGAGGAGAGTAGAGGAAGAGGTGTACCCGACAGAGGACTGGTGTACTGGGACAGGGGGCATGCAGTGAGCTAGGGGCATGGAGACGAGGAGAGTAGAGGAAGAGGTGTACCCGACAGAGGACTGGTGCACTGGGACAGGGGGCATGCAGTGAGCTAGGAGCATGGAGACGAGGAGAGTAGAGGAAGAGGTGTACCCAGGAGAGGACTGGTGTACTGGGACAGGGGGCATGCAGTGAGCTAGGGGCATGGAGACGAGGAGAGTAGAGGAAGAGATGTACCCGACAGAGGACTGGTGTACTGGGACAGGGGGCATGCAGTGAGCTAGGGGCATGGAGACGAGGAGAGTAGAGGAAGAGATGTACCCAACAGAGGACTGGTGTACTGGGACAGGGAGCATGGAGACGAGGAGAGTAGAGGAAGAGGTGTACCCAACAGAGGACTGGTGTACTGGGACAGGGGGCATGCAGTGAGCTAGGGGCATGGAGACGAGGAGAGTAGAGGAAGAGGTGTACCCGGGAGAGGACTGGTGTACTGGGACAGGGGGCATGCAGTGAGCTAGGGGCATGGAGACGAGGAGAGTAGAGGAAGAGGTGTACCCAACAGAGGACTGGTGCACTGGGACAGGGGGCATGCAGTGAGCTAGGGGCATGGAGACAAGGAGAGTAGAGGAAGAGGTGTACCCAACAGAGGACTGGTGTACTGGGACAGGGAGCATGGAGACAAGGAGAGTAGAGGAAGAGGTGTACCCAACAGAGGACTGGTGTACTGGGACAGGGAGCATGGAGACAAGGAGAGTAGAGGAAGAGGTGTACCCAGGAGAGGACTGGTGTACTGGGACAGGGAGCATGGAGACAAGGAGAGTAGAGGAAGAGGTGTACCCAGGAGAGGACTGGTGTACTGGGACAGGGGGCATGGAGACGAGGAGAGTAGAGGAAGAGATGTACCCAACAGAGGACTGGTGCACTGGGACAGGGGGCATGCAGTGAGCTAGGGGCATGGAGACGAGGAGAGTAGAGGAAGAGGTGTACCCAACAGAGGACTGGTGCACTGGGACAGGGGGCATGCAGTGAGCTAGGGGCATGGAGACGAGGAGAGTAGAGGAAGAGGTGTACCCAACAGAGGACTGGTGCACTGGGACAGGGGGCATGCAGTGAGCTGCTGTAATGAGCAGAGGACTAACCCATAAAATGCTCGGTCTGGTTCATGTTGCAGCATTTTGTAGAAGTCTCCCAGGGCCTTTATTTCAGCTGCAGCCTGCAATGAGGGCACAGATTAGTAGAGAACATGGCAGAGGCTCAGACACACAGCTGGGGGTTGTCACTAAGGACACACTGACCTTCGTGTCTGCTAGGCGCGCAGTGACTGCCGGGTCACACAGAACTTCTGCAAAAGTAACAAACATAGAATAAAATGTTGTCCAACCTACAAGCAAAATGTAACCTATCTGCAGTATATTCCCCATGACGGAGGACGACACTTTAATGTGTAATGTAAGAGATCACAGATAGTAAGTACCTGTGAGGGAGTGTTTGTGTCCAGATGAACTGTGAACTTGGATGAATTTTCCACGGTTTTCCAGAATCGTTTTTAAATCTTGTTTTACAGCTCGGAGGAAGAGAAACTCGCAAAATTGCTCTCGCACAAATCCTGGGGAGGCCACTAAGACCACTTTTACCACTGGACCCCGGCCGAGAGAGAAGAAGAAAGGGGTTAAGATACCTGGAGTGGACACTAGAGAGACATGAATCCAGAAGAGGAGATATCTGCAAGACACACTCACCATCAAAGTTGATGTGACGGATGATTCCCTGCATGACCTGCTCATAGAACTTCTCCAGGGCCTGAGAAAGACGAGGAAAAGTGAGGGCTGAGACTATGCTAGAAGCAGGAGAGAGAAGGGGGCAGAGGGCACAGAGGGGGTGAGGACAGTATGACAGAGGCCGGGGCAGAAGGCACAGAAGGGGTGAGGACAGTATGACAGAGGCCGGGGCAAAAGGCACAGAGGGGGTGAGGACAGTATGACAGAGGCCGGGGCAAAAGGCACAGAGGGGGTGAGGACAGTATGGAAGAGGCCGGGGCAGAGGGCACAGAGGGGATGAGGACAGAATGGCAGAGGCCGGGGCACAGAGCGGGTGAGGACAGAATGGCAGAGGCCGGGGCAGAGGGAGTGAGGACAGTATGACAGAGCCCGGGGCAGAGGGCACACAGGGGGTGAGGACAGTATGACAGAGGGCACAGAAGGGGTGAGGACAGAATGGCAGAGGGCACAGAAGGGGTGAGGACAGTATGACAGAGGCCGGGGCAGAGGGCACAGAGGGGGTGAGGACAGAATGGCAGAGGGCACAGAAGGGGTGAGGACAGTATGACAGAGGCCGGGGCAGAGGGCACAGATGGGGTGAGGACAGTATGGCAGAGGCCGGGGCAGAGGGCACAGAGGGGGTGAGGACAGTATGACAGAGGCCGGGGCAGAGAGGGGGTGAGGACAGTATGACAGAAGGCACAGAGGGGGTGAGGACAGTTTGACAGAGGCCGGGGCAGAGGGCACAGAGGGGGTGAGGACAGTATGACAGAGGGCACAGAAGGGGTGAGGACAGTATGGCAGAGGCCGGGGCAGAGGGCACAGAAGAGGTGAGGACAGTATGGCAGAGGGCACAGAAGGAGTGAGGACAGTATGGCAGAGGGCACAGAAGGAGTGAGGACAGTATGGCAGAGGGCACAGAAGGGGTGACAGTGTGAGAGAAGGATATTCTTGGAGCGCCAGAGGGTGAAGGGTACAGACAGATGAGGAGCGCTGACCTTTTCATGCTGTGAGCAGCTGCCCTGTCTCTTGCGTGGAATATTGGTCTCAATCTTGGCTCGGAGAAGAGTCATACTAGATGTGACGAGACAGATGTGGGCGAGACCTTCCTGCATGATCACCGCCGCGACATCAGCGCTGAACGCAGGATCACAGGCCTGTTCTGATGGAGAGAACACAGTGTCCATTAGTGATCTATGTATGTGTGTTATTAGTGATACAGTGATCTATGTATGTGTGTTATTAGTGATACAGTGATCTATGTATGTGTGTTATTAGTGATACAGTGATCTATGTATGTGTGTTATTAGTGATACAGTGATCTATGTATGTGTGTTATTAGTGATCTATGTATGTGTGTTATTAGTGATCTATGTATGTGTGTTATTAGAGATACAGTGATCTATGTATGTGTGTTATTAGTGATACAGTGATCTATGTATGTGTGTTATTAGTGATACAGTGATCTATGTATGTGTGTTTTTAGTGATACAGTGATCTATGTATGTGTGTTATTAGTGATACAGTGATCTATGTATGTGTGTTATTAGTGATACAGTGATCTATGTATGTGTGTTTTTAGTGATACAGTGATCTATGTATGTGTGTTATTAGTGATGCAGTGATCTATGTATGTGTGTTATTAGTGATGCAGTGATCTATGTATGTGTGTTATTAGTGATGCAGTGATCTATGTATGTGTGTTATTAGTGATGCAGTGATCTATGTATGTGTGTTATTAGTGATGCAGTGATCTATGTATGTGTGTTATTAGTGATGCAGTGATCTATGTATGTGTGTTATTAGTGATACAGTGATCTATGTATGTGTGTTATTAGTGATGCAGTGATCTATGTATGTGTGTTATTAGTGATGCAGTGATCTATGTATGTGTGTTATTAGTGATACAGTGATCTATGTATGTGTGTTATTAGTGATACAGTGATCTATGTATGTGTGTTATTAGTGATGCAGTGATCTATGTATGTGTGTTATTAGTGATACAGTGATCTATGTATGTGTGTTATTAGTGATGCAGTGATCTATGTATGTGTGTTATTAGTGATGCAGTGATCTATGTATGTGTGTTATTAGTGATGCAGTGATCTATGTATGTGTGTTATTAGTGATGCAGTGATCTATGTATGTGTGTTATTAGTGATGCAGTGATCTATGTATGTGTGTTATTAGTGATGCAGTGATCTATGTATGTGTGTTATTAGTGATACAGTGATACGGGCTGACCTGACCTACTGGAGCAATAGAACAAATAAAGGAGGTAGAATTCAGCTCATTAATTCTCCTCCTTATTTAATCACAAGACGTCCAGACTCTGATATTGAATGAAACCTACCACATATTTCTCTGTATGTAGAGTCAGGAGGGACGTGACCCAAGTTTACTTTTTAGCATTTCTAAAAAGGGATTTTTGCTCTCCGATAAACCTTTTTCCAATGGAGAGCAATGGAGGTACAGCTGACTGATGGAGTGATCCTGATGTCAGCCATGGAGGTACAGCTTACTGATGGCGTGATCCCGATGTCAGCCATGGAGGTACAGCTTACTGATGGAGTGATCCTGATGTCAGCCATGGAGGTACAGCTTACTGATGGCGTGATCCCGATGTCAGCCATGGAGGTACAGCTTACTGATGGAGTGATCCTGATGTCAGCCATGGAGGTACAGCTGACTGATTGAGTGATCCTGATGTCAGCCATGGAGGTACAGCTGACTGATGGAGTGATCCCGATGTCAGCCATGTAGGTACAGCTTACTGATGGAGTGATCCTGATGTCAGCCATGGAGGTACAGCTGACTGATGGCGTGATCCCGATGTCAGCCATGTAGGTACAGCTTACTGATGGAGTGATCCTGATGTCAGCCATGGAGGTACAGCTGACTGATGGCGTGATCCCGATGTCAGCCATGGAGGTACAGCTTACTGATGGAGTGATCCTGATGTCAGCCATGGAGGTACAGCTTACTGATGGAGTGATCCCGATGTCAGCCATGATGGTACAGCTGACTGATGGCGTGATCCCGATGTCAGCCATGTAGGTACAGCTTACTGATGGAGTGATCCTGATGTCAGCCATGGAGGTACAGCTGACTGATGGCGTGATCCCGATGTCAGCCATGGAGGTACAGCTTACTGATGGAGTGATCCTGATGTCAGCCATGGAGGTACAGCTTACTGATGGAGTGATCCTGATGTCAGCCATGGAGGTACAGCTGACTGATGGCGTGATCCCGATGTCAGCCATGGAGGTACAGCTTACTGATGGCGTGATCCTGATGTCAGCCATGGAGGTACAGCTTACTGGTGGAGTAATCCCGATGTCAGCCATGGAGGTACAGCTTACTGATGGAGTGATCCCGATGTCAGCCATGGAGGTACAGCTTACTGATGGAGTGATCCTGATGTCAGCCATGGAGGTACAGCTGACTGATGGAGTGATCCCGATGTCAGCCATGGAGGTACAGCTTACTGATGAAGTGATCCTGATGTCAGCCATGGAGGTACAGCTGACTGATGGAGTGATCCCGATGTCAGCCATGGAGGTACAGCTTACTGATGGAGTGATCCTGATGTCAGCCATGGAGGTACAGCTTACTGATGGAGTGATCCCGATGTCAGCCATGGAGGTACAGCTTACTGATGGAGTGATCCCGATGTCAGCCATGGAGGTACAGCTTACTGGTGGAGTGATCCCGATGTCAGCCATGGAGGTACAGCTGACTGATGGAGTGATCCCGATGTCAGCCATGGAGGTACAGCTTACTGGTGGAGTGATCCCGATGTCAGCCATGGAGGTACAGCTTACTAATGGAGTGATCCCGATGTCAAACAGGATGGGCAGCAAGGCCACAGACTGAAGAAACTTCTTCCTAACAATGTTCCTGTTATGACGTCCCATTCCACGCCCTTAGCGACGCTCACTCTCTGCTGTCAGAACCCGTGCTTCCGGGTATCAGCGGTCACATGACCACAACTCTGGACGGGGATTTCAAACTTGCTGGGCTATTTAAACTTCACTCTGACACTCGGTGAGTGTCAGAGCAACTTGTATGCTTCCTGGCTCCAGGTTCTTCGTGGATTCTTTGTGCTGTTTGATTTCTTGCCAGATTCCCGTGTACCAGAGCTGCCTGTCTGACTATTCTGATTCTCCTGCGTTTGTGTACCGACCCCGCTCGCTGACTATCCGCTGCTATCTTGTGCTCCTGACCTTGTAATCTGCCTGCTAATTTTGCCTCTGTCATCTGATCGTGTACCGAACCCAGAATCCATTGACACCGAGACCTCCTCTTGATTCTGTACCAGATCTGGTTGTCTGACTACGGGAGCCTTATTCACATTCTACAACTACCACTTAGAACATCATCTCCACCAAGTGCTACATCTAGAGGCAGGCCAGTGGACCGCAACCTGCGGGCTCTCCGCAGCTAAGTCCATCCTGCCTTGCAGTGGTGAATACCGGCGAGCTCGTTAGACTCCGCACCTTTGGTCAACCAGCGCCAACCTAGATTAGCACCAGATCCTATCAACATGGCTACAGTGACTCAGCTGTGGTAAAGATGTGCATAAGCCAAAGCCCCATGCATCCATAAAGGCCCTGTGGCTCTAGCTGAATGAGGCGTAACTCGAATCGGAGCAGCACATATGCCTACTCTATAGCCAATGGCACTGTACGAGGCATGGACTGGCTGCCTCATGGAGGTAGATCTGCTAAAGTAGATATGTAAGGTGTGTGCTGCAACCAACAGAGGTAGCTCAGAGCTTTCTATCTTATTACTTACATATAAATCAGAGACGATCTTCAGAAGGAAATAAGAAATGGTGCAGAGGACAACCTTATGCTCATGGAAAGTGATGGAAGCAGAAAAACACACCACCAGGAGATGCCACATCTCAGAGACGAAGAGCAAGAACAAGCCCGGTGGCTAAGTGGTTAGCACTTCTGCCTCACAGCGCTGGGGTCATGAGTTCAATTCCCAACCATGGTCTTATCTGTGTGGAGTTTGTATGTACTCTTCGTGTTTGCGTGGGTTTCCTCCGGGTGCTCCAGTTTCCTCCCACACGCCAAAAAAACATACTAGTAGGTTAATTGGCTGCTATCAAAATTGACCCTCGTCTCTCTCTCTGTCTGTGTCTGTGTGTGTGTGTGTGTGTGTGTGTGTGTGTGTCTGTGTGTATATGTTAGGGAATTTAGACTGTAAGCTCCAATGGGGCAGGGACTGATGTGAGTGAGTTCTCTGTACAGCGCTGCGGAATCAGTGGCGCTATATAAATAAATGATGATGATGAAGCCCATAAAGGTTCAAAGGGCTCGAGCTGCAGGGTTTGAATCCTAGATTTACATTCAAGGGATGAACCAAATGCCTATAAGGAAGCCACACATGAGCCATTTCTTGTAGAAAGGACTAAAATGCTGGGATATTGACCAAGTGATGCCGAAACCCCTTAAGAGAACTTAGTGCAAAGACCTTCTCTATGATGACCAATTCTGAAAAACCTTTCCACTGAAACACGTAGGCCTCTAGAGAGACGCGGTTATGGCTAGACTCAAGGTTTTGGTGAAGGAATAGTCCGTGGGACATCAGATCTGGGCAAGGTGAGGTGTAACCACCACGGAGGACCCAGACTGTCAAGTCTGCCTACCAAAAGTGGCGCTGCCAACTTGAGCCATCAGTGTTCCCTCATCCCTGACTTTCTATAGCACTCTGGGAAGCAGAGCACTTGTCGAGAAGAGGTATCCAAGGAGATAACATGTATCATCGACAACTGGTCGATGATACATCCTTCTGAATCCTGGGTCTGAGAGCTGGAATGGGGCACCTTGCAATTTACCAAACATGCCATGAGGTTGACATTGGTGTCACCTCATCAGTTCACCAGCTGAGCAAATTCAGAAAAACTTGTCCCCAGCGCATTAGGCCGACAATATCCTCCCTAGAGTGTCCTGAAAATGGATCTGGCCAAATGGAACCACATCCACGGTGGAGATAACTGTTCCAAACATCTTTGCGCAAAGGTCAGACGAAACAGAGGGGTATATCAATTGACTAATTAAACCCTGGAGAACATGGATCTTGAGAAGAGGAAGGAAGACTAGTGGATCTAAGAATTTGGAAAAAGGGAGGAATTGACAATGTTATTAATCCAACCTTGCCTGCAGAGGTGAAAATTATCTACTGCCCGCTCCTTGGTAGCAGCTCTGACCAGAGATTGTTCAAGGCAGGGAAGATGGTGATCCTTCGTCGACAAAGAAGAGCTGCAAAAACTTTGGTAAAAACAAGGACATGGAGGTAGGCATCCTGAACGTCTCTTATATCTCCCTGGAGATATGGCATGAATCACAGACTGCAAAGACTCCATCTTGAAGCCATTGTGAGACATGCAGTGCCTTGAGGTCCGAGACTGGCTGAAAAGATTGGTCCTTCTTAGGAACCAAGAGAATAAAAGCTGTATCCTAGCACAAGGGTCAGTAGGGTATAATCACTCAGAAGAAAGAACTGAATGGAAGACACATGATGCACAGGGTTCCAGGGAATGTGTCCCTGACATGCGTTAGTCCCCAGGGAGAAAGTCCTATAAGTCAGTACGAGCAGAAGATCTAAAGATCCCCCCAGCCCAGACTCGGGGTCACCACCTCCTGAAGAAAAACTATCATAAGAGCTATACAAGACAGACATCATTACTAAGATCCTTCTGTGTTCATATGACCAAGAGGTGCACATTGTTCCAGGTGCTGGTGAGAGTCTAGTGTTGGCAGGGATTACCCTCCTACAACTGCAACGCGTGGCTGGATTGACCAAGCGGCAGCAGGAGGAGCAGCCAGTGATGATTTATTGCTGACATAACGCGTGATGGAACAAGGTGTCAGATTAAACCCGTCCCAACACATTCAGGCTCCAGGACAACAACTCCAAAAATCCACTCAATTCCACTGAGGAAGACACAGAGCAGCAGCGAAACGCGTTGGTACCTCTCTACAGTCCACAGACTTACTGACAGTCTGACCTACTAATTTTTTTTTCTTGTTTCTAATTTAATACTTGATGTTACTTCATTACATCTTTAATCTTAAATTATTATGTACTCATTCCTCACTTCTCTGTTTCTATTTTTCTTATCAACATTTACACCCAATAAATTATTGAACACATATTTCCTCATCTGTTCTGCCCCCTTCAGCAGGTTCTCTACCTACCCACACATACCCCTTAGTCGCAGCCCACTGATTCCGTAGCAGAATGTACACAGGGTTTATTGCCCCTAGTTCTGTATCTCCCCCTTGAATTATCACAGGAGGCTTCTTCCTTGATATCATGTGGAGAAAGCTGTCTGAATGTTTGGTGGTCTTCCTATTGGGGGGACGCATCAGTGAGGCCGTTCCCAGCTTGGGGCGGTTGGATGGGTTATGTAATGTGAGTGTTGATCAGGGAGGTGGGTTCATGTAATGTGGGTGCGGAGGGGGTGAGGTGGGGTAATTTATGGGGGTGCAGTAGCCTCCTTACCTATCCTCTCCAGCACAACGCTGTCCCACTCTTTTTTGGCCAGGGTGAACTTGCGGTTCAGTTCCAGCTCGATGGTGTGATAGGCCCCCATCTGCAGATAGTGCGATACAGAGCGTGAGACGGGTGAGGAGTAGAGAGGAAGAGAACCGGTCTAGAGATGGTCCCAGTTACCTTTACATACTGGTTCTCCTGGATGTTGATGCCTTTGACACGCAGCTGGCAGGCCTGGGAGTCAAAGTCGATATTCTCTACACATATGGTGAGTATGGTCCTGACACGAGTACTGCCCACACTGCCCGTGGCCGACTCCGTCTGCACCTTTCTGGAGGACAGAGTGGGATATACTATAACGTGACAAATCCTGGCTGAGTCACCACAATCTATGATTCCGGTGTGATGCAAAGCTTAAAAAATCCAAATGACTTTTTGTGCCTATTTTGGCGAGAATGCACCTATTTGTATGATGAGTCATTCGCCTCATCTCAAGGAATGGGGGGTGGGCACACACACCTCAATGGGGGGAAAGGGGGGTGGGCAAACACCTCACAGAGGGGGAAGGGGGGTGGGCATACACCTCACAGAGGGGGAAGGGGGGTGGGCATACACCTCACAGAGGGGGAAGGGGGGTGGGCATACACCTCACAGAGGGGGAAGGGGGGTGGGCATACACCTCATCAGCTGGGGGCAAACACCTGATAGTTGAAGCCTGCAGACTGTCGCCCACTTGCAGAAGGTTATATGTGTGCCACATGTCCTCCGCCTCATCCGGGACCAACGTCACCTGTCTGACATGAGAGAGATCAGGTTATACAGACATCCCAGTAACCATGGCATCCTGATACTGACCATGTGCACCTGCTGGCAGTTATACACAATAAGAACAGATACCGAGCCCTATGCCCAGTATACAGGACTAGAGAAGTGGTACTGGGCAGTTATACACAATAAGAACAGATACCGAGCCCTATGCCCAGTATACAGGACTAGAGAAGTGGTACTGGGCAGTTATACACAATAAGAAGAGATACCGAGCCCTATGCCCAGTATACAGGACTAGAGAAGTGGTACTGGGCAGTTAGACACAATAAGAACAGATACTGAGCCCTATGCCCAGTATACAGGACTAGAGAAGTGGTACTGGGCAGTTATACACAATAAGAACAGATACTGAGCCCTATGCCCAGTATACAGGACTAGAGAAGTGGTACTGGGCAGTTATGCACAATAAGAACAGATACTGAGCCCTATGCCCAGTATACAGGACTAGAGAAGTGGTACTGGGCAGTTATACACAATAAGAACAGATACTGAGCCCTATGCCCAGTATACAGGACTAGAGAAGTAGTAATAGGCAGTGATGCCCCTTATATATGATCCAAGGCTCACCCCGCGTTGTCTTTTTCGATATCTTTCCTAATTAGCTTCATATTTGGAGTTCAGTGCAGTCCCTGTCCCCTCCTGCCCAGTTGAATCCGTCTGACTCTCAGGTGCCACCTCCAACATGGCGGAGGAAGCCACTGTTCCGCCATCTTTCTACACCCAAGGACTTTACGGATAACTATAACAGTTAGCAAGTAATGAGGTGTTATCGCTCCACATACCACAGGGGGGCTGAGGGGCGACAGACTAATATTAGTCACTCTGCGCTAATACGGAACGGGTGTTACCGAGAGTCGGGAGTACAAACATGGCGTCTACACTACTTCCGGTGTAATTTCCCCGGTCTCAATTATAATGTGAGCGTGTGGCTTAGCTCTAACTGTACTTTCCGGGTTTACTAAGATGACGACTTCCGTCCTCCTCCACACGCCATCTTTACTCCTGGCAGTAACCCTTTATTCACCGGTGACTGTCCTGTAGGGGGCAGAATCACAGCTGGCTAAATACTAGTACTACTGCCACTAGTAATAATACTATTAATACTAGTACTACTCTTACCAATAATGTTACAACAATATTTCTTCTGCTGCTGCTACTACTATTTATACAATTACTGCTGCTTTTACTCATGTGAGTAACAATATTACTAATAATACTAATAATAAGACTATTACTATTGGGAATATTTATATTACTACTAATACCGATACCACTGATGATATTTATACTAATACATCTTACAGAGTATCACTGCTCTGCACAGTGCCACTTCCCTCCTGTCCACAATCCACAGCACTGCTGTATAGGGGAATATATAGCACTATTATCACATTCAGTACTCATGAGATGATGGGGGTTGTAATACTCCTAGGTCCATGGAGACAGTATTACAGGTAACAGTGGTCGGGTCCTTGTCAGATCTAATAATCTGATCCAAGTCTGCCTGTGGTGTGAAGTATATCTGGAAGCGCTTCAATCAGCTGGAGAGAATAGACACAGACCAAGTTCTGTATACAAGGAATATTCTGTTTATTGATACAAAGATACAAGTCTTTATAGCCTACTGAATATATGAATCCTACGTCATAAGCATACAATAGTCTATGGGATGCGCTACTGATTAACTATCTCACGTATTCTTAAAGTGTTTACTTTCTCTCCTTCTCAGGACAGATGAGCCTATTGTTCTTATCTCAGGGGGGGCTGGAGGTTTATCTCCTATCTGCCATGTCCAACATGGGCACAGCTCCCACACTACCAGCTGAAGATGTAACCACCTATTGTTCACAAATCTTGCTACATTCTTACAGGAGTTCTCTGCTTAACCTCAAGGCTGTGGGCTTACATGTTGTAAGACTGGAAATCAGCAGAAAAACAAATAATCTCTTTTAGCAAATAATATATCTATGCAAGTTACAAAAATGGCTGAACAAAGGTCTTATGAGGCCTTAACAAAAATCATATTTAACACCCTTGTATCGCTGGAGGTGGAGCTACATCTGGGATAGCTTTCTTTTATCCCCACTTTGCTCTTATCCCCACTTTTCTCTTATCCCCACTGCCCTCTTCCCATGGTCTTTGTCCTGTTTGCACATCAGGATGTCCCCAGCACAGACCCCTCACTCTCCTTCACCCCCATTTCCTTCCTATTGTGTCCTTCAGTCTCACGGGGGGGGTCCCGGCTCCCCCCACATATGTATCATATGAAGGATTACACTCAGTGTATGTGGAAGAGGACTGGTGCGGAGGACTAATCATTAGTAGGGATATAGTGCAGCAGATGAAATACCAGGGACAGAACCTAGGACCCCGGACACGTCATGTATCCAACATGATATAATATAACGATCTAGGTCTACGGCACCGTGAGAACCAGAATAATGATGTGATTGTACATATCAGGGGTATCCTCAGACAGGGTGTAATGGGCAGGGAGATAACGGGGGGCTTCCACGTCCCACCATCCTCTGTGGGGTCATTACACCATTACTTCTATATTATATATTGTTATATGACTTATATGACTTCCAACCTTCCACCTAGCCCCTCATCTCCTCCGCTCGTTCTCCCCTGGTCCCATGATCCCCTTTTCTCTCCCACTTGCATCACTGCCTCCCTATCGTGCCTGTTTCCTCCACCCTCCTTTAGGATGTAAACTCGCATGAGCAGGGACCCTCTGCCCTCCTGTCTCCATACCCGTTCTTCTGCTCCTTATTTACTGCATATGTCTGCCCGGAGTTTCTGAAGCATTGGTACTTTGTGTTTACTTTGTGTGTTCTGTACTCTTCCACCCTGTATGGTTTACTGTCTGTACTATGTACGGCGCTGTGGACACCTTGTAGCGCCTAAAAAATAAAGGATAATAATAATAATAATAATAATGACTGGTCCACACTGAGGAGCAATAGAAGAGAAGTCCTGCTGAGGCTCCTCCCTCTCATTTACATACAATGTCCGCGGAGGAGGAGTCAGATACAGAAATATCAGCAAACACCCCCACCCCCCCAAACACACCGATGTTGAGGGGTCTCCAGGGACCCCCCAGCACAGTCTGGGTAATATACATTATATACTATTATAATGTTTCTACCATTTTTATTTATATGTCAATGTTTGTTTTTTACAGCTATTTATTTTCTGTTTAAACAATAGAACTGGGAGGTGAAGCCGAGAGTAGCGCTTCCAGATCCTCGCTTGCTCCGGGCCCCAGTCCGTTATGTTAACCAGGGGCCACTGAGGTTATCACTCAGCTATCGCTCAGCAGCCACAGCATTAACATAATGATAAATCCAATTGATAAAATGACACTTTTTAATACAATAACAATGATACATAGAAGCCCATAGACGTGTTGTATACAGGAATATATATACGTGGCTCTATAGCTGTAGACATATATATGTGGTCCTAAAATTATATATATACACGTGGGTCTATAGCTGTAGGCATATATATGTGGTCCTATAGATTATATATATAAGTGGCTCTATAGCTGTAGACATATATATGTGGTCCTATAGATTATATATATACGTGGCTCTATAGCTGTAGGCATATATATGTGGTCCTATAGATTATATATATATACACGTGGCTCTATAGCTGTAGGCATATATATATGGTCCTATAGATTATATATATACGTGGCTCTATAGCTATAGACATATATATGTGGTCCTATAGATTATATATATAAGTGGCTCTATAGCTGTAGACATATATATGTGGTCCTATAGATTATATATATACACGTGGCTCTATAGCTATAGACATATATATATATATGGTCCTATAGATTATATATACACGTGGCTCTATAGTCAGAGGTGGGAATCTGGTCCGGCTGTGATATTTATGTTTTATTATTCTGGACGCTGTGTCCAGACTGTTTCTGTGTAATGTGGATAATGATAGATGTAGTAAATTACTACTCACTGCCCTAGTGCAGCACTGGACGGACTGTGCAGTGATATCATCTGGAGGAGGGACCAGGATGTGTCACACAGGAACTGGACCTAATGTTCCCTCATTGTTGTGTTAGAGGCAGAGTGGGGGTCTAATACTTCACAGCCATAGGTGCTCCTCGGTGTGATGTAACTGCCCCCACCCCATCCTGATTCCTCAACATCAGTTGTAGGGTGATAGAGATATCTGCAGAACATTGCACTGTCCCATCTACTCCCTGACAGATACATAGTGATATATTCTGCAGACTATTACATTACTGACCTCTCTAGAGATCTGCAGAACATTGCACTGTCCCATCTACTCCCTGACAGATACATAGTGATATACTCTGCAGACTATTACATTACTGACCTCTCTAGAGATCTGCAGAACATTGCTCTGTCCCATCTACCCCCTGACAGATACATAGTGATATACTCTGCGGACTATTACATTACTGACCTCTCTAGAGATCTGCAGAACATTGCTCTGTCCCATCTACCCCCTGACAGATACATAGTGATATATTCTGTAGATCATTACATTACTGATCTCTCTAGAGATCTGCAGAACATTGCTCTGTCCCATCTACCCCCTGACAGATACATAGTGATATATTCTGCAGATTATTACATTACTGACCTCTCTAGAGATCTGCAGAACATTGCTCTGTCCCATCTACCCCCTGACAGATACATAATGATATATTCTGCAGATTATTACATTACTGACCTCTCTAGAGATCTGCAGAACATTGCTCTATCCCATCTACCCCCTGACAGATACATAGTGATATATTCTGCAGATTATTACATTACTGACCTCACTAGAGATCTGCAGAACATTGCTCTGTCCCATCCGTCCCCTGACAGATACATAGTGATATATTCTGCAGATTATTACATTACTGACCCATCTAGAAATCTGCAGAACATTGCTCTGTTCCATCTATCATATGACAGATACATAGTGATATATTATTAGAGTTATTATATAATATATTAGAATAATTATTATTACTGCATATTATTAGAAATCTGTGGTAATTTCTCTAATTTGTTAACATTAATTTAGGTGGAAAATTGCATTAGATCAGAACAACCAATTAGCAGTTAGCTCCTATCTGTAGAAAGACAGACGAGTAAGTGTCTGATTGGCTGATATGATCACCTTTGTTATTATCATCATCATCATCACCATTTATTTATATAGCGCCACTGATTCCGCAGCGCTGTACAGAGAACTCACTCACATCAGTCCCTGCCCCATTGGAGCTTACAGTCTAAATTCCCTAATATAGACACAGACCGAGAGACTAAGGTCAATTTAATAGCAGCCAATTAACCTACCAGTATGTTTTTGGAGTGTGGGAGGAAACCAGAGCACCCAGAGGAAACCCACGCAAACATGGGGAGTACATACAAACTCCACACAGATAAGGTCCTGGTCGGGAATTGAACTTATGACCCCAGTGCTGTGAGGCAGAAGTGCTAACCACTGAGCCACTGTGCTGCCCTAATTAAATATTATTAAATAACCGTTTTGTGTCCCCATCAGACAGGTGTCATATATTATATCCTCAGCTGAGGACCTTGTCATCATTAGTTATTGCAATAAACTGGCTGTAATGTGCACTGTAGAATGGTGCTGTGCTATGTAAAGTGAGATGACTGTAAGCTCTGTGGATCACTTCTGTGTGTCTCCTATTGAGATATATACAGGTGGGGAATGATATACAGCCACTGCGGGGGAGGGTACAGCAGGCTGCCCTGTGTTATGTATAACCCCCCCTCTCCTCCTGCTATCAGTATGGGGGGAGCAGAAACAAACAGACCATACTCATGTAAGGTAAAGATACATTGTTCTATCTCAGCCCCACCCCGGCCCGTAGCCCACCCTACATTTACATCAATCTCCCCCACTGCTCAGCACTGATTCCTGTGTCACTGATCCCTACATCACTGATCCCTACATCACTGATCCCTACATCACTGATCCCTACATCAGTGCCTCCACTGTGCAGCACTGTTTCCCATCTCACTGATCCTTACCCACTGATCCCTACATCACTGATCCCTACATCAGTGCCTCCATTGTGCAGCACTGTTTCCCATCTCACTGATCCTTACCCACTGATCCCTACATCACTGATCCCTACATCAGTGCCTCCACTGCTCAGCAATGCTTCCCATATAAGTGACCCCTACATCATTGATCCCCACATCTATACCTCTACACTGCTCAGCACTGAACCCTATATAGCAGATCCATTCATCACTGATCCCTACTGTTCAGCAATGCTTCCCATATAATGAGCCCTACATCACCGATCTCTATGTTATTACCTCCACTGCTCAGCACTGCTTCACTGCTATATTACTGATCCCTACATTAATGCTTCAGCACTGCTTCCCATAACACTGATCCCTACATCACTGATCCCTACATCAATGCTTCAGCACGCCTTCCCATAACACTGATCCCTACATCACTGATCCCTACATCAATGCTTCAGCACTGCTTCCCATAACACTGATCCCTACATCACTGATCCCTACATCAATGCTACAGCACTGCTTCCCATAGCACTGATCCCTATATATCTGAGCCCTACATCACTGATCCCTACATCAATGCTACAACACTGCTTCCCATAGCACTGATCCCTATATATCTGATCCCTACATCAATGATTCAGCATTGCTTCCCATAACACTGATCCCTACCACAGTGATCCCTACATCAATACTTCAGCACTGCTTCCTATAAAACTGATCCATACATCCCTGAACCCCATATAACTGATGCCTACATCATTGATCCCTACATCAGTGCCTCCAGTGCTCAGCACTGCTTCCCATATAACTGATTCCTACATCATTGATCCCTACATCAATGCCTCCACTGCTCAGCAGTGCTTCCCATATAACTGATCCCTACATCATTGATCCCTACATCAATGCCTCCCCTGCTCAACACTGCTTCCCATATAACTGGTCCCTACATCATTGATCCCCACATAATTACCTCTACATTGCTCAGCACTGAACCCTATATAGCTGATCCATTCATCACTGATCCCTACTGTTCAGCAATGTTTCCCATATAATGAGCCCTACATCACCGATCGCTACATTATTTCCTCCACTGCTCAGCACTGTTTCACTGCTATATTAATGATCCCTAAATCACTGATCCCTACTTCAGTGCCTCCACTGCTAAGTATCTCTTCTAACATCCCTGATCTCTACATCAGTGCCCTCACAGTGTTCATTACTGCTTCCTATATCACAGATCCCTACATAACTGAACCCTATATCAATGATCCCTGCATCACTGATCCCTATATCACTAATCCCTACATCAGTGCCTCGACGGCTCAATACTGCTTCCTCTATCATTGATCCCTACAACACTGATCCCTACATCAAAGCATCTACACTGCTCAACACTGTTTCCTATGTCAATGATCCCTACATCACTAATCCCTACATCAGTGCCCCCACTACTCAGTACTATTTCCACTATCACTGATCCCTACATCAATACATCCACACTACTCAAAACGACTGCCTATATCACTGATCTCTACACCACTGATTCACACAGCATCAACATCATTACTGCACCCCAAAACCTCTCCCTACATCACTGATCCCTACATCAGTGCCTCCATATTGCTCTGCAATGCTTCCCATATAACTGATCCCTACATCACTGATCCCTACATCAGTGCCTCCACATTGCTCAGCAGTGCTTCCCATATAACTGATCCCTACATCACTGATCCCTACATCAATGCCTCCACACTGCTCAGCACTGCTTCCCATATAACTGATCCCTACATCACTGATCCCTACATCAATGCCTCCACACTGCTCAGCAATACTTCCCATATAACTGATCCTTACATCACTGATCCCTACATCAGTGCCTCCACATTGCTCAGCAGTGATTCCCATATAACTGATCCCTACATCACTGATCCCTACATCAATGCCTCCTCACTGCTCAGCAATGCTTCACATATAACTGATCCTTGCATCATTGATCCCTACATCAATGCCTCCACGCTGCTCAGCAATGCTTCCCATATAACTGATCCCTACATCACTGATCCCTACATCAGTGCCTCCACATTGCTCAGCAATGCTTCCCATATAACTGATCCCTACATCACTGATCCCTACATCAATGCCTCCACACTGCTCAGCAATGCTTCCCATATAACTGATCCCTACATCACTGATCCCTACATCTATGCTTCCACACTACTCTACACTGAACCCTATATAGCTGATCCCTTCATCACTGATCCCTACTGTTCAGCAATGCTTCCCATACTAAATAACTGATCCCTACATTATTGCCTCCACTGTTCAGCACTATTCACTGCTATATCACTGATCCCTACATCACTGATCTGTGCACAGATATACATTATTACTCCACTTCACAAGGATACTCTGCTGTTCCAGTATTATCACTACTACATCCACAGTCCATATTTATCAGTATGGTGTCACTCTGCTACTCCAGTATATCACTACCACCCCCAGTCCCTGGTTATCAGTATAGTGTCACTCTGCTACTCCAGTATATCACTACCACCCCCAGTCCCTGGTTAACAGTATGGTGTCACTCTGCTACTCCAGTATATCACTACCACCCCCAGTCCCTGGTTATCAGTATGGTATCACTCTGCTACTCCAGTATATCACTACCACCTCCAGTCCCTGGTTATCAGTATGGTGTCACTCTGCTACTCCAGTATATCACTACCACCCCCAGTCCCTGGTTATCAGTATAGTGTCACACTCCTACTCCAGTATATCACTACCACCCCCAGTCCCTGGTTATCAGTATAGCATCACTCTGCTACTCCAGTATATCACTACCACCCCCAGTCCCTGGTTATCAGTATGGTGTCACTCTGCTACTCCAGTATATCACTACCACCCCCAGTCCCTGGTTATTAGTATAGTGTCACACTCCTACTCCAGTATATCACTACCACCCCCAGTCCCTGGTTATCAGTATAGCATCACTCTGCTACTCCAGTATATCACTACCACCCCCAGTCCCTGGTTATCAGATGGTGTCACTCTGCTACTCCAGTATATCACTACCACCCCCAGTCCCTGGTTATCAGTATAGCATCACTCTGCTACTCCAGTATATCACTACCACCCCCAGTCCCTGGTTATCAGAAGGTGTCACTCTGTAACTCCAGTATATCACTACCACCCCCAGTCCCTGGTTATCAGTATGGTGTCACTCTGCTACTCCAGTATATCACTACCACCCCAGTCCCTGGTTATCAGTATGGTGTCACCCTGCTACTCCAGTATATCACTACCACCTCCAGTCCCTGGTTATCAGTATGGTGTCACACTGCTACTCCAGTATATCACTACCACCCCCAGTCCCTGGTTATCAGTATGGTGTCACTCTGCTACTCCAGTATATCACTACCACCTGCAGTCCCTGGTTATCAGTATAGTGTCACTCTGCTACTCCAGTATATCACTACCACCCCCAGTCCCTGGTTATCAGTATGGTGTCACTCTGCTACTCCAGTATATCACTACCACCCCCAGTCCCTGGTTATCAGTATGGTGTCACTCTGCTACTCCAGTATATCACTACCACCTCCAGTCCCTGGTTATCAGTATGGTGTCACACTGCTACTCCAGTATATCACTACCACCCCCAGTCCCTGGTTATCAGTATGGTGTCACTCTGCTACTCCAGTATATCACTACCACCCCCAGTCCCTGGTTATCAGTATGGTGTCACTCTGCTACTCCAGTATATCACTACCACCTGCAGTCCCTGGTTATCAGTATAGTGTCACTCTGCTACTCCAGTATATCACTACCACCCCCAGTCCCTGGTTATCAGTATGGTGTCACTCTGCTACTCCAGTATATCACTACCACCTCCAGTCCCTGGTTATCAGTATGGTGTCACTCTGCTACTCCAGTATATCACTACCACCTCCAGTCCCTGGTTATCAGTATGGTGTCACACTGCTACTCCAGTATATCACTACCACCCCCAGTCCCTGGTTATCAGTATGGTGTCACTCTGCTACTCCAGTATATCACTACCACTCACAGTCCCTGGTTATCAGTATAGTGTCACTCTCCTACTCCAGTATATCACTACCACCCCCAGTCCCTGGTTATCAGTATGGTGTCACTCTTCTACTCCAGTATATCACTACCACCCCCAGTCCCTGGTTATCAGTATGGTGTCACTCTGCTACTCC
Source organism: Mixophyes australis (assembly GCA_036250195.1). Classification (NCBI taxonomy): domain Eukaryota; kingdom Metazoa; phylum Chordata; class Amphibia; order Anura; family Limnodynastidae; genus Mixophyes; species Mixophyes australis. The sequence continues at coordinate 1,503,170 of JAVHZZ010000007.1, forward strand.
AGTATATCACTACCACCTGCAGTCACTGGTTATCAGTATGGTGTCACTCTGTAACTCCAGTATATCACTACCACCCCCAGTCCCTGGTTATCAGATGGTGTCACTTTGCTACTCCAGTATATCACTACCACCCCCAGTCCCTGGTTATCAGTATGGTGTCACTCTGCTACTCCATTATATCACTACCACCCCCAGTCCCTGGTTATCAGTATGGTGTCACTCTGCTACTCCAGTATATCACTACCACCCCCAGTCCCTGGTTATCAGTATGGTATCACTCTGCTACTCCAGTATATCACTACCACCCCCAGTCCCTGGTTATCAGCATGGTGTCATCCTGCTACTCCAGTATATCACTACAACCCCCAGTCCCTGGTTATCAGTATGGTGTCACTCTGCTACTCCAGTATATCACTACCACCCCCAGTCCCTGGTTATCAGTATGGTGTCACTCTGCTACTCCAGTATATCACTACCACCCCCAGTCCATGGTTATCAGTATGGTGTCACTCTGCTACTCCAGTATATCACTACCACCCCCAGTCCCTGGTTATCAGTATAGCATCATCTGCTACTCCAGTATATCACTACCACCACCAGTCCCTGGTTATCAGATGGTGTCACTCTGTAACTCCAGTATATCACTACCACCCCCAGTCCCTGGTTATCAGTATGGTGTCACTCTGCTACTCCAGTATATCACTACCACCCCCAGTCCCTGGTTATCAGTATGGTGTCACACTGCTACTCCAGTATATCACTACCACCCCCAGTCCCTGGTTATCAGTATGGTGTCACTCTGCTACTCCAGTATATCACTACCACCTGCAGTCCCTGGTTATCAGTATAGTGTCACTCTGCTACTCCAGTATATCACTACCACCCCCAGTCCCTGGTTATCAGTATGGTGTCACTCTGCTACTCCAGTATATCACTACCACCTCCAGTCCCTGGTTATCAGTATGGTGTCACTCTGCTACTCCAGTATATCACTACCACCTCCAGTCCCTGGTTATCAGTATGGTGTCACACTGTAACTCCAGTATATCACTACCACCCCCAGTCCCTGGTTATCAGTATGGTGTCACTCTGCTACTCCAGTATATCACTACCACTCACAGTCCCTGGTTATCAGTATAGTGTCACTCTGCTACTCCAGTATATCACTACCACCCCCAGTCCCTGGTTATCAGTATGGTGTCACTCTTCTACTCCAGTATATCACTACCACCCCCAGTCCCTGGTTATCAGTATAGTGTCACTCTGTAACTCCAGTATATCACTACCACCTCCAGTCCCTGGTTATCAGTATGGTGTCACTCTGCTACTCCAGTATATCACTACCACCCCCAGTCCCTGGTTATCAGTATGGTGTCACTCTGCTACTCCAGTATATCACTACCACCCCCAGTCCCTGGTTATCAGTATGGTGTCACTCTGTAACTCCAGTATATCACTACCACCCCCAGTCCCTGGTTATCAGATGGTGTCACTCTGCTACTCCAGTATATCACTACCACCCCCAGTCCCTGGTTATCAGTATAGCATCATCTGCTACTCCAGTATATCACTACCACCACCAGTCCCTGGTTATCAGATGGTGTCACTCTGTAACTCCAGTATATCACTACCACCCCCAGTCCCTGGTTATCAGTATGGTGTCACTCTGCTACTCCAGTATATCACTACCACCCCCAGTCCCTGGTTATCAGTATAGTGTCACACTCCTACTCCAGTATATCACTACCACCCCCAGTCCCTGGTTATCAGTATAGCATCACTCTGCTACTCCAGTATATCACTACCACCCCCAGTCCCTGGTTATCAGTATGGTGTCACTCTGCTACTCCAGTATATCACTACCACCCCCAGTCCCTGGTTATTAGTATAGTGTCACACTCCTACTCCAGTATATCACTACCACCCCCAGTCCCTGGTTATCAGTATAGCATCACTCTGCTACTCCAGTATATCACTACCACCCCCAGTCCCTGGTTATCAGATGGTGTCACTCTGCTACTCCAGTATATCACTACCACCCCCAGTCCCTGGTTATCAGTATAGCATCACTCTGCTACTCCAGTATATCACTACCACCCCCAGTCCCTGGTTATCAGATGGTGTCACTCTGTAACTCCAGTATATCACTACCACCCCCAGTCCCTGGTTATCAGTATAGCATCACTCTGCTACTCCAGTATATCACTACCACCCCCAGTCCCTGGTTATCAGTATAGCATCACTCTGTAACTCCAGTATATCACTACCACCCCCAGTCCCTGGTTATCAGTATGGTGTCACTCTGCTACTCCAGTATATCACTACCACCCCAGTCCCTGGTTATCAGTATGGTGTCACCCTGCTACTCCAGTATATCACTACCACCTCCAGTCCCTGGTTATCAGTATGGTGTCACACTGCTACTCCAGTATATCACTACCACCCCCAGTCCCTGGTTATCAGTATGGTGTCACTTTGCTACTCCAGTATATCACTACCACCTGCAGTCCCTGGTTATCAGTATAGTGTCACTCTGCTACTCCAGTATATCACTACCACCCCCAGTCCCTGGTTATCAGTATGGTGTCACTCTGCTACTCCAGTATATCACTACCACCTCCAGTCCCTGGTTATCAGTATGGTGTCACTCTGCTACTCCAGTATATCACTACCACCTCCAGTCCCTGGTTATCAGTATGGTGTCACACTGCTACTCCAGTATATCACTACCACCCCCAGTCCCTGGTTATCAGTATGGTGTCACTCTGCTACTCCAGTATATCACTACCACTCACAGTCCCTGGTTATCAGTATAGTGTCACTGTGCTACTCCAGTATATCACTACCACCCCCAGTCCCTGGTTATCAGTATGGTGTCACTCTTCTACTCCAGTATATCACTACCACCCCCAGTCCCTGGTTATCAGTATAGTGTCACTCTGTAACTCCAGTATATCACTACCACCTCCAGTCCCTGGTTATCAGTATGGTGTCACTCTGCTACTCCAGTATATCACTACCACCCCCAGTCCCTGGTTATCAGTATGGTGTCACTCTGCTACTCCAGTATATCACTACCACCCCCAGTCCCTGGTTATCAGTATGGTGTCACTCTGTAACTCCAGTATATCACTACCACCCCCAGTCCCTGGTTATCAGATGGTGTCACTCTGCTACTCCAGTATATCACTACCACCCCCAGTCCCTGGTTATCAGTATAGCATCATCTGCTACTCCAGTATATCACTACCACCACCAGTCCCTGGTTATCAGATGGTGTCACTCTGTAACTCCAGTATATCACTACCACCCCCAGTCCCTGGTTATCAGTATGGTGTCACTCTGCTACTCCAGTATATCACTACCACCCCCAGTCCCTGGTTATCAGTATAGTGTCACACTCCTACTCCAGTATATCACTACCACCCCCAGTCCCTGGTTATCAGTATAGCATCACTCTGCTACTCCAGTATATCACTACCACCCCCAGTCCCTGGTTATCAGTATGGTGTCACTCTGCTACTCCAGTATATCACTACCACCCCCAGTCCCTGGTTATTAGTATAGTGTCACACTCCTACTCCAGTATATCACTACCACCCCCAGTCCCTGGTTATCAGTATAGCATCACTCTGCTACTCCAGTATATCACTACCACCCCCAGTCCCTGGTTATCAGATGGTGTCACTCTGCTACTCCAGTATATCACTACCACCCCCAGTCCCTGGTTATCAGTATAGCATCACTCTGCTACTCCAGTATATCACTACCACCCCCAGTCCCTGGTTATCAGATGGTGTCACTCTGTAACTCCAGTATATCACTACCACCCCCAGTCCCTGGTTATCAGTATGGTGTCACTCTGCTACTCCAGTATATCACTACCACCCCCAGTCCCTGGTTATCAGATGGTGTCACTCTGCTACTCCAGTATATCACTACCACCCCCAGTCCCTGGTTATCAGTATAGCATCACTCTGCTACTCCAGTATATCACTACCACCCCCAGTCCCTGGTTATCAGTATAGCATCACTCTGTAACTCCAGTATATCACTACCACCCCCAGTCCCTGGTTATCAGTATGGTGTCACTCTGCTACTCCAGTATATCACTACCACCCCAGTCCCTGGTTATCAGTATGGTGTCACCCTGCTACTCCAGTATATCACTACCACCTCCAGTCCCTGGTTATCAGTATGGTGTCACACTGCTACTCCAGTATATCACTACCACCCCCAGTCCCTGGTTATCAGTATGGTGTCACTCTGCTACTCCAGTATATCACTACCACCTGCAGTCCCTGGTTATCAGTATAGTGTCACTCTGCTACTCCAGTATATCACTACCACCCCCAGTCCCTGGTTATCAGTATGGTGTTACTCTGCTACTCCAGTATATCACTACCACCTCCAGTCCCTGGTTATCAGTATGGTGTCACTCTGCTACTCCAGTATATCACTACCACCTCCAGTCCCTGGTTATCAGTATGGTGTCACACTGCTACTCCAGTATATCACTACCACCCCCAGTCCCTGGTTATCAGTATGGTGTCACTCTGCTACTCCAGTATATCACTACCACTCACAGTCCCTGGTTATCAGTATAGTGTCACTCTGCTACTCCAGTATATCACTACCACCCCCAGTCCCTGGTTATCAGTATGGTGTCACTCTTCTACTCCAGTATATCACTACCACCCCCAGTCCCTGGTTATCAGTATAGTGTCACTCTGTAACTCCAGTATATCACTACCACCTCCAGTCCCTGGTTATCAGTATGGTGTCACTCTGCTACTCCAGTATATCACTACCACCCCCAGTCCCTGGTTATCAGTATGGTGTCACTCTGCTACTCCAGTATATCACTACCACCCCCAGTCCCTGGTTATCAGTATGGTGTCACTCTGTAACTCCAGTATATCACTACCACCCCCAGTCCCTGGTTATCAGATGGTGTCACTCTGCTACTCCAGTATATCACTACCACCCCCAGTCCCAGGTTATCAGTATAGCATCATCTGCTACTCCAGTATATCACTACCACCACCAGTCCCTGGTTATCAGATGGTGTCACTCTGTAACTCCAGTATATCACTACCACCCCCAGTCCCTGGTTATCAGTATGGTGTCACTCTGCTACTCCAGTATATCACTACCACCCCCAGTCCCTGGTTATCAGTATAGTGTCACACTCCTACTCCAGTATATCACTACCACCCCCAGTCCCTGGTTATCAGTATAGCATCACTCTGCTACTCCAGTATATCACTACCACCCCCAGTCCCTGGTTATCAGTATGGTGTCACTCTGCTACTCCAGTATATCACTACCACCCCCAGTCCCTGGTTATTAGTATAGTGTCACACTCCTACTCCAGTATATCACTACCACCCCCAGTCCCTGGTTATCAGTATAGCATCACTCTGCTACTCCAGTATATCACTACCACCCCCAGTCCCTGGTTATCAGATGGTGTCACTCTGCTACTCCAGTATATCACTACCACCCCCAGTCCCTGGTTATCAGTATAGCATCACTCTGCTACTCCAGTATATCACTACCACCCCCAGTCCCTGGTTATCAGATGGTGTCACTCTGTAACTCCAGTATATCACTACCACCCCCAGTCCCTGGTTATCAGTATGGTGTCACTCTGCTACTCCAGTATATCACTACCACCCCCAGTCCCTGGTTATCAGATGGTGTCACTCTGTAACTCCAGTATATCACTACCACCCCCAGTCCCTGGTTATCAGTATAGCATCACTCTGCTACTCCAGTATATCACTACCACCCCCAGTCCCTGGTTATCAGTATAGCATCACTCTGTAACTCCAGTATATCACTACCACCCCCAGTCCCTGGTTATCAGTATGGTGTCACTCTGCTACTCCAGTATATCACTACCACCCCAGTCCCTGGTTATCAGTATGGTGTCACCCTGCTACTCCAGTATATCACTACCACCTCCAGTCCCTGGTTATCAGTATGGTGTCACACTGCTACTCCAGTATATCACTACCACCCCCAGTCCCTGGTTATCAGTATGGTGTCACTCTACTACTCCAGTATATCACTACCACCTGCAGTCCCTGGTTATCAGTATAGTGTCACTCTGCTACTCCAGTATATCACTACCACCCCCAGTCCCTGGTTATCAGTATGGTGTCACTCTGCTACTCCAGTATATCACTACCACCTCCAGTCCCTGGTTATCAGTATGGTGTCACTCTGCTACTCCAGTATATCACTACCACCTCCAGTCCCTGGTTATCAGTATGGTGTCACTCTGCTACTCCAGTATATCACTACCACCTGCAGTCCCTGGTTATCAGTATAGTGTCACTCTGCTACTCCAGTATATCACTACCACCCCCAGTCCCTGGTTATCAGTATGGTGTTACTCTGCTACTCCAGTATATCACTACCACCTCCAGTCCCTGGTTATCAGTATGGTGTCACTCTGCTACTCCAGTATATCACTACCACCTCCAGTCCCTGGTTATCAGTATGGTGTCACACTGCTACTCCAGTATATCACTACCACCCCCAGTCCCTGGTTATCAGTATGGTGTCACTCTGCTACTCCAGTATATCACTACCACTCACAGTCCCTGGTTATCAGTATAGTGTCACTCTGCTACTCCAGTATATCACTACCACCCCCAGTCCCTGGTTATCAGTATGGTGTCACTCTTCTACTCCAGTATATCACTACCACCCCCAGTCCCTGGTTATCAGTATAGTGTCACTCTGTAACTCCAGTATATCACTACCACCTCCAGTCCCTGGTTATCAGTATGGTGTCACTCTGCTACTCCAGTATATCACTACCACCCCCAGTCCCTGGTTATCAGTATGGTGTCACTCTGCTACTCCAGTATATCACTACCACCCCCAGTCCCTGGTTATCAGTATGGTGTCACTCTGTAACTCCAGTATATCACTACCACCCCCAGTCCCTGGTTATCAGATGGTGTCACTCTGCTACTCCAGTATATCACTACCACCCCCAGTCCCAGGTTATCAGTATAGCATCATCTGCTACTCCAGTATATCACTACCACCACCAGTCCCTGGTTATCAGATGGTGTCACTCTGTAACTCCAGTATATCACTACCACCCCCAGTCCCTGGTTATCAGTATGGTGTCACTCTGCTACTCCAGTATATCACTACCACCCCCAGTCCCTGGTTATCAGTATAGTGTCACACTCCTACTCCAGTATATCACTACCACCCCCAGTCCCTGGTTATCAGTATAGCATCACTCTGCTACTCCAGTATATCACTACCACCCCCAGTCCCTGGTTATCAGTATGGTGTCACTCTGCTACTCCAGTATATCACTACCACCCCCAGTCCCTGGTTATTAGTATAGTGTCACACTCCTACTCCAGTATATCACTACCACCCCCAGTCCCTGGTTATCAGTATAGCATCACTCTGCTACTCCAGTATATCACTACCACCCCCAGTCCCTGGTTATCAGATGGTGTCACTCTGCTACTCCAGTATATCACTACCACCCCCAGTCCCTGGTTATCAGTATAGCATCACTCTGCTACTCCAGTATATCACTACCACCCCCAGTCCCTGGTTATCAGATGGTGTCACTCTGTAACTCCAGTATATCACTACCACCCCCAGTCCCTGGTTATCAGTATGGTGTCACTCTGCTACTCCAGTATATCACTACCACCCCCAGTCCCTGGTTATCAGATGGTGTCACTCTGTAACTCCAGTATATCACTACCACCCCCAGTCCCTGGTTATCAGTATAGCATCACTCTGCTACTCCAGTATATCACTACCACCCCCAGTCCCTGGTTATCAGTATAGCATCACTCTGTAACTCCAGTATATCACTACCACCCCCAGTCCCTGGTTATCAGTATGGTGTCACTCTGCTACTCCAGTATATCACTACCACCCCAGTCCCTGGTTATCAGTATGGTGTCACCCTGCTACTCCAGTATATCACTACCACCTCCAGTCCCTGGTTATCAGTATGGTGTCACACTGCTACTCCAGTATATCACTACCACCCCCAGTCCCTGGTTATCAGTATGGTGTCACTCTACTACTCCAGTATATCACTACCACCTGCAGTCCCTGGTTATCAGTATAGTGTCACTCTGCTACTCCAGTATATCACTACCACCCCCAGTCCCTGGTTATCAGTATGGTGTCACTCTGCTACTCCAGTATATCACTACCACCTCCAGTCCCTGGTTATCAGTATGGTGTCACTCTGCTACTCCAGTATATCACTACCACCTCCAGTCCCTGGTTATCAGTATGGTGTCACTTTGCTACTCCAGTATATCACTACCACCTCCAGTCCCTGGTTATCAGTATGGTGTCACACTGCTACTCCAGTATATCACTACCACCCCCAGTCCCTGGTTATCAGTATGGTGTCACTCTGCTACTCCAGTATATCACTACCACTCACAGTCCCTGGTTATCAGTATAGTGTCACTCTCCTACTCCAGTATATCACTACCACCCCCAGTCCCTGGTTATCAGTATGGTGTCACTCTTCTACTCCAGTATATCACTACCACCCCCAGTCCCTGGTTATCAGTATGGTGTCACTCTGCTACTCCAGTATATCACTACCACCTGCAGTCACTGGTTATCAGTATGGTGTCACTCTGTAACTCCAGTATATCACTACCACCCCCAGTCCCTGGTTATCAGATGGTGTCACTTTGCTACTCCAGTATATCACTACCACCCCCAGTCCCTGGTTATCAGTATGGTGTCACTCTGCTACTCCATTATATCACTACCACCCCCAGTCCCTGGTTATCAGTATGGTGTCACTCTGCTACTCCAGTATATCACTACCACCCCCAGTCCCTGGTTATCAGTATGGTATCACTCTGCTACTCCAGTATATCACTACCACCCCCAGTCCCTGGTTATCAGCATGGTGTCATCCTGCTACTCCAGTATATCACTACAACCCCCAGTCCCTGGTTATCAGTATGGTGTCACTCTGCTACTCCAGTATATCACTACCACCCCCAGTCCCTGGTTATCAGTATGGTGTCACTCTGCTACTCCAGTATATCACTACCACCCCCAGTCCATGGTTATCAGTATGGTGTCACTCTGCTACTCCAGTATATCACTACCACCCCCAGTCCCTGGTTATCAGTATAGCATCATCTGCTACTCCAGTATATCACTACCACCACCAGTCCCTGGTTATCAGATGGTGTCACTCTGTAACTCCAGTATATCACTACCACCCCCAGTCCCTGGTTATCAGTATGGTGTCACTCTGCTACTCCAGTATATCACTACCACCCCCAGTCCCTGGTTATCAGTATGGTGTCACACTGCTACTCCAGTATATCACTACCACCCCCAGTCCCTGGTTATCAGTATGGTGTCACTCTGCTACTCCAGTATATCACTACCACCTGCAGTCCCTGGTTATCAGTATAGTGTCACTCTGCTACTCCAGTATATCACTACCACCCCCAGTCCCTGGTTATCAGTATGGTGTCACTCTGCTACTCCAGTATATCACTACCACCTCCAGTCCCTGGTTATCAGTATGGTGTCACTCTGCTACTCCAGTATATCACTACCACCTCCAGTCCCTGGTTATCAGTATGGTGTCACACTGCTACTCCAGTATATCACTACCACCCCCAGTCCCTGGTTATCAGTATGGTGTCACTCTGCTACTCCAGTATATCACTACCACTCACAGTCCCTGGTTATCAGTATAGTGTCACTCTGCTACTCCAGTATATCACTACCACCCCCAGTCCCTGGTTATCATTATGGTGTCACTCTTCTACTCCAGTATATCACTACCACCCCCAGTCCCTGGTTATCAGTATAGTGTCACTCTGTAACTCCAGTATATCACTACCACCTCCAGTCCCTGGTTATCAGTATGGTGTCACTCTGCTACTCCAGTATATCACTACCACCCCCAGTCCCTGGTTATCAGTATGGTGTCACTCTGCTACTCCAGTATATCACTACCACCCCCAGTCCCTGGTTATCAGTATGGTGTCACTCTGTAACTCCAGTATATCACTACCACCCCCAGTCCCTGGTTATCAGATGGTGTCACTCTGCTACTCCAGTATATCACTACCACCCCCAGTCCCTGGTTATCAGTATAGCATCACTCTGCTACTCCAGTATATCACTACCACCCCCAGTCCCTGGTTATCAGTATGGTGTCACTCTGCTACTCCAGTATATCACTACCACCCCCAGTCCCTGGTTATTAGTATAGTGTCACACTCCTACTCCAGTATATCACTACCACCCCCAGTCCCTGGTTATCAGTATAGCATCACTCTGCTACTCCAGTATATCACTACCACCCCCAGTCCCTGGTTATCAGATGGTGTCACTCTGCTACTCCAGTATATCACTACCACCCCCAGTCCCTGGTTATCAGTATAGCATCACTCTGCTACTCCAGTATATCACTACCACCCCCAGTCCCTGGTTATCAGATGGTGTCACTCTGTAACTCCAGTATATCACTACCACCCCCAGTCCCTGGTTATCAGTATAGCATCACTCTGCTACTCCAGTATATCACTACCACCCCCAGTCCCTGGTTATCAGTATAGCATCACTCTGTAACTCCAGTATATCACTACCACCCCCAGTCCCTGGTTATCAGTATGGTGTCACTCTGCTACTCCAGTATATCACTACCACCCCAGTCCCTGGTTATCAGTATGGTGTCACCCTGCTACTCCAGTATATCACTACCACCTCCAGTCCCTGGTTATCAGTATGGTGTCACACTGCTACTCCAGTATATCACTACCACCCCCAGTCCCTGGTTATCAGTATGGTGTCACTTTGCTACTCCAGTATATCACTACCACCTGCAGTCCCTGGTTATCAGTATAGTGTCACTCTGCTACTCCAGTATATCACTACCACCCCCAGTCCCTGGTTATCAGTATGGTGTCACTCTGCTACTCCAGTATATCACTACCACCTCCAGTCCCTGGTTATCAGTATGGTGTCACTCTGCTACTCCAGTATATCACTACCACCTCCAGTCCCTGGTTATCAGTATGGTGTCACACTGCTACTCCAGTATATCACTACCACCCCCAGTCCCTGGTTATCAGTATGGTGTCACTCTGCTACTCCAGTATATCACTACCACTCACAGTCCCTGGTTATCAGTATAGTGTCACTCTGCTACTCCAGTATATCACTACCACCCCCAGTCCCTGGTTATCAGTATGGTGTCACTCTTCTACTCCAGTATATCACTACCACCCCCAGTCCCTGGTTATCAGTATAGTGTCACTCTGTAACTCCAGTATATCACTACCACCTCCAGTCCATGGTTATCAGTATGGTGTCACTCTGCTACTCCAGTATATCACTACCACCCCCAGTCCCTGGTTATCAGTATGGTGTCACTCTGCTACTCCAGTATATCACTACCACCCCCAGTCCCTGGTTATCAGTATGGTGTCACTCTGTAACTCCAGTATATCACTACCACCCCCAGTCCCTGGTTATCAGATGGTGTCACTCTGCTACTCCAGTATATCACTACCACCCCCAGTCCCTGGTTATCAGTATAGCATCATCTGCTACTCCAGTATATCACTACCACCACCAGTCCCTGGTTATCAGATGGTGTCACTCTGTAACTCCAGTATATCACTACCACCCCCAGTCCCTGGTTATCAGTATGGTGTCACTCTGCTACTCCAGTATATCACTACCACCCCCAGTCCCTGGTTATCAGTATAGTGTCACACTCCTACTCCAGTATATCACTACCACCCCCAGTCCCTGGTTATCAGTATAGCATCACTCTGCTACTCCAGTATATCACTACCACCCCCAGTCCCTGGTTATCAGTATGGTGTCACTCTGCTACTCCAGTATATCACTACCACCCCCAGTCCCTGGTTATTAGTATAGTGTCACACTCCTACTCCAGTATATCACTACCACCCCCAGTCCCTGGTTATCAGTATAGCATCACTCTGCTACTCCAGTATATCACTACCACCCCCAGTCCCTGGTTATCAGATGGTGTCACTCTGCTACTCCAGTATATCACTACCACCCCCAGTCCCTGGTTATCAGTATAGCATCACTCTGCTACTCCAGTATATCACTACCACCCCCAGTCCCTGGTTATCAGATGGTGTCACTCTGTAACTCCAGTATATCACTACCACCCCCAGTCCCTGGTTATCAGTATGGTGTCACTCTGCTACTCCAGTATATCACTACCACCCCCAGTCCCTGGTTATCAGATGGTGTCACTCTGCTACTCCAGTATATCACTACCACCCCCAGTCCCTGGTTATCAGTATAGCATCACTCTGCTACTCCAGTATATCACTACCACCCCCCAGTCCCTGGTTATCAGTATAGCATCACTCTGTAACTCCAGTATATCACTACCACCCCCAGTCCCTGGTTATCAGTATGGTGTCACTCTGCTACTCCAGTATATCACTACCACCCCAGTCCCTGGTTATCAGTATGGTGTCACCCTGCTACTCCAGTATATCACTACCACCTCCAGTCCCTGGTTATCAGTATGGTGTCACACTGCTACTCCAGTATATCACTACCACCCCCAGTCCCTGGTTATCAGTATGGTGTCACTCTGCTACTCCAGTATATCACTACCACCTGCAGTCCCTGGTTATCAGTATAGTGTCACTCTGCTACTCCAGTATATCACTACCACCCCCAGTCCCTGGTTATCAGTATGGTGTTACTCTGCTACTCCAGTATATCACTACCACCTCCAGTCCCTGGTTATCAGTATGGTGTCACTCTGCTACTCCAGTATATCACTACCACCTCCAGTCCCTGGTTATCAGTATGGTGTCACACTGCTACTCCAGTATATCACTACCACCCCCAGTCCCTGGTTATCAGTATGGTGTCACTCTGCTACTCCAGTATATCACTACCACTCACAGTCCCTGGTTATCAGTATAGTGTCACTCTGCTACTCCAGTATATCACTACCACCCCCAGTCCCTGGTTATCAGTATGGTGTCACTCTTCTACTCCAGTATATCACTACCACCCCCAGTCCCTGGTTATCAGTATAGTGTCACTCTGTAACTCCAGTATATCACTACCACCTCCAGTCCATGGTTATCAGTATGGTGTCACTCTGCTACTCCAGTATATCACTACCACCCCCAGTCCCTGGTTATCAGTATGGTGTCACTCTGCTACTCCAGTATATCACTACCACCCCCAGTCCCTGGTTATCAGTATGGTGTCACTCTGTAACTCCAGTATATCACTACCACCCCCAGTCCCTGGTTATCAGATGGTGTCACTCTGCTACTCCAGTATATCACTACCACCCCCAGTCCCTGGTTATCAGTATAGCATCATCTGCTACTCCAGTATATCACTACCACCACCAGTCCCTGGTTATCAGATGGTGTCACTCTGTAACTCCAGTATATCACTACCACCCCCAGTCCCTGGTTATCAGTATGGTGTCACTCTGCTACTCCAGTATATCACTACCACCCCCAGTCCCTGGTTATCAGTATAGTGTCACACTCCTACTCCAGTATATCACTACCACCCCCAGTCCCTGGTTATCAGTATAGCATCACTCTGCTACTCCAGTATATCACTACCACCCCCAGTCCCTGGTTATCAGTATGGTGTCACTCTGCTACTCCAGTATATCACTACCACCCCCAGTCCCTGGTTATTAGTATAGTGTCACACTCCTACTCCAGTATATCACTACCACCCCCAGTCCCTGGTTATCAGTATAGCATCACTCTGCTACTCCAGTATATCACTACCACCCCCAGTCCCTGGTTATCAGATGGTGTCACTCTGCTACTCCAGTATATCACTACCACCCCCAGTCCCTGGTTATCAGTATAGCATCACTCTGCTACTCCAGTATATCACTACCACCCCCAGTCCCTGGTTATCAGATGGTGTCACTCTGTAACTCCAGTATATCACTACCACCCCCAGTCCCTGGTTATCAGTATGGTGTCACTCTGCTACTCCAGTATATCACTACCACCCCCAGTCCCTGGTTATCAGATGGTGTCACTCTGTAACTCCAGTATATCACTACCACCCCCAGTCCCTGGTTATCAGTATAGCATCACTCTGCTACTCCAGTATATCACTACCACCCCCAGTCCCTGGTTATCAGTATAGCATCACTCTGTAACTCCAGTATATCACTACCACCCCCAGTCCCTGGTTATCAGTATGGTGTCACTCTGCTACTCCAGTATATCACTACCACCCCAGTCCCTGGTTATCAGTATGGTGTCACCCTGCTACTCCAGTATATCACTACCACCTCCAGTCCCTGGTTATCAGTATGGTGTCACACTGCTACTCCAGTATATCACTACCACCCCCAGTCCCTGGTTATCAGTATGGTGTCACTCTGCTACTCCAGTATATCACTACCACCTGCAGTCCCTGGTTATCAGTATAGTGTCACTCTGCTACTCCAGTATATCACTACCACCCCCAGTCCCTGGTTATCAGTATGGTGTCACTCTGCTACTCCAGTATATCACTACCACCTCCAGTCCCTGGTTATCAGTATGGTGTCACTCTGCTACTCCAGTATATCACTACCACCTCCAGTCCCTGGTTATCAGTATGGTGTCACACTGCTACTCCAGTATATCACTACCACCCCCAGTCCCTGGTTATCAGTATGGTGTCACTCTGCTACTCCAGTATATCACTACCACTCACAGTCCCTGGTTATCAGTATAGTGTAACTCTCCTACTCCAGTATATCACTACCACCCCCAGTCCCTGGTTATCAGTATGGTGTCACTCTTCTACTCCAGTATATCACTACCACCCCCAGTCCCTGGTTATCAGTATAGTGTCACTCTGTAACTCCAGTATATCACTACCACCTCCAGTCCCTGGTTATCAGTATGGTGTCACGCTGCTACTCCAGTATATCACTACCACCTCCAGTCCCTGGTTATCAGTATGGTGTCACTTTGCTACTCCAGTATATCACTACCACCCCCAGTCCCTGGTTATCAGTATGGTGTCACGCTGCTACTCCAGTATATCACTACCACCCCCAGTCCCTGGTTATCAGTATGGTGTCACTCTGTAACTCCAGTATATCACTACCACCCCCAGTCCCTGGTTATCAGCATGGTGTCACTCCGCTACTCCAGTATATCACTACCACCCCCAGTCCCTGGTTATCAGATGGTGTCACTCTGCTACTCCAGTATATCACTACCACCCCCAGTCCCTGGTTATCAGTATAGCATCATCTGCTACTCCAGTATATCACTACCACCACCAGTCCCTGGTTATCAGATGGTGTCACTCTGTAACTCCAGTATATCACTACCACCCCCAGTCCCTGGTTATCAGTATGGTGTCACACTGCTACTCCAGTATATCACTACCACCCCCAGTCCCTGGTTATCAGTATGGTGTCACTCTGCTACTCCAGTATATCACTACCACCTGCAGTCCCTGGTTATCAGTATAGTGTCACTCTGCTACTCCAGTATATCACTACCACCCCCAGTCCCTGGTTATCAGTATGGTGTCACTCTGCTACTCCAGTATATCACTACCACCTCCAGTCCCTGGTTATCAGTATGGTGTCACTCTGCTACTCCAGTATATCACTACCACCTCCAGTCCCTGGTTATCAGTATGGTGTCACACTGCTACTCCAGTATATCACTACCACCCCCAGTCCCTGGTTATCAGTATGGTGTCACTCTGCTACTCCAGTATATCACTACCACTCACAGTCCCTGGTTATCAGTATAGTGTCACTCTGCTACTCCAGTATATCACTACCACCCCCAGTCCCTGGTTATCAGTATGGTGTCACTCTTCTACTCCAGTATATCACTACCACCCCCAGTCCCTGGTTATCAGTATAGTGTCACTCTGTAACTCCAGTATATCACTACCACCTCCAGTCCCTGGTTATCAGTATGGTGTCACTCTGCTACTCCAGTATATCACTACCACCCCCAGTCCCTGGTTATCAGTATGGTGTCACTCTGCTACTCCAGTATATCACTACCACCCCCAGTCCCTGGTTATCAGTATGGTGTCACTCTGTAACTCCAGTATATCACTACCACCCCCAGTCCCTGGTTATCAGATGGTGTCACTCTGCTACTCCAGTATATCACTACCACCCCCAGTCCCTGGTTATCAGTATAGCATCATCTGCTACTCCAGTATATCACTACCACCACCAGTCCCTGGTTATCAGATGGTGTCACTCTGTAACTCCAGTATATCACTACCACCCCCAGTCCCTGGTTATCAGTATGGTGTCACTCTGCTACTCCAGTATATCACTACCACCCCCAGTCCCTGGTTATCAGTATAGTGTCACACTCCTACTCCAGTATATCACTACCACCCCCAGTCCCTGGTTATCAGTATAGCATCACTCTGCTACTCCAGTATATCACTACCACCCCCAGTCCCTGGTTATCAGTATGGTGTCACTCTGCTACTCCAGTATATCACTACCACCCCCAGTCCCTGGTTATTAGTATAGTGTCACACTCCTACTCCAGTATATCACTACCACCCCCAGTCCCTGGTTATCAGTATAGCATCACTCTGCTACTCCAGTATATCACTACCACCCCCAGTCCCTGGTTATCAGATGGTGTCACTCTGCTACTCCAGTATATCACTACCACCCCCAGTCCCTGGTTATCAGTATAGCATCACTCTGCTACTCCAGTATATCACTACCACCCCCAGTCCCTGGTTATCAGATGGTGTCACTCTGTAACTCCAGTATATCACTACCACCCCCAGTCCCTGGTTATCAGTATAGCATCACTCTGCTACTCCAGTATATCACTACCACCCCCAGTCCCTAGTTATCAGTATAGCATCACTCTGTAACTCCAGTATATCACTACCACCCCCAGTCCCTGGTTATCAGTATGGTGTCACTCTGCTACTCCAGTATATCACTACCACCCCAGTCCCTGGTTATCAGTATGGTGTCACCCTGCTACTCCAGTATATCACTACCACCTCCAGTCCCTGGTTATCAGTATGGTGTCACACTGCTACTCCAGTATATCACTACCACCTGCAGTCCCTGGTTATCAGTATAGTGTCACTCTGCTACTCCAGTATATCACTACCACCCCCAGTCCCTGGTTATCAGTATGGTGTCACTCTGCTACTCCAGTATATCACTACCACCTCCAGTCCCTGGTTATCAGTATGGTGTCACACTGCTACTCCAGTATATCACTACCACCCCCAGTCCCTGGTTATCAGTATGGTGTCATTTTGCTACTCCAGTATATCACTACCACTCACAGTCCCTGGTTATCAGTATAGTGTCACTCTGCTACTCCAGTATATCACTACCACCCCCAGTCCCTGGTTATCAGTATGGTGTCACTCTTCTACTCCAGTATATCACTACCACCCCCAGTCCCTGGTTATCAGTATAGTGTCACTCTGTAACTCCAGTATATCACTACCACCTCCAGTCCCTGGTTATCAGTATGGTGTCACTCTGCTACTCCAGTATATCACTACCACCCCCAGTCCCTGGTTATCAGTATGGTGTCACTCTGCTACTCCAGTATATCACTACCACCCCCAGTCCCTGGTTATCAGTATGGTGTCACTCTGTAACTCCAGTATATCACTACCACCCCCAGTCCCTGGTTATCAGATGGTGTCACTCTGCTACTCCAGTATATCACTACCACCCCCAGTCCCTGGTTATCAGTATAGCATCATCTGCTACTCCAGTATATCACTACCACCACCAGTCCCTGGTTATCAGATGGTGTCACTCTGTAACTCCAGTATATCACTACCACCCCCAGTCCCTGGTTATCAGTATGGTGTCACTCTGCTACTCCAGTATATCACTACCACCCCCAGTCCCTGGTTATCAGTATAGTGTCACACTCCTACTCCAGTATATCACTACCACCCCCAGTCCCTGGTTATCAGTATAGCATCACTCTGCTACTCCAGTATATCACTACCACCCCCAGTCCCTGGTTATCAGTATGGTGTCACTCTGCTACTCCAGTATATCACTACCACCCCCAGTCCCTGGTTATTAGTATAGTGTCACACTCCTACTCCAGTATATCACTACCACCCCCAGTCCCTGGTTATCAGTATTACATCACTCTGCTACTCCAGTATATCACTACCACCCCCAGTCCCTGGTTATCAGATGGTGTCACTCTGCTACTCCAGTATATCACTACCACCCCCAGTCCCTGGTTATCAGTATAGCATCACTCTGCTACTCCAGTATATCACTACCACCCCCAGTCCCTGGTTATCAGTATGGTGTCACTCTGTAACTCCAGTATATCACTACCACCCCCAGTCCCTGGTTATCAGTATGGTGTCACTCTGCTACTCCAGTATATCACTACCACCCCCAGTCCCTGGTTATCAGATGGTGTCACTCTGCTACTCCAGTATATCACTACCACCCCCAGTCCCTGGTTATCAGTATAGCATCACTCTGCTACTCCAGTATATCACTACCACCCCCAGTCCCTGGTTATCAGTATAGCATCACTCTGTAACTCCAGTATATCACTACCACCCCCAGTCCCTGGTTATCAGTATGGTGTCACTCTGCTACTCCAGTATATCACTACCACCCCAGTCCCTGGTTATCAGTATGGTGTCACCCTGCTACTCCAGTATATCACTACCACCTCCAGTCCCTGGTTATCAGTATGGTGTCACACTGCTACTCCAGTATATCACTACCACCCCCAGTCCCTGGTTATCAGTATGGTGTCACTCTGCTACTCCAGTATATCACTACCACCTGCAGTCCCTGGTTATCAGTATAGTGTCACTCTGCTACTCCAGTATATCACTACCACCCCCAGTCCCTGGTTATCAGTATGGTGTTACTCTGCTACTCCAGTATATCACTACCACCTCCAGTCCCTGGTTATCAGTATGGTGTCACTCTGCTACTCCAGTATATCACTACCACCTCCAGTCCCTGGTTATCAGTATGGTGTCACACTGCTACTCCAGTATATCACTACCACCCCCAGTCCCTGGTTATCAGTATAGCATCACTCTGCTACTCCAGTATATCACTACCACCCCCAGTCCCTGGTTATCAGTATGGTGTCACTCTGCTACTCCAGTATATCACTACCACCCCCAGTCCCTGGTTATTAGTATAGTGTCACACTCCTACTCCAGTATATCACTACCACCCCCAGTCCCTGGTTATCAGTATAGCATCACTCTGCTACTCCAGTATATCACTACCACCCCCAGTCCCTGGTTATTAGTATAGTGTCACACTCCTACTCCAGTATATCACTACCACCCCCAGTCCCTGGTTATCAGTATAGCATCACTCTGCTACTCCAGTATATCACTACCACCCCCAGTCCCTGGTTATCAGTATAGTGTCACTTTGCTACTCCAGTATATCACTACCACATTCTGTCTTTGCTGGGTACAATCACATAATTTAACCCTTTCCTGTAGGATTGTAATGAGTAATTACTGTTGTTGGGCCCAGGAGCTTACAGTCTAGCCAGGACACACAGCAGGTAAGGAGTCTCCCCTCCCCCATGTGATCGGGGGTTTCAGTGAAACTCTCCCCCCAGGTGTGGGAGGACACATCCCCCATTGTCTGTGAGTCTTCCACCTGATGCTGACCAGATGACGTCACAGCAGGGAGGGGGCTCTATAAAAGCCCTGGGAGGTGGGGGCAGGTGCAGATCACATCTACTGGTCACTGTGCAGGTAAGAGGGGAGACTGCTGTGCGCTGGGCTTCTGGTAATGTGTGGTGGGGGCTGGTGTGACATAAAGGGGTACAGCCTATACCCCACTTGTAACTAACAATGGGGGGAGCTTGGTGGTCTCTAGTTATCTGGAGTTGCTACAAATAAGTAACATTTTTTTACAGAATCTGTAACTTTCTGGTTCAGCCCCCTCCCAGGGCTGTGCTGGACAATGCTGACCTGTGTGCCTGATCATGTGGTTGGTGGATGTCCACTACCTGTAGGGGTCTGAGGGGGAGGGGGGCTCTTACCTTGTTGCTGGCTGCATAGTCTGTAGCCCTGACTGGAGGGTTGTAGGATTTATCAGGAATAATGTGCAGTCCTAATAATCTGGTAACATTGTAACTCCTGAGTTTAGGTCACCAGTTCCTCTATATGGTGAAACCTCTTTCTATCTACCTCATCAGTAGCCCCCTTATACCTGGAGTGCAGGTGTATTAATCTCTGGGTGTCCTGACCCTCCCCCCCTTATACCTGGAGTGCAGGTGTATTAATCTCTGGGTGTACTGACCTTCCCCCCTTTTACCTGGAGTGCAGGTGTATTAATCTCTGGGTGTACTGACCCTCCCCCCTTTACCTGGAGTGCAGGTGTATTAATCTCTGGGTGTACTGACCCTCCCCCCTTTACCTGGAGTGCAGGTGTATTAATCTCTGGGTGTACTGACCCTCCCCCCTTTACCTGGAGTGCAGGTGTATTAATCTCTGGGTGTACTGACCCTCCCCCCTTTACCTGGAGTGCAGGTGTATTAATCTCTGGGTGTACTGACCCTCCCCCCTTTACCTGGAGTGCAGGTGTATTAATCTCTGGGTGTCCTGACCCTCCCCCCTTTACCTGGAGTGCAGGTGTATTAATCTCTGGGTGTACTGACCCTCCCCCCTTTACCTGGAGTGCAGGTGTATTAATCTGTGGGTGTACTGACCCTCCCCCCTTTACCTGGAGTGCAGGTGTATTAATCTCTGGGTGTACTGACCCTCCCCCCTTTACCTGGAGTGTAGGTGTATTAATCTCTGGGTGTACTGACCCTCCCCCCTTTACCTGGAGTGTAGTGTATTAATCTCTGGGTGTCCTGACCCCCCCACCCCTTCTTTACCTGGAGTGTAGGTGTATTAATCTCTTGGTGTACTGACCCCCCACCCCCCTTTACCTGGAGTGCAGGTGTATTAATCTCTTGATGTACTAACCCCCCCCCCCCCCCCCCCCTTTACCTGGAGTGTAGGTGTATGAATCTGACTACTCCTGTACTACTCTCCAGAGGTTTAAAGATGAAATACTTTACTGTGTGAAATTGGGGCACTTTAAGTTTATCCTTATTTCCAGTCTCAATTTCTAGCGCTCTGTACATTTCCTCCTATTGTGGATGAGATTCTATGTTCTATATTTGTATTGAATGTGGGTTAGGGCCTGTTATATTGGTGGGGGGGGGGGGGGGGGGGCTCATTTGCCCATCTGGTGTTAGGGATGCCCAGGCTATACAGAGCTCACTAAGAGCCCTGTGATGAGTGCTGTGTAACTGGATGGAACACAAGATGTTTAGTGTCTGCTAATACCTTATCAGATGTCCTGTACTATGCTGATTGTAGTGTCCCCCATTGTGATTACTGGCAGGAAGTCTGCTCTGTCTTTCAAAATATCTCCCCTCGCGTCACCACTTTATCTGATAATGTGTGGCCTGCTGGTTCTGTAATAGTGTCCAGAGGATGTCTTGTAACACCCCCATTGGTTGGTCTGGCTGTGGGGGCTTAGTATGTCCTTTACCAGGGGACACATGGATTGCGCACATGGGCTGTGGGGGGGGGGGGGGGGGGGGGTAGTTGGTCATGAGATCCACACGTGGGCCCCAAGAACCGGGAAGGGTTGGACTGATGAAACTAATGTTTCCTTCTCTTGCAGCTTCCACCACATCAGAGATGGCTTCTACTGGTATTCAGATGCTTGGGATGGTGCTTGCCCTCATTGGCTGGGTTGGCTCCATAGTCACATGTGCCCTACCCATGTGGAAGGTAACGGCCTTCATTGGGAACAACATAGTGGTGGCTCAGATCATCTGGGAAGGACTATGGATGAATTGTATCGTTCAGAGCACTGGACAGATGCAGTGTAAAGTGTACGACTCCATGTTGGCATTGCCCCAGGACCTTCAGGCTGCCCGTGCCCTCACCGTCATCTGCATCTTGGTAGCCATCCTTGCTCTACTCATTGGCATTGTGGGCGCTAAGTGCACAAACTGTGTGGAGAATGAGAACACCAAAGCTCGGATCAGCCTGGTGGCTGGCGTGGTCTTCCTGGTGGCCGGTATCCTCCTGTTGATTCCAGTCTGTTGGTCGGCCAATTCCATCATCCGTGACTTCTACAATCCACTTGTGGTGGAGGCTCAGAAGAGGGAGCTGGGGGCTTCTATCTACATCGGGTGGGCTTCTGCTGCTCTCATGATGCTGGGTGGAGGTCTTCTGTGCTGCTCTTGCCCCAAGAAGGACGATGTCCCTTATACCGCCCGGTACACGGCTGCCACCTCCCAGGCACGTAGTGACTACCCCAGCAAGAACTATGTCTGAGGGCCGAGATGGATGGAGATCCCTGGATAGTCCTGACCTGCGCTCTGAGAGGGGGGGGTGTCTAGGTTCTTCCGGGCAACACAAATGAACTCTGAAATTGTGTGGGGGCTTCTGTGATGTGATGAAACTGTCCTGCCCAGATCTACTGGGAGTTTTATATAATCTTATGACTTGTTAATAAAACGTTTTCTTTTTGTACCTGAGCTGCCTAGTGTTTTTTTTGGTTTTTTTTTAAATCCTTGCAACCTTCGCCCCTGTTATTGCAGCACTCTGGGGGGGGGGGGTTAGATTATTATTATTATAGGTCACTCTAAAGCTTCTTTATTGGGTAAACTTGGTCCTTTATCACATGTGCCCAGAACTGCAGTGTTGAGGTGCAAGCAGTGCCTCTGGTAACTGGATTCCTGTTCAGCCTAAAGTCCTTGATGGTGCGGGTCTGTCTCTTAAAGGATCTTAACTTAAAAAACAAGTTTCCTCCTATGCTACCTAAATTCAGGTGGGGTCCATCCAGTGCTCTCAGATGCCTGTAGAGGTTGTGGTATATCTGGGCATATGATAATGGGTGAAGTCCCCTCCTCTCTCTGCACCACATCCCTGTCCCTGAGCTGCCTTGTGTTGTACACCCTGAGGGAGGATTCATGTTCTCCCACATTACTACATAGTCTACAATTTCTGCCCCACAGTGGTCATGATCCTTGGGACTCATTGGGATGTATATCCCACCTGTGTATGGAGGGATAGTCCTCTATCAGGACAGATGGGAGATGTATTCATTGGTTCATGGTATAAATGTTTTTAAACTGAGCATTATTGTAGGAGGGGAGACTTGGTCAACGGAGGGGGTAATCCAGAAGTGGTATGGGGGGGGGGGGGGGTGGTAATAAAGTTCTTGGATGGTGAGATCGATGTGCACCTCTTGTTTACAGAGGTCTCCTAGCAGCAGACCCCATATTGCTTTATGGAAATGTGATTTAATTTTTTTGCGATTTAAAACTAATCCACAAGATATAACCGTCTGTGGGAGACTGTCCTTAACTCCTTACTGGTCTGCAACACTCACCGCTACAGTCTGTACATAGAAGTTAGACTGACTCTCTTCATAATGAGTTCTGCTCAGTCCCTACCTTCAGCTATTTTCTGAATCAAGTATAAAATACTTCTAACATACAGGGTCATGAGCAACATTGAACCTACATTTCCTCACTTTTTTTGTAATGTATCATCGGCACCCTCTTCTCAGTGTCTGTCATCCACACATCGCCTGCTCCCATTCCTGGTTACAGGACTCTACTCAGGAATCCCTCCCTTGTACAACAAGACTTTCCCCAGCTACAAACCTTCAGTGTTCCCTGAAATCTCATTTCTGCAGTTTATTTATCTCCCCCCCTGATTATAGCCTCCACAGGTTATTCTGCCCTACTACCCCCCCCAGTCTATCCTCCCTGATTATATCCTCCCTCTCCCTGCACACAGCTCTCTGGACACCAGGAGGATGGGGTCTGTCAGTAACATGATACCAGCTCCTCTAATCACAGGAAATGGTGAGTTAGACCCATTACTCTTCCAGCACATACTGGCCAAACATTAGCTGTGCTCAGCAGGGGGGGCTCTCTGACCCCCTAATACAGGATTCTGGGTGACACTGGTCTTTGCAGTGTGCCCTGTTATCAGGAGATCATTAGGTCTCCAGTGTTAGGAAAGAGAACCACACTAGGTCTATCAATTCAGCATCCCTAAATCAATGCAACAAGCACTTAATGTGCACCTCAGGGTATATCATCCACATAGAGGCCTGAGACAGATATATAAAGATATCTATACATATCTCTGTCCTTGAAGAAGCTGTATGTGAAACTCTCGTTGGCCCTGTCATCTCCCAATAATCGTACCTCTGTCCTTCCATTACCAGCAGCCACATCAGTCTCTGTTGGCGTTTTCTCAGCGTTACTGCTACGCGCTGACATCCTACATACAAAGCTTTAATAAATATGGACATCTGTATATCTATTTCTGAATTATCAGACTTATTTTTGATACTGAGCTAAGTGCTAATAAGATACATTAGCCGCCCCATACCTTACATTTTAATGGTATTATCAGATACCTTATATTGTTGGAAGGATAGGCTATTTTAGCAGATTTATTTATATCACTTTTGATGGATAAGAGCTATACTGTGAATTTAATAAAGATTGTGAACATTACCTGCAGTTATTTTTCTTACCAATAGAGGGCAGTCTATCTATCTTTTGACGACTGATTATTGCTATAATATGTTACAAATTATCAGCTACACAGTTACCATCTATGTAAACTAAATCCCTGCAATAATTGCTACTATATGGAGGAGATACCAACCCCATTATATTAGCATAAATAACACCATTAAAGAGACAGGCACATTATTAATGTATTTATTCATATAAATTTATAATGTGACAACAGGGTTATTGCAGTTGATCTGCAATTTTAATTTCACATCCATTACACTCTTCCTTTGCTGTTATATTGCATTAGCTTTTTTTTTCTTGTCAGGATTATATGTAATTTTAAATTTACCTAATAAAATGTATACTTTTAATATATCCAATCTACATCCCAGGGTGCCCCTATATACACCTCTGGCTTCAGGTCTCCAATGTTCACAGAACAGAGCTACTCTTGATCCTACCAAAAAGATTACTCCTTACCAGAGACGGGAGTGATGCTCTGCGTGCCTGTCTCCTGAGGCGGGAGTGATGCTCTGCGTGCCTGTCTCCAGAGGCGGGAGTGATACTCTGCGTGTCTGTCTCCAGAGGCGGGAGTGATGCTCTGCGTGCCTGTCTCCAGGGGTGGGAGTGATGCTCTGCGTGTCTGCCTCCAGGGGAGGGAGTGATGCTCTGCGTGTCTGCCTCCAGGGGTGGGAGTGATGCTCTCCTTCCCCCTCGCTCCATCAACCCTGATAATCTCATTCGCATCTCCCCTCTTCCCTCCCTCCCTTTCTCTTGTGCCCTCTGGAACTCCAGGTCCATCTGCAACAAACTTTCCTCCATCCATGACCTCCTCATCTCTAACTCTCTTAATCTTCTTGCCATCACTGAAACCTGGCTTACTTCTTCTGATACCATTTCTCTCGCCGCTCTCTCCTACGGGGGCCTCTCCTTCACCCACTCCACCAGACCAGGTGAGCATCCAGGAGCGGAGTGGGCTCCACCATTAAACTTCTCACCATTTCCTCCTCCCTAGGCCTTACTCAGTGGACCTCTTCCCCCACCCACTGTCTTGGCCACTCCCTTGACCTTGTCTTCTCTCATCTCTGTGATCTCTCTGACTTCTCCAACTCTCCCTTCCCACTATCTGACCACCACCTCCTCTCCTTCACTCTGTCCTCCTCCCCTGCTCCTGCCTCGCCCAAAGCCACCCTCACTAGACTTAACCTGGATGCTATTGACCCCACCTCCTTCTCCTCCTCTCTCGAAACTCTCCTATCACTCCTTCCCTCCCTTACCTGTCCCGACCAGGCCTCCTCTCTCTACAATCACTCCCTCACCTCTGCCCTGGACGCTGTTGCTCCGGCCTCTTCTATCTGCCGACAACGCATTATTCCCCAACCCTGGCACTCAAAACTCACCCGCTTCCTCCAAAGATGCTCTCGCACTGCTGAACGCCTCTGGAGGAAATCTCGCTCCCTGGCTGACTCCCTCCACTTTAAATTCATACTCTCTTCTTTCTCCTCTGCCCTCTCCCTCGCTAAACAATCCTTCTTTAAGTCCCTCATATCTTCTCAGTCCTCCAATCCCTGCCGCCTCTTTGCCACTTTCAGCTCCCTCCTCTCCCCCGCCCCCCCCCCCCCTCTGTCCTGCCTCCCTCTCCGCTTCTGACTTCGCCACTTTCTTCTCTTCCAAGATTAAGGCCATCAGACTGAACATCTCCTCCTCTTCTCCCGCCACCCTCATCGCTTCACCTCCCCCCATCAACCAACTCTGGTGTTCCTTCAGCCCTATAACCAGTGAAGAAGTTCGCTCCCTTATTCTTTCCTCTCCACCCTCTACCTGCCTGTAACAATATGTAGCAATATAAGTAATGAATATGGAGTACTTGCCTTACTCTAGATTAGCGCTGGCCGGCCGGTGGTGCGGAGTCTAACGAACCACCTGGTGTTCACCAAGAACCGCCGCAAGGCGGGATGGGCTTTGCTGCGGAGGATCGCAGGTCGCGGTCCACTGGTCTGCCTCTAGAGGTAAGGATTAGGAGGAAGCCCATGATAACACTGGAACTGGAAGGTAGGATCAGGATAGCCGAGGTCTGGTACACTTGGAATGGAGAGGAATAAGTTGTCAGCAAGCCTGGGTCTGGTACACTTGGAGTGGAGATAATACGTAGTCAGCAAGCCTGGGTCTGGTACACTTGGAGTGGAGATAATACGTAGTCAGCAAGCCTGGGTCTGTACACTTGGAGTGGAGATAATACGTAGTCAGCAAGCCTGGGTCTGGTACACTTGAAATGGAGAGGAATAAGTTGTCAGCAAGCCTGGGTCTGGTACACTTGGCGTGGAGATAATACGTAGTCAGCAGGCCGAGGTCTGGTACACTTGGAGTGAAGATAATACGTAGTCAGCAAGCCTGGGTCTGGTACACTTGGAGTGAAGATAATACGTAGTCAGCAAGCCGGGTTCTGGTACACTTGGAGTGGAGATAATACGTAGTCAGCAAGCCTGGGTCTGGTACACGAGGAGTTAATGTCTGAAAAGCCTGTAAGGAGCTGGTACACGGGAGACACACGAGAAGCACCTAGTAAGGGTACATAGGAAGTTGCTCTGACGCTGTCCAGGCGTCAGAGCAGGACTTTAGTAGTTTACAGATTTGAATTCCCAGCCCCGACTGTCATGTGACAGCGCCGCCGCGACCCGGAAGGAATAGAGGATCGCGGCGCTGGAGCGTGGACAGGTGAGTTGTAACACTGCCCTATCGATCCCATCCCCTCCCACCTCCTTCACTCTCTCTCTCTCCAACGGCCTGCTCTTACCTAGCACACCTTTTCAACCTATCACTCTTCTCTGGTGTAGTACCCTCCTCTTTTAAACACGCTCTTATCTCTCCTATCCTCAAAAAAACCCCAATCTTGACCCCACCTCTCTTGCTAATTATCGTCCTATCTCTCTTCTCCCCTATGCCTCCAAATTACTTGAGCGGATTGTCTGCAGCCGCCTAACCAGGCACCTCACGGACAATTCCCTCCTCGACCCTCTCCAATCTGGCTACCGCCCCCTCCATTCTACCGAAACTGCCCTGGCCAAGGTTACTAATGATCTCCTATCAGCCAAATGCAAGGGTCACTTCTCCGTACTCATCCTCCTTGACCTCTCTGCAGCCATTGACACCGTGGACCACCCCCTCCTGCTGCAAACTCTTTTCTCTCTCGGCCTCTTTGGTTCTGTCCATGCCTGGTTCGCCTCATACCTCGCTAATCGCTCCTTCTCTGTATCAATGTCTGGTTCTTCCTCCTCCCCCTACCTTCTCCCCGTAGGAGTCCCGCAGGGCTCTGTTCTTGGCCCTCTACTCTTTTCCCTCTAGACATCCTCCCTTGGTGCTCTCATCTCCTTCTTCGGTCTTCAGTATGACCTTTATGCTGACGACATTCAACTCTATATCTCCTCTCCTGATCTTTCCTCCACCCTCCTCGCTCGGGTATCAGACTGCCTCTCCGCCATCTCCTCCTGGACGTCCGAGCGCTTTCTCAAAATCAATATCTCTAAAACTGAACTCATTGTCTTTCCTCCGCCCAGACTCCCATCCCACCATGACCTCTCTATTGTCGTCAATAACACCACCATCTCCTCTGTCACCCAACTCCGCTGTCTGGGTGTCACCCTCGACTCCTCTCTCTCTTTTGCCCCCCATATTCACTCCCTTGCCCAAGCCTGTCGCTTCCAACTTCGCAACATCGCCCGCATCCGTCCCTTTCTCTCTCAGGATGCTGCCAAGACTATCATCCATGCACTCATCATCTCCCGCCTGGATTATTGTAACCTCCTCCTCACTGGCCTCCCCCACTCCCGTCTCTCCCCCCTCCGCTCTATACTCAATGCGGCTGCAAGACTCATCTTCCTCTCACGCCGCTCCTCCTCTGCCTCCCCTCTCTGCCTTGCCTTGCACTGGCTCCCGTTCCCCTACAGAATCCTTTTCAAACTCCTCACCACCACTTACAAGGCTCTCTCCAACTCCACTGCCCCTTATATCTCTAACCTACTCTCCATTCACACTCCTGCCTGCTCCCTGCGCTCGGCCAACGACCGCCGCCTCTCCCCCACCCTTATCACCTCTTCCCACTCTAGAATCCAAGACTTTTCCCGTGCAGCCCCCCTTCTCTGGAACGAACTTCCTCGCTCCATCCGCCTCTCTCCTACTCTGTGCTCCTTCAAACGTGCACTCAAAACTCACCTCTTTCTCAAAGCCTACAAACCATCTACTTAACCCCCATCTCCTCCCTTTAGCTCGTCCTCCTTTCTCTCCTCTTGCCTCAACTGGCTCCTCTTGTACCTGGTCTGTTTACCCTCCCTTAGGATGTAAGCTCGTATGAGCAGGGCCCCCTCCCCTCCTGTCTCCATACCTGTTCTACCGCTCCGTCTTTACTGCATATGACTGGCCGGAGTTTCTGAAGTATTGGTACTTTTTGTTCATTGTTCTGTACTGTTATACCCTGTATAGTCTACTGTTAGTACTGTGTGCGGCGCTGCGGATACCTTGTGGCGCCTAACAAATAAATGATAATAATAATAATAATAATAATGCTCTGCGTGTCTGCCTCCAGAGGTGGGAGTGATGCTCTGCGTGTCTGCCTCCAGAGGCGGGAGTGATGCTCTGCATGTCTGCCTCCAGGGGTGGGAGTGATGCTCTGCATGCCTGCCTCCAGAGGTGGGAGTGATGCTCTGCGTGTCTGCCTCCAGAGGCGGGAGTGATGCTCTGCATGTCTGCCTCCAGGGGTGGGAGTGATGCTCTGCGTGTCTGCCTCCAGAGGCGGGAGTGATGCTCTGCATGTCTGCCTCCAGGGGTGGGAGTGATGCTCTGCGTGTCTGTCTCTAGAGGCGAGAGTGATGCTCTGCGTGCCTGTCTCTAGAGGCGGGAGTGATGCTCTGCGTGCCTGTCTCTAGAGGCGGGAGTGATGCTCTGCGTGCCTGCCTCCAGGGGTGGGAGTGATGCTCTGCATGCCTGCCTCCAAAGGTGGAGTGATGCTCTGCGTGTCTGCCTCCAGAGGTGGGAGTGATGCTCTGCGTGTCTGTCTCTAGAGGTGAGAGTGATGCTCTGCATGCCTGCCTCCAGAGGCGGGAGTGATGCTCTGCGTGTCTGTCTCTAGAGGCGAGAGTGATGCTCTGCGTGCCTGTCTCTAGAGGCGGGAGTGATGCTATGCGTGCCTGCCTCCAGGGGTGGGAATGATGCTCTGCATGCCTGCCTCCAAAGGTGGAGTGATGCTCTGCGTGTCTGCCTCCAGAGGTGGGAGTGATGCTCTGCGTGTCTGTCTCCAGGGGTGGGAGTGATGCTCTGCGTGTCTGCCTCCAGGGGTGGGTGTGATGCTGTGTGTCTATCTCCAGGGGAAGAGATGGCACCAGGATCCACTATGGGAAGTAGACAAGCTGGCGGCGGCAGTGTGATGCTCTGGGCAATGTTCTGCTGGGTAACCTTGGGTCCTGGCATTTATATGGATGTTACTCTGACACGTACCACCTACCTAAACATTGCTGCAGACCAAGTACACCCCTTCATGGCAGCGGTATTCCCTGAGGGCAGTGACCTCTTTCAGCAGGATAATGCGCCCTGCCACACTGCAAAAATTGTCCAGGAATGGTTTAAAGAACATGACAAAGAGATCAAGGTGTTGACTTGGCCTCCAAATTCCCCAGATGTCAATCTGATCGAGCATCTGTGGGATGTGGTGGAAGAACAAGTCCGAGCCATGGAGGCCCCACCTCACAACTTACAGAACTTAAAGGCTCTACTGCTAACGTCTTGGTGCCAGATACCACAGGACACCTTCAGAGCTCTTGTGGAGGCCATGTCTCCACGGGTCAGTGCTGTGTTGGTGGCACGAGGGGGACCTACACAATATTAGGCAGGTGGTTTTACTGTGGTGGCTGACTGGTATACGTATAACGGTACAGTACCACGTCTCTTTTTATTATTAATATCATTAATATTAATAATAATCTTTATAGTGCGCCACAATACTTCTGCAGCACCGTACAGAAAACAGACAGTGGACCATACAGGGTAAAACAATACAGAACAGTGAACAAAAATACCAGTACTTCAATAGCTCCAAACATCCCATAGACTTACCTCTCTGTATGTATATATGTATGTATTACCCAGTATTGTCTTATTACTGTTTGTTCCCAATTGTAAAGTGCTACGGAATCTGCTGTCGCTATATAAATAAATGTTGATGATGATGATGATAGCTAGCACAGTGACGTTGGAGGAGAAGAAAAGGTAGAGACAGGAGGGAAGAGGGCCCTGCTCGCGAGAGCTTACATCCTAAAGGGAGGGACACAGACAGGAGGCACAATGGGAGTCAGAGGGCATAATCGCAAGAGGAGCAATGAGCGGGATGAGAGCTGAAGAGATCAGGCATGGAGAGAGGGTTAGGTGGATGGCTGGTGGGCTTTAAGGAACAGTTTGTGAGTTTTTAGTGCCGTTTGAAGGAGCACAAATTAGTGGACAGTCGGATGGAATGTGGGAGGTCGTTCCAGTGGAGGGGGG
Organism: Mixophyes australis; assembly: GCA_036250195.1. NCBI lineage: Eukaryota > Metazoa > Chordata > Amphibia > Anura > Limnodynastidae > Mixophyes > Mixophyes australis. Next base: position 1,534,303 of record JAVHZZ010000007.1, read on the forward strand.
CAGCCTGGATTCTGGACTGGGATGAGGTGATGAGAGTGGAGGAGAGGTGACGGTCATTGGCCGATCGGAAACAGACAGGAGTGTGAATGGAGAGGAGGTTGGAGATGTAAGGGGCAGTGGAGTGGGAGAGGGTCTCGTAGGTGAGGGTGAGGAATTTGAAAAGGATTCTGTAAGGGAAGGGGAGGCAGAAGAAGAACGGCATGAAAGGAGGATGAGTCTTGCAGCCGCTTTGAGTATAGAACGAACGAGGGGGAGGTGGGAGCAGTGGAGGCAGATAAGGAGAAGGTTACAGTAATCAAAATGAGAAATGATGAGTGCATGGATAATGGTATTTGTGGAATCCTGAGACAGGAAGGGCCACATACAGGCGATGTTGTAGAGTTTGAACCAACAGGATTGGGCAAGAGATTGAATGTGGGGGACAAAAGAGAGGGAGGAGTCGACGGTGATGAGTGGAGTTGGGGGACAGAAGACGTGGTGTTATCATAGAGATAGAGAGATCAAGATGGGATGAGGATCTAGAAGGAGGGAAGACAATGAGCTTGGTTTTAGCAATGTTAATTTTGAGAAAGTGTGAGGACATCCCAGAGGAGATGGCGGAGGGTCAGTCAGATACACAAAAGGGGGGGAGGGGTACGGAGAAGAGATGTATAGCTAAATGTCGTCGGCGTAGAGATGATATTGGAGACTGAAAGAGGTGATGAGATCACCCAGGGAGGTAGTGTACAGCAAATAGAGGTCCTAGAACCGAGCCCTGAGGACAGCGTCGGATTGGCCATAGGCCTTACCGGGAACTTTCCCGGTAGGCCGGTGGCTTAATGAGGCCACCTAATGTGTTTTTTTCTTTTTATAGTATTTTAATTTCATTCCCCTGGTGTTAGCGCAGCTTGTTTGGGGGGCCGTTTCTGCTTTCTAAACCATCAGGACCTGTACGACATAAAAGGGGCGGTCCCGCAGAAAACGTTACAGGCAGCGAATCACAAACCTACACCAGCAGTCTCTTATTTCATACTGGCTACCAATCCATCCCCATGTAGGGGCCCTGCAGCCTATAGCTACAGTGCACGGCCCCTCCCTCCTCTCTGGTGGCCCCTCCTTCATGGTGCTGCCAGACCTCCAATCCACCGCACGCTGTCTCAGCAGCTAGAAGGAAATGGATCAGGAAAAGGTGAGTGTGAATGAAGGGAGAAATGGGAGCAGGTGAGTGGAGGGAGGAATGAGTATAATTGAAGGTAGGTACTATTGAGAATAAGGAGGATACTTATCAAGATTTGGTTTGTTTGTGAGGGTGATCTTAATGGATTCAATTACAAAGAAGTAGTTGATTTGATGAGACCAATGGAGATAATGAGAAGGTTAATGAATATAAATGATGTGGGAATCAATTAATACTGGGTAGGAGGGAGTTAATCATTATAAATGGGTTAATGATGAGGGGGATGATATTGTGTGGCAGTCGCAAATATGCTATTTGTATTACATGATTCTCTATATTTTATAGTGGTCACTAGCTTGCTCTGGCCGGCTCTGGCATGCACTATATATTGTATGGCGGTCACTAGGTTGCTCTCTGCATTGTATGGCGGTCACTAGGTTGCAATCTATATTGTATGGCGGTCACTAGGTTGCTCTCTGCATTGTATGGCGGTCACTAGGTTGCTCTCTGCATTGTATGGTGGTCACTAGACCAACAACCATTGCGTGTTGCATTAGCCTCGCCTACCACTGATGTGACTAAGGATAACAGTATGCTGGGCCCACCCAGTTTTGCATTGGCCCCACCTACAGTTGATTTGGTCCCTCCTATGCTAGGCCACTTTCAGTATTTTTTCCAGGGCCACATTAAGTTCCCAATCTGCCCTTGCCTGAGGACTCTTGTTCTTCATACTGGGTGTAATCCTCTGCATCTGTTCTATTACATATATGTCTGTATACTGTATATAATGTGCTGCATGATAATATATAGGGACCTCAGTATATGCTGTTTTTCTGTATGTATATATTTCTGCACAGTACCACTTCTGTTGTTCTGTGTGCTGGATGTACTCCTATTTAATTATATTTGCGAGGATGTGCACAGTATCACTTCCCTAATACGCTGAAGAACTATTAACCATTGACTTACATTTTGCATAGTACCACTCCCACCACTGTCCTGGGTGTGACTCTCAGTACAAGTAGGGGTGACACAGAGGTGAGCACACATCACATACACACACATGTTTACACACAGCACAGACCAGGCATTCAGTGATTGAATCGCTCTTTGTAGGAAAACGTTTTGTCATGTTAGATCCTGTGACCCAGACAGACAAATATTCAGCTCGTTCCTGTTACCTCCTGAGAGCCGAGAGCAACAAATATGAGATCTGTATTACATCTCACTATAGAGACACATATATTATATTATATTATAGTATACTCCACTACAGGCACACGGATATTATATTACATTATATTATGTTATATTATATTATATTATACTCCACTATAAGAACACAGATATTATATTATATTTTATTATATTATATTATACTCCACTATAGGCACACTGATATTATATTATATTATATTATATTGTACTCCACTATAAGCACACAGATATTATATTATATTATATTATATTATATTGTACTCCACTATAAGCACACAGATATTATATTATATTATATTATACTCCACTATAAGCACACAGATATTATATTATACTCCACTATAGACACACAGATATTACATTATATAATACTATATTATACTCCACTATAAGCACACAGATATTATATTATATTTTATTATATTATATTGTACTCCACTATATGCACACAGATATTATATTATATTATATTACATTATATTATGTTATACTATATTATATTATACTCCACTATAAGAACACAGATATTATATTATATTTTATTATATTATATTATACTCCACTATAGGCACACTGATATTATATTATATTATATTATATTATATTGTACTCCACTATAAGCACACAGATATTATATTATATTATATTATACTCCACTATAAGCACACATATATTATATTATATTATATTATACTCCACTATAGACACACAGATATTACATTATATAATACTATATTATACTCCACTATAAGCACACAGATATTATATTATATTTTATTATATTATATTATATTGTACTCCACTATATGCACACAGATATTATATTATATTATATTATATTATACTCCACTATATGCACACAGATATTATATTATATTATATTGTACTCCACTATATGCACACAGATATTATATTATATTTTATTATATTATATTTTATCATATTATACTCCACTATATGCACACAGATATTATATTATATTATATTATATTATATTGTAATCCACTATATGCACACAGATATTATATTATATTATATTATATTATATTATACTCCACTGTATGCACACAGATATTATATTATATTATATTATATTGTACTCCACTATATGCACACAGATATTATATTATATTTTATTATATTATATTTTATCATATTATACTCCACTATATGCACACAGATATTATATTATATTATATTATATTATATTGTAATCCACTATATGCACACAGATATTATATTATATTATATTATACTCCACTATATGCACACAGATATTATATTATATTGTACTCCACTATATGTACACAGATATTATATTATATTATATTATACTCCACTATATGCACACAGATATTATATTATATTATATTATATTATACTCCACTATATGCACACAGATATTATATTATATTATACTCCACTATATGCACACAGATATTATATTATATTATACTCCACTATATGCACACAGATATTATATTATATTATATTATACTCCACTATATGCACACAGATATTATATTATATTATACTCCACTATATGCACACAGATATTATATTATATTATATTATATTATACTCCACTATATGCACACAGATATTATATTATATTATATTATATTATATTATACTCCAAGATAGACACACAGATATTACATTATATAATACTCCACTATAGGGCCACAGATATTACATTATATTATATTATATTATACTACACTATAGGCACACTTATATTATATTATACTCCACTATATGCACACAGATATTATATTATATTATGTTATATTATATTATATTATACTCCACTCTAGGCACACTTATATTATATTATACTCCACTATATGCACACAGATATTATATTATATTATATTATATTATACTCCAAGATAGGCACATAGATATTACATTATATAATACTCCACTATAGGGCCACAGATATTACATTATATTATACTATATTATACTTCACTATAGGCACACAGATATTATATTATATTATATTATATTATATTATATTATACTCCACTATATGCACACAGATATTATATTATATTATATTATACTCCACTATATGCACACAGATATTATATTATATTATATTATATTATCCTCCAATATATGCACACAGATATTATATTATATTATATTATATTATACTTCACTATATGCACACAGATATTACATTATATTATACTATATTATACTCCACTATAGGCACACAGATATTATATTATATTATATTATACTCCACTATAGGCACACAGATATTATATTATATTATATTATATTATATTATACTTCACTATATGCACGCAGATATTATATTATATTATATTATACTCCACTATATGCACACAGATATTATATTATATTATATTATATTATACTCCAAGATAGGCACACAGATATTATATTATACTCCACTATAGACACACAGATATTACATTATATAATACTCCACTATAGTGCCACAGATATTACATTATATTATACTATATTATACTCCACTATAGGCACACAGATATTATATTATATTATACCCCACTATAAGGACATGGATATTATGTTATATTATATTATACTCCACTGTAGACACACAGATATTTCATTATATTAAACTCCACTATAGGGACACGGATATTATATTATATTATATTATATTATATTACATTATATTATGTTATATTATATTATATTATACTCCACTATAGGCACACTGATATTATATTATATTATACCCCACTATAAGGACATGGATATTATGTTATATTATATTATACCCCACTATAAGGACACGGATATTATATTATATTATACTCCACTATAGGCACACATATATTATATTATATTATACCCCACTATAAGGACACGGATATTATATTATATTATATTATACTCCACTATAAGGACATGGATATTATATTATATTATATTATACTCCACTATAGGCACACATATATTATATTATATTATACCCCACTATAAGGACATGGATATTATGTTATATTATATTAAACTCCACTATAGGGACACGGATATTATATAACTATTCACTAAAGTCATCACATATTATATATCTACCACCCTCTTAATCTCCCTAGGTTACCCTATTACCACCCTCTACACAGCTAACACAAGACAACAACCCTCTGACCAACATAGTTGTGTGACTGATCACACAGCCCACTAAATACTTTGTAACCTTTACATTCTAGCTGGACAAATATTCAATATGATGTAGCACATGTCCTTGTGTATCAAACTCCCATTGTCCCAAATATTGTAAGCTTGTGAGCAGGGCCCTCTTACCTCTCTGTATGTATTACCCAGTATTGTTTTATTACTGTTTGTTCCCAATTGTAAATCACTACAGAATCTGCTGGCGCTATATAAATAAATGTGGATGATGATGATGATGATATTACACTGCACTATAGGCACCAGATATTATATTATACTTCACTATAGGCACCAGATATTATATTATACTTCACTATAGGCCCCAGATATTATGTTACACTCCACTATAGGCACCAGATATTATATTACACTCCACTATGGGCACCAGATATTATATTACACTCCACTATATTATATCACTGTTCACTATAGGCACCGGATATTATATAACTATTCACTATAGACGCCAGATATTATATTATACAACACTATAGGCACCAGATATTATATTTTAATTCACTATAGGCTCCAAATATTATATTATACTCCATTATAGGCACCAGATATTATATTACACTCCATTATAGGCACCAGATATTATATTATACTTCACTATAGGCACTGGATATTATATAACTATTCACTATAGACGCCAGATATTATATTACTATTCACTATAGGCACCAGATATTATATTACACTCCACTATAGGCACCAGATATTATATTACACTCCACTATAGGCACCAGATATTATATTACTATTCACTATAGGCACCAGATATTATATTACACTCCATTATAGGCACCAGATATTATATTACACTCCATTATAGGCACCAGATATTATATTACACTCCACTATAGGCACCAGATATTATATTACACTCCACTATAGGCACCAGATATTATATTACACTCCACTATAGGCACCAGATATTATATTACACTCCACTATAGGCACCAGATATTATATTACTATTCACTATGGGCACCAGATATTATGTTACACTCCACTATAGGCACCAGATATTATATTACACTCCACTATAGGCACCAGATATTATATTACATTCCATTATAGGCACCAGATATTATATTACACTTCACTATAGGCACCAGATATTATATTACACTTCACTATAGGCACCAGATATTATATTACACTTCACTATAGGCACCAGATATTATGTTACACTCCACTATAGGCACCAGATATTATATTACACTCCACTATAGGCACCAGATATTATATTACATTCCATTATAGGCACCAGATATTATATTACACTCCACTATAGGCACCAGATATTATATTACACTCCACTATAGGCACCAGATATTATATTACACTCCATTATAGGCACCAGATATTATATTACATTCCATTATAGGCACCAGATATTATATTATACTTCACTATAGGCCCCAGATATTATGTTACACTCCACTATAGGCACCAGATATTATATTACACTCCACTATAGGCACCAGATATTATATTACACTCCACTATAGGCACCAGATATTATATTACACTCCACTATAGGCACCAGATATTATATTACACTTCACTATAGGCACCAGATATTATATTACACTCCATTATAGGCACCAGATATTATATTACACTTCACTATAGGCACCAGATATTATATTATACTCCACTATAGGCACCAGATATTATATTACACTCCACTATAGGCACCAGATATTATATTACACTTCACTATAGGCACCAGATATTATATTACACTCCACTATAGGCACCAGATATTATATTACACTCCATTATAGGCACCAGATATTATATTACACTCCACTATAGGCACCAGATATTATATTACACTTCACTATAGGCACCAGATATTATATTACACTCCACTATAGGCACCAGATATTATATTACACTCCACTATAGGCACCAGATATTATATTACACTTCACTATAGGCACCAGATATTATATTACACTCCACTATAGGCACCAGATATTATATTACACTCCACTATAGGCACTAGATATTATATTACACTCCACTATAGGCACCAGATATTATATTTTAATTCACTATAGGCTCCAAATATTATATTATACTTCACTATAGGCACTGGATATTATATAACTATTCACTATAGACGCCAGATATTATATTACACTCCACTATAGGCACCAGATATTATATTACACTCCACTATAGGCACCAGATATTATATTACACTCCACTATAGGCACCAGATATTATATTACACTCCATTATAGGCACCAGATATTATATTACACTCCACTATAGGCACCTGATATTATATTACACTCCACTATAGGCACCAGATATTATATTACTATTCACTATAGGCACCAGATATTATATTACTATTCACTATAGGCACCAGATATTATGTTACACTCCACTATAGGCACTAGATATTATATTACACTCCACTATAGGCACCAGATATTATATTTTAATTCACTATAGGCTCCAAATATTATATTATACTTCACTATAGGCACTGGATATTATATAACTATTCACTATAGACGCCAGATATTATATTACACTCCACTATAGGCACCAGATATTATATTACACTCCACTATAGGCACCAGATATTATATTACACTCCACTATAGGCACCAGATATTATATTACACTCCATTATAGGCACCAGATATTATATTACACTCCACTATAGGCACCTGATATTATATTACACTCCACTATAGGCACCAGATATTATATTACTATTCACTATAGGCACCAGATATTATATTACTATTCACTATAGGCACCAGATATTATATTACACTCCACTATAGGCACCAGATATTATATTACACTCCACTATAGGCACCAGATATTATATTACTATTCACTATAGGCAGCTGCTTCAAAGAATGAGACTTGAGCTTAAATTAATCAGTGGTCAATATTTAATTTCATAAAGTCCATAGGAACAAGAGATATCCAAATTCCCAGGTACTTAAAGTGAAGCGTCCATTGGAGAGAGTGACAGGGAGAGATGACATCGGTTAATTCTATTTTTTATTTAAATCCAAAATAATATGTAGCCACAAAGCATATTAATAAGTCCAGGCTGGGATAATCTTTTTCCTCCCAATATAACAACAGGGGTAGAGAGAGCTTGTCCACCACTGCGTGTAGGCTGCTGTGCTGCCCAAGAGATGGATATGTACGCGCATCAGCATTTTGCTGTCTATGCTTAAGATCTAATATACTGAATATTCCTGTTTAATACCACAGATCGAGAATGTGATAACATTACTAATATTCTACTATTCAGTAATATCAGTGTGCCCCAACATAAGAGCAGCCAGTCAGCAATTCACCCCACCACTAATATTGGATATACAGTCATTTCTCTCTATCTCAGAGAGAGCAGATTAAGAAAGAATATTCTCTGCTTGCACTAAAGGATTAATAGACATATGCAATTTTATAAGGATATTACTGCACCTGAAATAATATTTGACTAATGCTCCAATGAAAGGGAGGTTATAATATGTTTACCCAGAATTTAACTTATATATTATAATATGCTAAAGACACACACCAGCAAATAGTGACTGAATAATTAGTAAAAACCACAATTTACTCCCTTAATCTAAATCAACAGAGGGTTTGATTAATCAAGAGACTGAGAAGTATACACAGCAATTTTAAATTACTTCATTACATAATTGCACTAATATTTTGCTGCTTTAACTAGTACAAGTTTTAATACTCTTTAATAAAAGTTAAATTTTAATGCGAAGGAAGGGAATTCATATGCAATATCGATAATCTCAATATTGTAACTGTATGTGCGCCGCTCATCACCAAAATCTGTGTCTTTCTTTGGATAGTGGTGGACTTGTCCTGCAAGAAGGATCTTGGTCAGTATTTTAACATCGGAACCCAAGATAGTCAGGAAGGAGAGGATCTTTCCCGGGCTTGGGTAGGACAATAATTAAGGCCTCCGACACTGAGGACGGCAGGGTGCCCGAGTCCAGCAATCGTGTGAAGTTGTTCAGGTGTTGAGGGTTATTATTATATATGTTATATTATTTAACAGGGATACCGTCCACACCTGGCGCCTTACAGTTGGGAAAGGAGGTAATTGCAAAATCCAACTCCTCAACTGTAAGGGGGAATCCAGGAGCTCAGCTATATCGTGTGACAGTCTAAGGAGTTGGATAGAGTATGTAGCAAGTTGTGAATCAGAAAATGTAACTTTGGACCCGTACAGGTCCTGGTAATATGTCCAGAAAGTAGTGGCAATACCCGTCCTGGAAAGGTGCTTAACATTCCTGCCATCAAGAATAGCCGTCACCGTCCGCTTTGTCCCGAGCCCTCCATAGAACTTCCACCCGTATCTGCCTCGGAGTACTGAGAATGCTTAGTGAATAAAGGCCGTCGCTTAGACTTATCGAACAGGAGATCTGACGCTGTTTGCTGAGTCAATGAATCCTATCTCCCCATGAGCGCAAGGAAATATGGGCGCACTCCAAATCCAGGCCTTCCCCCTTAATGACCATTGTCATGGGCGTAATACAAGATTTGTATTCAGACGTAATGTTGAGTGGCTTCAGAGGTGGAACTAGCGAGCTGTGGGCCCTGGAGCAGGGAAGCTGGGAGGAGGGAACCGGGGCCCAGAGCCCGCTAGTTCCCTGTGCAGCGGCCCCCATTATCGCAATGGGCCCCAGGGCCCCAGACCTTCTGCACCAATGGTATTTCCACCAGTGGGTTACTTGACGCATTTGTCATGAGATTGTGATATCTGGGGGCTTTGGGCTCGGTCAAGGAGAGGAAGCCCCGTGAGCAGTTCTCATGGACATCTGGCTGGCAAGCGTCAGGGTAGCACCCTCTCTGTGGTTTATTATGTATTTAATGAGATTTTACTCTAGTTCTGAGTGTTTTCTCTCTGGATGTTGCGATACAGGAACCTGCACGTATTAGGTTGTCTTTATTTCTTCACTTGAGCTGTCGGCTCTTACGCAAAGATTCATCTTGAGATCCCAGTTCCTGTTTTGTCTGTCTCTTCTTACTAATTTTACAAATAGTCTACTTATTGCAGGTGACTGCTCCTATCTTCTTCCAGCAATGTCTAGTTACAGCTACATCTTACATGAGCCATAAATACATATAAAACGGTTCTCTGATGATAAGCACCAACTCCTCCCTGTGATGAGACCTGTTTGATATCACCGTAAGCAGCCCGTCCTTCCTTTCTCACACAATGTGGAGTATATATAACAACATGTACTTGTTATAGCCCTTTTCACTATGTGTTACTCATTTTACAAATATTTATTGTTGTTACTGCAGTGATACTGTTATACACTGTGACTGGATCACTTATAAGTAACTTATAGTATACATTTATTCAGCGGGGCGCCTATTTATATAATTGCAAATGCACTTATTTTTTGATATTGTGTATATATTGGTATGAGAAATATCTTTATTTCTGAGACCAGGGAAGAAACTCGTTTGTTTTAACCTTGCTAGAGGAAATGCATTATTTCTGATGTATATTTCTGATACAATAAGTATTTGTTTAGAAAGTCTTTTGTATATCTTGGTGTAAGAAAATTCCTTGTTTGGGGTTTTGCAACTTTTCTTGGGGAATTCTTTTTTTTGGAGGAAATGTGTATTCTGCAACTGTTGGAACAAAGCACCCATGCTAATCTCATGTTAATTAGACCTTTTGATGTGAGTGTCTAATACCCCTTAAGGGAAAGGAAGTGGTACTTAGACTTGCTGTCAGATGTCCACTGTAAGATGCAGGAAATCACAGCAAGGTTTTAAGATATCACAGATAAGCCCAAATATTGTTAGCTTTGCATTGCAAGTAAATCCATGTTTGGGTAAACAAATTGCATCCTGATTCTAAAATAGCCTGTGAGGCTGTGTCTAAAACTGTATAAAAAGGGAACCCTTGTAAACTGAAATGTATCATTCTGATGTTCCATCTGACCTGACCACTGATACCTTTAATCCATGGAACTGTCCTTGTCAGGACACTTGAGCGAAATAAACATCACTTTCTGCTTCAAGAACTGCTTGACAACTTCTTCAATATTGCTGTAATCCTGTGACCTACAGATTAGACCCTAAATATAATCCGTCCTCCGGCTGTTCTGAAGTTTGGACCCAGCTCTCCAGTACCACCGCTCTGCTGCTACCCTGCGGCCCTGGTCAGTGTGATAAGCCAGGGGGGGATCCATCCACAGCACCCTGATTTATAGGAAGAGGTCAGGAGTACCAGCCCAAGTGTACCAGCACGGGAGTACCCCAGCAGTGACAGTTACCCAGAAGGAACATGGTTCTGGATGCCTTAAAGGAGTCCAGTGGTGGCAGCAAGCTCCTCCTACTGCGGCACGAGGGGCGTATTCGGAATAACGAAAGGGGATGGTGGCAAAGTAAGCCCAGCCATTTCCCAGCAAAAACAGACAGGTAGCATAGGTGGTCCATCCTGTCACATACATTGTTCCTAAATTGCAGCCAGGTGGGTTATGGGTAAGGATCGGGTGGGGTCCAGTTTCGGGATACAGGTGAGGGGATGTAGCTGCATTCATTCCCCCCTCCTTTCTCTACAGGAAGTCCTGATCAGCTGGACGCTGATAATAATCTTAATCATCTTGGTCTTGCCCCTTAATTAACCTGAGTATGTCCTCATTGTTGAAGAGAAAGAATTTGTTTGATGTAGGGTACTAACAGTCTCAAAATGGAATTATTCTTTTAGATGATGATTGTAAATATCAATTAATTTTAAAATGAACTTTTATTACGTGCGTTTAAAATTAAAATCTTAAAATCAGCGAACTAACTACAAAGTGAAATAGTTAATCAAAATTATATTAAAATCTTATACCTTTTAATCCCTCTATTTCTATTTGTAAATATATCTTTGATTGAACTGTGATGTTGTCTATTGATAGCCTCTATCTCACTATTACAGCAGAATTATATAGACTTTGTTTAATGATTTGCACAATTATTGTGAGAATAAGTATGTTAGATACAACCAATTAAATGATACCTGAACAAATTGTTGGCTGGTTGATTGGTGATTCCCGCATGTGCGATCAGTCATGGAGGTGGTAACACCGGAGAGGGGTGTGATGTCATCTCTGTGGCTGAGCCCAGTTGGGAGGCCACCAATCAGTGGCTGCCGAGTGGTAGAGGTCGGCTAGTGATGTCTGAGACTGCTATTACTGATACTCCCATCATCTACCAACACAAACCTCTGTTCTTCCTCAAACACTCCCACCATCTACTACAAACCGCCACAGCACTTAGGAATTTTTTAGGACAGTACCAGGAATCTCTGACTTCCCCTATATACCTCTCCGAACTATGTCTCTGACCTCACCTATATACCTCTCCCACTTATATCTCTGAACTCACCTATATACCTCTCCCACCTATATCTCTGAACTCACCTATATACCTCTCTCACCTATATCTCTGACCTCATCTATATACCTCTCCCTCCTATATCTCTGAACTCACCTATATACCTCTTCCACCTATATCTCTGAACTCACCAATATACCTCTCTCACCTATGTCTCTGACCTCATCTATATACCTCTCCCACCTATATCTCTGAACTCACCTATATACCTCTCCCACCTATATCTCTGACCTTACCTATATACCTCTCCCACCTATATCTCTGAACTCACCTATATACCTCTCCCACCTATATCTCTGAACTCACCTATATACCTCTCCCACCTATATCTCTGAACTCACCTATATACCTCTCTCACCTATATCTCTGACCTCATCTATATACCTCTCCCTCCTATATCTCTGAACTCACCTATATACCTCTCCCACCTATATCTCTGACCTCACCTATATACCTCTCCCACCTATATCTCTGACTTCACCTATATACCTCTCTCACCTATATCTCTGACCTCATCTATATACCTCTCCCTCCTATATCTCTGAACTCACCTATATACCTCTTCCACCTATATCTCTGAACTCACCAATATACCTCTCTCACCTATGTCTCTGACCTCATCTATATACCTCTCCCACCTATATCTCTGAACTCACCTATATACCTCTCCCACCTATATCTCTGACCTTACCTATATACCTCTCCCACCTATATCTCTGAACTCACCTATATACCTCTCCCACCTATATCTCTGACCTCGCCTATATACCTCTCCCACCTATATCTCTGAACTCACCAATATACCTCTCCCACCTATATCTCTGAACTCACCTATATACCTCTCCCACCTATATCTCTGAACTCACCTATATACCTCTCTCACCTATATCTCTGACCTCATCTATATACCTCTCCCTCCTATATCTCTGAACTCACCTATATACTTCTCCCACCTATATCTCTGAACTCACCAATATACCTCTCTAACCTATGTCTCTGACCTCATCTATATACCTCTCCCACCTATATCTCTGAACTCACCTATATACCTCTCCCACCTATATCTCTGACCTTACCTATATACCTCTCCCACCTATATCTCTGACTTCACCTATATACCTCTCCCACCTATATCTCTGACTTCACCTATATACCTCTCCCACCTATATCTCTGAACTCACCTATATACCTCTCCCACCTATATCTCTGAACTCACCTATATACCTCTCCCACCTATATCTCTGAACTCACCTATATACCTCTCCCACCTATATCTCTGACCTCACCTATATACCTCTCCCACCTATATCTCTGAACTCACCTATATACCTCTCCCACCTATATCTCTGAACTCACCTATATACCTCTCCCACCTATATCTCTGAACTCACCTATATACCTCTCCCACCTATATCTCTGAACTCACCTATATACCTCTCCCACCTATATCTCTGAACTCACCTATACACCTCTCCCACCTATATCTCTGAACTCACCAATATACCTCTCTCACCTATGTCTCTGACCTCATCTATATACCTCTCCCACCTCTATCTCTGAACTCACCTATATACCTCTCCCACCTATATCTCTGACCTCACCTATATACCTCTCCCACCTATATCTCTGACTTCACCTATATACCTCTCCCACCTATATCTCTGACTTCACCTATATACCTCTCCCACCTATATCTCTGACCTCACCTATATACCTCTCCCACCTATATCTCTGAACTCACCTATATACCTCTCTCACCTATGTCTCTGACCTCATCTATATACCTCTCCCACCTATATCTCTGAACTCACCTATATACCTCTCCCACCTATATCTCTGACCTCACCTATATACCTCTCCCACCTATATCTCTGAACTCACCTATATACCTCTCCCACCTATATCTCTGAACTCACCTATATACCTCTCCCACCTATATCTCTGAACTCACCTATATACCTCTCTCACCTATATCTCTGACCTCATCTATATACCTCTCCCACCTATATCTCTGAACTCACCTATATACCTCTCTCACCTATATCTCTGACCTCATCTATATACCTCTCTCACCTATGTCTCTGACCTCATCTATATACCTGTCCCACCTATATCTCTGTCCCAGCTATATACCTGTCCCACCTATATCTCTGACCTCACCTATATACCTCTCCCACTTATGTCTCTAACCTCACATATATACCTCTCCCACCTATATCTCTAACCTCATCTATATACCTGTCCCACCTATATCTCTGACCTCATCTATATACCTCTCCCACCTATATCTCTGACATCATCTATATACCTGTCCCACCTATATCTCTGACCTCACCTATATACCTCTCCCACCTATATCTCTGACCTCACCTATATACCTCTCCCACCTATATCTCTGACCTCACCTATATACCTCTCCCACCTATATCTCTGACCTCGCCTATATACCTCTCCCACCTATATCTCTGACCTCATCTATATACCTGTCCCACCTATATCTCTGACCTCATCTATATACCTCTCCCACCTATATCTCTGACCTCGCCTATATACCTCTCCCACCTATATCTCTGACCTCATCTATATACCTGTCCCACCTATATCTCTGACCTCACCTATATACCTCTCCCACCTATATCTCTGACCTCGTCTATATACCTGTCCCACCTATATCTCTGTCCCATCTATATACCTCTCCCACCTATAGATATTTTCTCACTTGCTCCCGATGACCTTATAATATTTTTGTCTCTCACATTGTCCTCCCTCGTATGTCTGTAGGTCTTCTTCCCTGCAGCCACCTATTTATGAACATTCCTACTCTGCTCCATTACCTTCTCCTCAACTTTCAACATTTTTAATCACCACTAAAAACTCTACAAAAAATAAAATCTCTTCCATAAACACAGTATTTACTCCCAGGCTCCCTAAGACTAAGACTATTACTTCTGACTCTCCCAATCTCTGCTACCACTGATATATCCCCTCTTCATATGTGTCCAGTACCTGCAAACCTCTTAGATTGTAAGCTCATCTGGGCAGGGCCAGTGTGAGTGACTATACTTCTCAGGTAGTGGTCTTGACAGGGCAATATGCTGTGGATCTAGAGACGTGATTATATAATAATCTGCTCATTATCAATGACATACCACTGGCCAGGTGTCTAGGTCTGCACATTACGTTGCTGTTATTTAAATCATCTGCTATATATAAATAAATGATGATGATGATGCCTTAAATCCACATGAAATCCACATTCTGAGTGACTGTAATGGAGCTGGAGACATCAATATATTTTTCCACTAATCTAGACTAGTGCCACGGATATTTTATAAATATTTCTGGTTAAATGACTGTTGACCTAAGAAATCTACTCGTCATCTCCTGGTCTATTCCACACTCTCTGAAAGGTGTCTCTCTCCCCTTCACTTTCTATACTCTCCGTCATTTACATTCTCTACGCTTTGTCTCTCCTTTGCTCCATGTAAACATAACATGAGCTCGTCACATTCCAGTACCGGGGTCTCAGGCAGATGTCCGGCCACGTGTAATATCACAGAAAGAGTAAGGGGTGAAGTCACTAATAAGCCTACAAGTACTAAACCAATAGCAGTATAGCAGTGGCAGGATCGGTTTATTGGTGACAGGTTTGAGTCTGGGGGTGAGCACAGGACCAGCAGGGGTGTAACAGTGACCAATTTAAGTCTGGGGGTGAGCACAGGACCAGTAGGGGGTGTAACAGTGACAGATTTGAGTCTGGCGGTGAGCACAGGACCAGCAGGGGTGTAACAGTGACTAATTTAAGTCTGGGGGTGAGCACAGGACTAGCAGGGGTGTAACAGTGGCAGATTTGAGTCTAGGGGTGAGCACAGGACCAGTAGGGGTGTAACAGTGACAGATTTGAGTCTGAAGGTGAACACAGGATCAGTAGGGGTGTAACAGTGACAGATTTGATGCTGTGGGTGAGCATAGGACCAGTAGGGGTGTAACAGTGACAGACTTGAGTCTGGGGTGAGCACAGGACCAGCAGGGGTGTAACAGTGACAGATTTGAGTCTGGGGGTGAGCACAGGGCCAGTAGGGGTGTAACAGTGACCAATTTAAGTCTGGGGGTGAGCACAGGACTAGCAGGGGTGTAACAGTGGCAGATTTGAGTCTGGGGGTGAGTACAGGACCAGTAGGGGTGTAACAGTGACAGACTTGAGTCTGGGGTGAGCACAGGACCAGCAGGGGTGTAACAGTGACCAATTTAAGTCTGGGGGTGAGCACAGGACCAGTAGGGGTGTAACAGTGACAGACTTGAGTCTGGGGTGAGCACAGGACAAGCAGGGGTGTAACAGTGACCAATTTAAGTCTGGGGGTGAGCACAGGACCAGTAGGGGTGTAACAGTGACCAATTTAAGTCTGGGGGTGAGCACAGGACCAGCAGGGGTGTGACAGTGACAGATTTGAGTCTGGGGGTGAGCACAGGATCAGTAGGGGTGTAACAGTGACAGATTTGAGTCTGGCGGTGAGCACAGGACCAGCAGGGGTGTAACAGTGACTAATTTAAGTCTGGGGGTGAGCACAGGACTAGCAGGGGTGTAACAGTGGCAGATTTGAGTCTGGGGGTGAGCACAGGACCAGTAGGGGTGTAACAGTGACAGATTTGAGTCTGGGGGTGAGCACAGGGTCAGTAGGGGTGTAACAGTGACAGACTTGAATCTGGGGTGAGCACAGGACCAGCAGGGGTGTAACAGTGACAGATTTGAGTCTAGGGGTGAGCACAGGACCAGTAGGGGTGTAACAGTGACAGATTTGAGTCTGGAGGTGAACACAGGACCAGCAGGGGTGTAACAGTGACAGATTTGATGCTGTGGGTGAGCATAGGACCAGTAGGGGTGTAACAGTGACAGACTTGAGTCTGGGGTGAGCACAGGACCAGCAGGGGTGTAACAGTGACAGATTTGAGTCTGGGGGTGAGCAGAGGACCAGTAGGGGTGTAACAGTGACAGATTTGAGTCTGGCGGTGAGCACAGGACCAGCAGGGGTGTAACAGTGACTAATTTAAGTCTGGGGGTGAGCACAGGACTAGCAGGGGTGTAACAGTGGCAGATTTGAGTCTGGGGGTGAGCACAGGACCAGCAGGGCTGTAACAGTGACTAATTTAAGTCTGGGGGTGAGCACAGGACCAGCAGGGGTGTAACAGGGACAGATTTGAGTCTGGGGTGAGCACAGGAACAGTAGGGGTGTAATAGGGACAGGATTGAGTCTAGCGATGAGCACTGGACCACTTGGTGTGGAGGGGGAGTAGCTGTACCTTACAGTGACAGATTACTTTTGGGAGGGGGCAAGGGATGGGCGGGGTAAGAGGGAGTATATCTAGGTGTTGGGCTCCTGATCTGTCTCTGCTACTTGCACACTACCCCGATCTCTATTGCATAATGCTGCGTCTTGTCCTGATCTTGTCTTTTGTGGGGTTCAGCTTACAAAGAGGTGAGTGGAATTATCTTCTGTCTATATAGATCTGTGTTACTGTATCACTCCATATATTATTATATACCTACACCTGCAGCCAGGACTGTATATGTATCACTCCATATATTATTATATACCTCTCCCAGCGAGGACTGTATATGTATCACTCCATATATTATTATATACCTACACCTCCAGCCAGGACTGTATATGTATCACTCCATATATTATTATATACCTACACCTACAGCCAGGACTGTATATGTATCACTCTGTATATTATTATATACCTACACCTACAGCCAGGACTGTATATGTATCACTCTGTATATTATTATATACCTACACCTCCAGCCAAGACTGTATATGTATCACTCTGTATATTATTATATACCTACACCTGCAGCCAGGACTGTATATGTATCACTCCATATATTATTATATACCTACACCTGCAGCCAGTACTGTATATGTATCACTCCATATATTATTATATACCTACACCTGCAGCCAGGACTGTATATGTATCACTCTGTATATTATTATATACCTACACCTGCAGCCAGTACTGTATATGTATCACTCCATATATTATTATATACCTACACCTCCAGCCAGGACTGTATATGTATCACTCCATATATTATTATATACCTACACCTCCAGCCAGTACTGTATATGTATCACTCCATATATTATTATATACCTACACCTCCAGCCAGTACTGTATATGTATCACTCTGTATATTATTATATACCTACACCTGCAGCCAGGACTGTATATGTATCACTCTGTATATTATTATATACCTACACCTACAGCCAGGACTGTATATGTATCACTCCATATATTATTATATACCTACACCTGCAGCCAGGACTGTATATGTATCACTCTGTATATTATTATATACCTACACCTGCAGCCAGTACTGTATATGTATCACTCCATATATTATTATATACCTACACCTGCAGCCAGGTGCATATGTATCACTCTGTATATTATTATATACCTACACCTGCAGCCAGGACTGTATATGTATCACTCCATATATTATTATATACCTACACCTGCAGCCAGGACTGTATATGTATCACTCTGTATATTATTATATACCTACACCTACAGCCAGGACTGTATATGTATCACTCCATATATTATTATATACCTACACCTGCAGCCAGGACTGTATATGTATCACTCTGTATATTATTATATACCTACACCTCCAGCCAGGACTGTATATGTATCACTCTGTATATTATTATATACCTACACCTCCAGCCAGGACTGTATATGTATCACTCTGTATATTATTATATACCTACACCTCCAGCCAGGACTATATATGTATCACTCTGTATATTATTATATACCTACACCTACAGCCAGGACTGTATATGTATCACTCTGTATATTATTATATACCTACACCTCCAGCCAAGACTGTATATGTATCACTCTGTATATTATTATATACCTACACCTACAGCCAGGACTGTATATGTATCACTCCATATATTATTATATACCTACACCTACAGCCAGGACTGTATATGTATCACTCCATATATTATTATATACCTACACCTACAGCCAGGACTGTATATGTATCACTCCATATATTATTATATACCTACACCTACAGCCAAGAGGGCAGCACGGTGGCTAATTGGTTAGCACTTCTGCCTCACAGCGCTGGGGTCATGAGTTCAATTCCCAACCATGGCCTTATCTGTGTGGAGTTTGTATGTTCTCCCTGTGTTTGCGTGGGTTTCCTCCGGGTGCTTCGGTTTCCTCCCACGCTTAAAAAACATACTGGTAGGTTAATTAGCTGCTATCAAATTGACCCTAGTCTCTGTGTGTGTGTCTGTGTCTGTGTGTATATTAGGAAATTTAGACTGTAAGCTCCAATGGGGCAGGGTCTGAAGTGAGTGATTTCTCTGTACAGCGCTGCGGAATCAGTGACTCTATATAAATAAATGGTGATGATGATGCCTGTATATGTATCACTCTGTATATTATTATATACCTACACCTCCAGCCAGGACTGTATATGTATCACTCCATATATTATTATATACCTACACCTCCAGCCAGGACTGTATATGTATCACTCTGTATATTATTATATACCTACACCTCCAGCCAGGACTGTATATGTATCACTCTATATATTATTATATACCTACACCTCCAGCCAGGACTGCATATGTATCACTCTATATATTATTATATACCTACACCTCCAGCCAGGACTGCATATGTATCACTCTGTATATTATTATATACCTACACCTACAGCCAGGACTGTATATGTATCACTCCATATATTATTATATACCTACACCTGCAGCCAGGACTGTATATGTATCACTCTGTATATTATTATATACCTACACCTGCAGCCAGTACTGTATATGTATCACTCTATATATTATTATATACCTACACCTCCAGCCAGGACTGTATATGTATCACTCTATATATTATTATATACCTACACCTCCAGCCAGGACTGTATATGTATCACTCTATATATTATTATATACCTACACCTCCAGCCAGGACTGTATATGTATCACTCTATATATTATTATATACCTACACCTCCAGCCAGGACTGTATATGTATCACTCTGTATATTATTATATACCTACACCTCCAGCCAGGACTGCATATGTATCACTCTATATATTATTATATACCTACACCTCCAGCCAGGACTGTATATGTATCACTCTATATATTATTATATACCTACACCTCCAGCCAGGACTGTATATGTATCACTCTGTATATTATTATATACCTACACCTCCAGCCAGGACTGTATATGTATCACTAATACCCCCTCCAAAATGTCTAGTAACCCTCCCTAAAATGTCTAATACCCACCTCCAACATGTCTAACACCCCATTCAACAAGTCTAATACTTCCTCCAACATGTCCAATACCACCTTCAACATGTCTAACACCCGCCGCCAACATGTCTAATACCCACCTCCAACATATCTAATACCATCTTCAACATGTCTAAATCCAACCACAATCATGTCTAATACCCACCTCCAACATATCTAATACCCGCCTCCAACATGTCTAATACCCACCTCCAACATGTCTAATACCCACTTCCAACATATCTAATACCCCTCCAACATGTCTAATACCCACCTCCAACATATCTAATACCCCTCCAACATGTCTAATACCCACCTCCAACATATCTAATACCCGCCGCCAACATATCTAATACCCGCCGCCAACATGTCTAATACCCACCTCCAACATGTCTAATACCCGCCTCCAACATGTCTAATACCCACCTCCAACATGTCTAATACCCACCTCCAACATATCTAATACCATCTTCAACATGTCTAAATCCAACCACAATCATGTCTAATACCCACCTCCAACATATCTAATACCCGCCTCCAACATGTCTAATACCCACCTCCAACATGTCTAATACCCACCTCCAACATATCTAATACCCCTCCAACATGTCTAATACCCACCTCCAACATATCTAATACCCCTCCAACATGTCTAATACCCACCTCCAACATATCTAATACCCGCCGCCAACATATCTAATACCCGCCGCCAACATGTCTAATACCCACCTCCAACATGTCTAATACCCGCCTCCAACATGTCTAATACCCACCTCCAACATGTCTAATACCCACCTCCAACATATCTAATACCCGCCTCCAACATGCCTAATACCCACCTCCAACATGTCTAATACCCACCTCCAACATGTCTAATACCCACCTCCAACATGTCTAATACCCGCCTCCAACATGTCTAATACCCGCCTCCAACATGTCTAATACCCACCTCCAACATGTCTAATACCCACCTCCAACATATCTAATACCCCTCCAACATGTCTAATACCCGCCGCCAACATGTCTAATACCCCTCCAACATGTCTAATACCCCTCCAACATGTCTAATACCACCTCCAACATGTCTAATACCCACCTCCAACATGTCTAATACCTGCCTCCAACATGTCTAATACCCACCTCCAACATGTCTAATACCCACCTCCAACATATCTAATACCCCTCCAACATGTCTAATACCCGCCGCCAACATGTCTAATACCCCTCCAACATGTCTAATACCCCTCCAACATGTCTAATACCACCTCCAACATGTCTAATACCCACCTCCAACATGCCTAATACCCACCTCCAACATGTCTAATACCCACCTCCAACATGTCTAATACCCACCTCCAACATGTCTAATACCCGCCTCCAACATGTCTAATACCCACCTCCAACATGTCTAATACCCACCTCCAACATATCTAATACCCCTCCAACATGTCTAATACCCGCCGCCAACATGTCTAATACCCCTCCAACATGTCTAATACCCGCCTCCAACATGTCTAATACCACCTCCAACATGTCTAATACCCGCCTCCAACATGCCTAATACCCACCTCCAACATGTCTAATACCCACCTCCAACATGTCTAATACCCACCTCCAACATGTCTAATACCCGCCTCCAACACGTTATCACTGAACAGAGATGAATCACTTTAATCCGCTCATTATTTATAAATATTTAAATTGGATATTATAGTTCATTATAGTAAACATATTTATATGGGAGTGTATGCGTAACATATGTACATATAACATATGTGATATAGGAGTGTATGGATATCAAGTTTGCACTTATGACATATGAAGCTATTACGTGTAGACCAATAATTTGGCGGCGGTAGTAATTGGTCTGTTTTTAATTTAGCTGAGTCCTGAAATGTATTCCCAGTTCTGGTTCGGGGTACACGCTCATAATGTGGTATCTCCAGCATCAACATGCTGCGTTATGTAAGGACACATACATGGAATGTGCCAGGAATTATAACCGTACAGCAGCCACAATACAGATCTGTCCTCTGTCCTGGCAAACACTTATCATTCCTGGGTGAAGTGTCTTTCCAATGGATTCTGAACATGTGTCATGCAAAGCATCTCTCAGAGATTCAGTGTTACATGGGAATTGGTGTCCTTGTATCTCCAACTACATGGACTCATCTTGACTTTGCAGGTCCATTGTGTCTAGGAGGAATGCTAAGGGTGTAGCTCCGTCCTTTTCCAAATACAATCTCCTTTAGAGTGAGACTCAGGGATCCACACCAAACCCTAACCCCAGACCCTCTACACCAAAGCAAACCATAGCCTGACTATAAGCCCAGACCCTCTACACCAAAGCAAACCATAGCCTGACCATAAGCCCAAACCCTCTACACCAAAGCATACCATAGCCTGACCATAACCCCAAACCTTCTACACCAAAGCAAACCATAGCCTGACCATAACCCCAAACCTTCTACGCCAAAGCAAACCATAGCCTGACCATAACCCCAAACCCTCTACACCAAAGCAAACCATAGCCTGGCCATAAACCCAAACCTTCTACACCAAAGCAAACCATAGCCTGACCATAGCCCCAAACCCTCTACACCAAAGCAAACCATAGCCTGACCATAACCCCAAACCCTCTACACCAAAGCAAACCATAGCCTGGCCATAAACCCAAACCTTCTACACCAAAGCAAACCATAGCCTGACCATAGCCCCAAACCCTCTACACCAAAGCAAACCATAGCCTGACCATAACCCCAAACCTTCTACACCAAAGCAAACCATAGCCTGACCATAACCCCAAACCTTCTACGCCAAAGCAAACCATAGCCTGACTATAAGCCCAGACCCTCTACACCAAAGCAAACCATAGCCTGACCATAAGCCCAAACCCTCTACACCAAAGCATACCATAGCCTGACCATAACCCCAAACCTTCTACACCAAAGCAAACCATAGCCTGACCATAACCCCAAACCTTCTATGCCAAAGCAAACCATAGCCTGACCATAACCCCAAACCCTCTACACCAAAGCAAACCATAGCCTGGCCATAAACCCAAACCTTCTACACCAAAGCAAACCATAGCCTGACCATAGCCCCAAACCCTCTACACCAAAGCAAACCATAGCCTGACCATAACCCCAAACCTTCTACACCAAAGCAAACCATAGCCTGACCATAACCCCAAACCTTCTACGCCAAAGCAAACCATAGCCTGACCATAACCCCAAACCCTCTACACCAAAGCAAACCATAGCCTGGCCATAAACCCAAACCTTCTACACCAAAGCAAACCATAGCCTGACCATAGCCCCAAACCCTCTACACCAAAGCAAACCATAGCCTGACCATAACCCTAAACCTTCTACACCAAAGCAAACCATAGCCTGACCATAACCCCAAACCCTCTACACCAAAGCAAACCATAGCCTGACCATAACCTCAAACCTTCTACACCAAAGCAAACCATAGCCTGACCATAACCTCAAACCTTCTACACCAAATCAAACCATAGCCTGACCATAACCCCAAACCCTCTACACCAAAGCAAACCATAGCCTGACCCTATCCACAAAGCTTAAATGGAGCCTACAGGCTGCTATAAAGTACCTGGCACCCTCTCCCCCTCATGTCGCTGTCCCCATCTCTCTCTCTATCGCTGCCTCCTCACAAGGAATGTCAGGGGGGATTGTTACTTTACACTTTCCTGACAGTCTGGTTGGTAAATCCAGAAATCTAGGATGCAGGTGAGAAAATACACAGTGTGTATTCAGTGAGTCAGGCTCTAGAGAGAGGGAGAACAAGAGACAGCAGGAGAGACTGTTCTTAGAGACTGCACTGTTCCGTATCTCCCATCACTGTGACAGCTGGAGAGGTGGTGTCAGGTATGTGTAGTATTAGTTATTAGTACTGCAGTTACTCTGCTGCTCTCCAGACATGGAACTACCAGAAACTAAACCTTGTGACTGGCTTGTGTATATATATTGTTATTTGCCCTGTAATCTGTCTGACGTATCCTTGATGATATATGTATCGCTGTGACTCTACATACAGTATGTAACAGTGCATGTGCTTTACACCATTGTGTAACTCATGTTTTACTCTTTTGAGCCTGATACAAACATTGTTCTCTCACTTCCAGGGGTGAAACCTCAGCAGAGTCCAGGAGGGAATCAACTCTACCCGTCTGAGTATGTCAGGGGTAAGAGCAAGACCTGAGCAACATACACTGCCCCCCAGGCTGGTACTCACACAATACTCCCAGCCTGATACGTGTACTGCCCTCCCCCCCAGCCTGATACGTGTACTGCCCCCAGCCTTATACGTGTACTGCCCCCAGCCTGATACCTGTACTGCCCCCCAGCCTGATACGTGTACTGCCCCCAGCCTGATACCTGTACTGCCCCCCAGCCTGATACCTATACTGCCCCCCAGCCTGATACCTGTACTGCCCCCCAGCCTGATACGTGTACTGCCCCCAGCCTGATACCTATACTGCCCCCCAGCCTGATACCTGTACTGCCCCCAGCCTGATACCTGTACTGCCCCCAGCCTGATACGTGTACTGCCCCCCAGCCTGATACCTGTACTGCCCCCAAGCCTGATACCTGTACTGCCCCCAGCCTGATACCTGTACTGCCCCCAGCCTGATACCTGTACTGCCCCCCAGCCTGATACCTGTACTGCCCCCAGCCTGATACCTGTACTGCCCCCAGCCTGATACCTATACTGCCCCCCAGCCTGATACCTGTACTGCCCCCAGCCTGATACCTGTACTGCCCCCAGCCTGATACGTGTACTGCCCCCCAGCCTGATACCTGTACTGCCCCCCAGCCTGATACCTGTACTGCCCCCAAGCCTGATACCTGTACTGCCCCCAGCCTGATACCTGTACTGCCCCCCAGCCTGATACCTATACTGCCCCCCAGCCTGATACGTGTACTGCCCCCCCCCCAGCCTGATACCTGTACTGCCCCCAGCCTGATACCTATACTGCCCCCCAGCCTGATACGTGTACTGCCCCCAGCCTGATACGTGTACTGCCCCCAAGCCTGATACGTGTACTGCCCCCAAGCCTGATACGTGTACTGCCCCCAGCCTGATACCTGTATTGCCCCCCAGCCTGATACCTGTACTGCCCCCAAGCCTGATACGTGTACTGCCCCCCCCCAGCCTGATACCTGTACTGCCCCCAGCCTGATACCTGTACTGCCCCCAAGCCTGATACCTGTACTGCCCCCAAGCCTGATACGTGTACTGCCCCCAGCCTGATACCTGTACTGCCCCCAAGCCTGATACGTGTACTGCCCCCAGCCTGATACGTGTACTGCCCCCAGCCTGATATGTGTACTGCCCCCAGCCTGATATGTGTACTGCCCCCCAGCCTGATACCTGTACTGCCTCCAAGCCTGATACGTGTACTGCCCCCAGCCTGATATGTGTACTGCCCCCCAGCCTGATACCTGTACTGCCTCCAAGCCTGATACGTGTACTGCCCCCAGCCTGATACCTGTACTGCCCCCAAGCCTGATACGTGTACTGCCCCCAGCCTGATACGTGTACTGCCCCCAGCCTGATATGTGTACTGCCCCCAGCCTGATACGTGTACTGCCCCCCAGCCTGATACCTGTACTGCCTCCAAGCCTGATACGTGTACTGCCCCCAAGCCTGATACGTGTACTGCCCCCAGCCTGATATGTGTACTGCCCCCCAGCCTGATACCTGTACTGCCCCCCAGCCTGATACGTGTACTGCCCCCAGCCTGATACCTATACTGTCCCCAGCCTGATACGTGTACTGCCCCCAGCCTGATATGTGTACTGCCCCCCAGCCTGATACCTGTACTGCCCCCCAGCCTGATACCTGTACTGCCCCCCAGCCTGATACCTGTACTGCCCCCAAGCCTGATACCTGTACTGCCCCCAAGCCTGATACCTGTACTGCCCCCAAGCCTGATACGTGTACTGCCCCCAGCCTGATACGTGTACTGTCCTCAGCCTGATATGTGTACTGCCCCCCAGCCTGATACCTGTACTGCTCCCAGCCTGATACGTGTACTGCCCTCAGCCTGATACGTGTACAGCCCCCAGCCTGATACTTGTACTGCCCCCCAGCCTGATACCTATACTGCCCCCCAGCCTGATACCTATACTGCCCCCCAGCCTGATACCTGTACTGCCCCCCAGCCTGATACCTGTACTGCCCCCCAGCCTGATACGTGTACTGCCCTCAGCCTGATATGTGTACTGCCCCCCAGCCTGATACCTGTACTGCTCCCAGCCTGATACGTGTACTGCCCTCAGCCTGATACGTGTACAGCCCCCAGCCTGATACCTGTACTGCCCCCCAGCCTGATACCTATACTGCCCCCCAGCCTGATACCTATACTGCCCCCCAGCCTGATACCTGTACTGCCCCCCAGCCTGATATCTGTACTGTCCCCAGCCTGATACGTATACTACACCCCAGCCTGATACCTGTACTGCCCCCAGCCTGATACCTATACTGCCCCCCAGCCTGATACGTGTACTGCCCCCCAGCCTGATACCTGTACTGCCCCCAGCCTGATACGTATACTACACCCCAGCCTGATACCTGTACTGCCCCCAGCCTGATACCTATACTGCCCCCCAGCCTGATACCTGTACTGCCCCCAGCCTGATACGTATACTACACCCCAGCCTGACATATTTCCCCACGCCTGATATCTATATTACCCCTCCAACACCCCAGGGTGACACTTATAAATGGTCCTCACATGGCATCTGTATTGCCCCTGGCTGTGCTCTCACTTACTGTACTCAGCATTCTATCCACAAATTGTCCCAAGACACAACATACATGTAATGATCTTTATTATGTGCAGGAGCTGGATCCCAACAACCAGGAAATCCAGGACCACTGGGAGCAAAAGCTGGAGGTACGTGTAAAAAACTATCCTCTGGTGTTCAAATCACCAGCAGCTACTGCCACTCACTATGGCTCCACCTAGAGTCTGAGTTCAGTACTGTACCTACTCACTATGACAGTCTCCACCTACTGTCTGAGGGTAGTACTGCACCTACTCACTATGGCTCCACCAAGAGTCTGAGTGCACTGCTACACCTACTCACTATGACAGTCTCCACCTACAGTCTGAGTGCAGTACTGCACCTACTCACTATGACAGTCTCCACCTACAGTCTGAGTGCAGTACTGCACCTACTCACTGTGACAGTCTCCACCTACAGTCTGGAGGCAGTACTGCACCTACTCACTATGACAGTCTCCACCTACAGTCTGCAAGGAGTATTGCACCTACTCACTATGACAGTCTCCACCTACAGTCTGATTGCAGTAATGCCCCTACTCACTATTACAGTCTCCACCTACAGTCTGCAAGGAGTATTGCACCTACTCACTATGACAGTCTCCACCTAGAGTGTGATTGCAGTACTGCCCCTACTCACTATTACAGTCTCCACCTAGAGTCTGAATGCAGTACTACACCTACTCACTATGACAGATTGTAGTAGTCAGTGGATACAGAGCTACATTCAGACTGTGCTCTATATACTATTTGTGTATGTTATGTTTCTTTCTGCACCACAATATTTACATATAGTTCATGCTTGCACCCCATACATTTATGTAAAGTTAGGCCTTGCACCCCAATATTTACATATTATTTGTACCGACATCACTTACATTTACCTCTAGATAAATCCTGCTGTAGAAAGCTCTTCACGTTGCTGCTGGTCACTCATTTCTTTAACGTCTGTTATTTCTGTGCCCAGGAAAGTATCCCACCTATCCATCTCAAGGATATCAGCAGGGTCCAGCCGGTAAGTATCTGGTGAGGTCTGGGGCATATTTGCAGAGGTCCAGATGAGAAGTTGATCAGTGATGATATCTCTCCATCAGGTCTACGGAATGGATATGGTGGATTAGGTGTAAAGCCCAGAAAATCAGGTTCGTTGCTTCTCCTTTCTCTTCCTATTTACCACCTCTGACTGATGCTCCATCTTATTATCTACCCAAATTATTATAGTCGGACATTGAAAGGGTGTCCCATCTCATTGGCCCCATGTTATTAATGCCCCATCTAACTGGTGTCACATCTCATTGGTCCCATGTTATTAATGCCCCATCTTACTGGTGTCCCATCTCATTGGCCCCATGTTATTAGTGCTCCATCTTACTGGTGTCCCATCTCATTGGCCCCATGTTATTAATGCCCCATCTTACTGATGTCCCATCTCATTGGCCCCATGTTATTAATGCCCCATCTAACTGGTGTCACATCTCATTGGTCCCATGTTATTAGTGCTCCATCTTACTGGTGTCCCATCTCATTGGCCCCATGTTATTAATGCTCCATCTTACTGGTGTCCCATCTCATTGGTCCCATGTTATTAATGCCCCATCTTACTGGTGTCCCATCTCATTGGCCCCATGTTATTAGTGCTCCATCTTACTGGTGTCCCATCTCATTGGCTTTACATAGGATGGGGCATTAATAATATGGGGAAATGAGACGGGACACCAGTAAGATGGGGCAATAATAATGTGAAGCCAATGAGATGGGACATATAATTAATGCCCGATCTTAATGGAGTCACATCTCAGATTTAACCTCAGGTCCCTTGTGCCAGATCATACAGACTTATTTTCACCAACCTATTGCTGAATTTTTCACAAATTATTATTCTTGCCCTCTCTTGACAAATCCCTCGTCTTACGCCTCAACCTTTGGTGCTTCCTGGCTGTATGATCAATCTGAGGTTTATTCTTAATTGGATCAAAATTCAGTCTATTCAAGACAATTTCCCATTGACTATGTTGTCTAAATTTCTTGTAGGTTATGGAAATGGAAATTACCCGGGCAACCTCTTTCCACAAGGTATGAACTTGGAGACCCTGGAAACCTGTATAAACACTACACAAATGGGAAATCCATCAAAGCATATACCCTACATAGAAACATTTTACCTGGCACTAACATATAACTTCAACTACACTACACCTCCAACATGACCTGACCACTGGACATGATCATAATACAATTCTATTACACTGTATACAGACATAGGACACTACACCCCCAACATGACCTGACCACTGGACATGATCATAATACAATTCTATTACACTGTATACAGACATAGGACACTACACCTCCAACATGACTGACCACTGGACATGATCATAATACAATTCTATTACACTGTATACAGACATAGGACACTACACCTCCAACATGACCTGACCACTGGACATGATCATAATACAATTCTATTACACTCTATACAGACATAGGACACTACACCTCCAACATGACCTGACCACTGGACATGATCATAATACAATTCTATTACACTGTATACAGACATAGGACACTACACCCCCAACATGACCTGACCACTGGGCATGATCATAATACAATTCTATTACACTATATACAGACATAGGACACTACACCCCCAACATGACCTGACCACTGGACATGATCATAATACAATTCTATTACACTGTATACAGACATAGGACACTACACCCCCAACATGACCACTGGACATGATCATAATACAATTCTATTACATTGTATACAGACATAGGACACTACACCCCCAACATGACCTGACCACTGGACATGATCATAATACAATTCTATTACACTGTATACAGACATAGGACACTACACCCCCAACATGACCTGACCACTGGACATGATCATAATACAATTCTATTACACTGTATACAGACATAGGACACTACACCCCCAACATGACCTGACCACTGGACATGATCATAATACAATTCTATTACACTCTATACAGACATAGGACACTACACCTCCAACATGACCTGACCACTGGGCATGATCATAATACAATTCTATTACACTGTATACAGACATAGGACACTACACCCCCAACATGACCTGACCACTGGACATGATCAGAATACAATTCTATTACATTGTATACAGACATAGGACACTACACCCCCAACATGACCTGACCACTGGACATGATCATAATACAATTCTATTACATTGTATACAGACATAGGACACTACACCCCCAACATGACCACTGGACATGATCATAATACAATTCTATTATACTCTATACAGACATAGGACACTACACCTCCAACATGACCTGACCACTGGACATGATCATAATACAATTCTATTACATTGTATACAGACATAGGACACTACACCCCCAACATGACCTGACCACTGGACATGATCATAATACAATTCTATTACATTGTATACAGACATAGGACACTACACCCCCAACATGACCTGACCACTGGACATGATCATAATACAATTCTATTACACTGTATACAGACATAGGACACTACACCCCCAACATGACCTGACCACTGGACATGATCATAATACAATTCTATTACACTGTATACAGACATAGGGCACTACACCCCCAACATGACCTGACCACTGGACATGATCATAATACAATTCTATTACACTGTATACAGACATTGGACACTACACCCCCAACATGACCTGACCACTGGACATGATCATAATACAATTCTATTACACTCTATACAGACATAGGACACTACACCTCCAACATGACCTGACCACTGGACATGATCATAATACAATTCTATTACACTGTATACAGACAGAGGACACTACACCCCCAACATGACCTGATCACTGGACATGATCATACTACAATTCTATTACACTGTATACAGACATAGGACACTACACCCCCAACATGACCTGACCACTGGACATGATCATAATACAATTCTATTACACTGTATACAGACATAGGACACTACACCCCAACATGACCTGACCACTGGACATGATCATAATACAATTCTATTACACTGTATACAGACATAGGACACTACACCCCAACATGACCTGACCACTGGACATGATCATAATACAATTCTATTACACTGTATACAGACATAGGACACTACACCCCCAACATGACCTGACCACTGGACATGATCATAATACAATTCTATTACACTGTATACAGACATAGGACACTACACCTCCAACATGACCTGACCACTGGACATGATCATAATACAATTCTATTACACTGTATACAGACATAGGACACTACACCCCCAACATGACCTGACCACTGGACATGATCATAATACAATTCTATTACACTGTATACAGACATAGGACACTACACCCCCAACATGACCTGACCACTGGACATGACCATAATACAATTATATTACACTATATACAGACATAGGACACTACACCTCCAACATGACCTGACCACTGGACATGATCATAATACAATTCTATTACATTGTATACAGACATAGGACACTACACCCCCAACATGACCTGACCACTGGACATGATCATAATACCTTCTATTACACTGTATACAGACATAGGACACTACACCCCCAACATGACCTGACCCCTGGACATGATCATAATACAATTATATTACACTCTATACAGACATAGGACACTACACCCCCAACATGACCACTGGACATGATCATAATACAATTCTATTACATTGTATACAGACATAGGACACTACACCCCCAACATGACCTGACCACTGGGCATGATCATAATACAATTCTATTACACTCTATACAGACATAGGACACTACACCCCCAACATGACCTGACCACTGGACATGATCATAATACAATTCTATTACACTGTATACAGACATAGGACACTACACCCCCAACATGACCTGACCCCTGGACATGATCATAATACAATTATATTACACTCTATACAGACATAGGACACTACACCCCCAACATGACCACTGGACATGATCATAATACAATTCTATTACATTGTATACAGACATAGGACACTACACCCCCAACATGACCTGACCACTGGGCATGATCATAATACAATTCTATTACACTCTATACAGACATAGGACACTACACCCCCAACATGACCTGACCACTGGACATGATCATAATACAATTCTATTACACTGTATACAGACATAGGACACTACACCCCCAACATGACCTGACCACTGGACATGATCATAATACAATTCTATTACACTGTATACAGACATAGGTCACTACACCCCCAACATGACCTGACCACTGAGCATGATCATAATACAATTCTATTACACTGTATACAGACATAGGACACTACACCCCCAACATGACCTGACCACTGGACATGATCATAATACAATTCTATTACACTCTATACAGACATAGGTCACTACACCCCCAACATGACCTGACCCCTGGACATGATCATAATACAATTCTATTACACTCTATACAGACATAGGACACTACAGCCCCAACATGACCTGACCACTGGACATGATCATAATACAATTCTATTACACTCTATACAGACATAGGACACTACAGCCCCAACATGACCTGACCACTGGACATGATCATAATACAATTCTATTACACTCTATACAGACATAGGACACTACACCCCCAACATGACCTGACCACTGGGCATGATCATAATACAATTCTATTACACTGTATACAGACATAGGACACTACACCCCCAACATGACCTGACCACTGGACATGATCATAATACAATTCTATTACACTGTATACAGACATAGGACACTACACCCCCAACATGACCTGACCACTGGACATGATCATAATACAATTCTATTACACTCTATACAGACATAGGACACTACACCCCCAACATGACCACTGGACATGATCATAATACAATTCTATTACACTGTATACAGACATAGGACACTACACCCCCAACATGACCTGACCACTGGACATGATCATAATACAATTCTATTACACTATATACAAACATAGGACACTACATCCCCAACATGACCTGACCCCTGGACATGATCATAATACAATTCTATTACACTCTATACAGACATAGGACACTACACCCCCAACATGACCTGACCACTGGACATGATCATAATACAATTCTATTACATTGTATACAGACATAGGACACTACACCCCCAACATGTCCTGACTACTGGACATGATCATAATACAATTATATTACACTCTATACAGACATAGGACACTACACCCCCAACATGACCTGACCACTGGACATGATCATAATACAATTCTATTACACTGTATACAGACATAGGACACTACACCCCAACATGACCTGACCACTGGACATGATCATAATACAATTCTATTACACTGTATACAGACATAGGACACTACACCCCCAACATGACCTGATAACTGGACATGATCATAATACAATTCTATTACACTATATACAGACATAGGACACTGTACCCCCAACATGACCTGACCACTGGACATGATCATATTACAATTCTATTACACTATATACAGACATAGGACACTGCACCCCCAACATGACCTGATCACATGACATGATCATAATACAATTCTATTACACTATATACAGACATAGGACACTACACCTCCAACATGACCTGACCACTGGACATGATCATATTACAATTCTATTACACTATATACAGACATAGGACACTGCACCCCCAACATGACCTGATCACATGACATGATCATAATACAATTCTATTACACTATATACAGACATAGGACACTACACCTCCAACATGACCTGACCACTGGACATGATCATAATACAATTCTATTACACTGTATACAGACATAGGACACTACACCCCCAACATGACCTGACTACTGGACATGATCATAATACAATTCTATTACATTGTATACAGACATAGGACACTACACCCCCAACATGACCTGACTACTGGACATTATCATAATACAATTCTATTACACTATATACAGACATAGGACACTACACCTCCAACATGACCACTGGACATGATCATAATACAATTCTATTACACTATATACAGACATAGGACACTACACCCCAACATGACCTGACCACTGGACATGATCATAATACAATTCTATTACATTGTATACAGACATAGGACACTACACCCCCAACATGACCTGACTACTGGACATGATCATAAAATTATTCTATTACACTGTATACAGACATGACCATAATACAATTCTATTACACTGTATACAGACATAGGACACTACACCTCCAACATGACCTGACTACTGGACATGATCATAATACAATTCTATTACATTGTATACAGACATAGGACACTACACCCCCAACATGACCTGACCACTGGACATGATCATAATACAATTCTATTACACTATATACAGACATAGGACACTATACCCCCAACATGACCTGACTACTGGACATGATCATAATACAATTCTATTACATTGTATACAGACATAGGACACTACACCCCCAACATGACCTGACCACTGGACATGATCATAATACAATTCTATTACACTATATACAGACATAGGACACTACACCCCAACATGACCTGACTACTGGACATTATCATAATACAATTCTATTACACTATATACAGACATAGGACACTACACCTCCAACATGACCTGACCACTGGACATGATCATAATACAATTCTATTATACTCTATACAGACATAGGACACTGTACCCCCAACATGACCTGACCACTGGACATGATCATAATACAATTCTATTACACTGTATACAGACATAGGACACTACACCCCCAACATGACCTGACCACTGGACATGATCATAATACAATTCTATTACACTATATACAGACATAGGACACTACACCCCCAACATGACCTGACCACTGGACATGATCATACTACAATTCTATTACACTGTATACAGACATAGGACACTACACCCCCAACATGACCTGACCACTGGACGTGATCATAATACAATTCTATTACACTGTATACAGACATAGGACACTACACCCCCAACATGACCTGACCACTGGACGTGATCATAATACAATTCTATTACACTGTATACAGACATAGGACACTACACCCCCAACATGACCTGACCACTGGACATGATCATAATACAATTCTATTACACTCTATACAGACATAGGACACTACACCCCCAACATGACCTGACCACTGGACATGATCATAATACAATTCTATTACACTGTATACAGACATAGGACACTACACCCCCAACATGACCTGACCACTGAGCATGATCATAATACAATTCTATTACACTGTATACAGACATAGGACACTACACCCCCAACATGACCTGACCACTGGACGTGATCATAATACAATTCTATTACACTGTATACAGACATTGGACACTACACCCCCAACATGACCTGACCACTGGACGTGATCATAATACAATTCTTTTACACTGTATACAGACATAGGACACTACACCCCCAACATGACCTGACCACTGAGCATGATCATAATACAATTCTATTACACTGTATACAGACATAGGTCACTGCACCTCCAACATGACCTGACCACTGGACATGACCATAATACAATTCTATTACACTGTATACAGACATAGGACACTACACCCCCAACATGACCTGACCACTGGACGTGATCATAATACAATTCTATTACACTATATACAGACATAGGACACTACACCCCCAACATGACCTGACCACTGGACATGATCATAATACAATTCTATTACACTGTATACAGACATAGGACACTACAGCCCCAACATGACCTGACCACTGGACATGATCATAATACAATTCTATTACACTCTATACAGACATAGGACACTACACCCCCAACATGTCCTGACCACTGGGCATGATCATAATACAATTCTATTACACTGTATACAGACATAGGACACTACACCCCCAACATGTCCTGACCACTGGACGTGATCATAATACAATTCTATTACACTATATACAGACATAGGACACTACACCCCCAACATGACCTGACCACTGGACATGATCATAATACAATTCTATTACACTGTATACAGACATAGGACACTACACCCCCAACATGACCTGACCACTGGACATGATCATAATACAATTCTATTACACTGTATACAGACATAGGACACTACAGCCCCAACATGACCTGACCACTGGACATGATCATAATACAATTCTATTACACTGTATACAGACATAGGACACTACACCCCCAACATGACCTGACCACTGAGCATGATCATAATACAATTCTATTACACTGTATACAGACATAGGACACTACACCTCCAACATACATGACCTGACCACTGGACATGATCATAATACAATTCTATTACACTATATACAGACATAGGACACTACACCCCCAACATGACCTGACCACTGGGCATGATCATAAAATTATTCTATTATACTCTATACAGATATAGGACACTACACCCCCAACATGACCTGACCACTGGGCATGATCATAATACAATTCTATTACACTGTATACAGATATAGGACACTACACCCCCAACATGACCTGACCACTGGACATGATCATAATACAATTCTATTACACTCTATACAGATATAGGACACTACGCCCCCAACATGACCTGACCACTGGACATGATCATAAAATTATTCTATTACACTCTATACAGACATAGGACACTACACCTCCAACATGAAAAGTAAACCAGAGTTTTTTCAAAAAATGTTGTAAGAACTGTACCAATTAAACTAAATAAAACATCTTGTCCTGAGCAAGTGGACAATGTTTATGGCCAAATAGTTAGAAACGCATCTGATGTCTATTTTTACTGTCAAGTATAAACTGTGCACATTATTGCAACTCGCTGGCAGTATTTAATAGATGATGGACATCACGTGCCCCCCCCATGACCAATCTCCTACAATAAGGATGTCTGCTGAGAGTATCGTACAAACCTCCTGGTATCTTCTCAGTGACTTCATGTTTTTATGTATAATATACGGAATCTATTTTTATTACTATATTAATACTTTGCATCTATAATATATTACAATCTGATGTATTACAGGGTTAGGAACAAAACCATCCAAAGCAGGTACGACCCCCTCCTCCCCTCACTTTAATGTCTCCTTGTGTCTCTGTCTATATCTCCTCCCTCGTCCTCTATAATCCTCTCTCAATGTCCCCTTCTATGTCACTTTCCCACTTCTTAATACTACATCTTCTTCTCCCCTTATAAGTCCTTCGTCCACGTCTATGATCCACAGCTCGGTGAAGGTCATTCCACTATGGTGCAGTGTATGAAGGACACTATCTCCCAGTGGAGTTCAATACATAGAGTCATGGTGTTTCTGTAGCAGTGATGGGCGCTCTAGAAAGCGGTCCATTCCTAGGATAGATTTGGCCTTTGTTCCCTTCTATGGGATGGGCCAGATTTAATTTATCTAACGGGTGTCCCTGTTGAACTATACTGTGATGAGATGTGGTCAGTCCAATATCATCATCAACATTATTTATTTATATAGCACCATCAATTCCGTAGCGCTGTACAGACACTATATGTCATTCACATCAGTCTGTGCCCCATTGGAGCTTACAATCTAAAATAGCTAACACACACACATAGGACGGTTAATAGCACCCAATTAACCTACTAGTATGTTTTTGGAGCACCCGGAGGAAACCCACACAAACACGGGCAGAACATACAGATAAGACCACTGTCGGGAATTGAACTCATGACCTCAGTGCCGTGAGTAAATGCTAACCACAACATGTGGCCCTGGTTCTATTAAGCTCTATAGGGGAGACTTCTGCAGGGGTCTTGTGGTACGACAATTGGGCAGGTAGTTTAATATCCCTCGATAGAAGAGATGTTATTGAGCTTTAATTGGAGGAATAAACTAAACAACATCACAGTATAATGGAAAGTAAAATAAATAGTGAAACAATGAATATTTAAACAGAATTAGAACCCGTGTCCCCGGTGTGTGGGTCTCTGATGGGAAGAGAAGGGAGGATTGGAACGCTCCTTACTGAATGTGCCGAGCTCTGCACAATGAGGTTATGTTTTGTGGGATGGGTTATATAGTAACATAGATTTGACAGCCCATCTACTCAGTCCAGTTCTTATCCCTGATAACCTCTAATCTATTCGTTCCTTGGCTTTTATCAAATTTAGGATTTAGGATATGTCTATCCAGCTCCTGTTTAAATTCTCCTAGCACAGCCGCTGCCACCTCTGTTGAAAGGTGATTCTGTCTACTACCTTTTCCGTAAAGTGATTCTGCCTCAAACGTCCCCTAAATATGACACCCTCCAGTCATAGTGCAGGTCCTATTGTCCTAATATTACTTCTTCTGTAGAAAGATTCCCTCCAGTTCCTTGATAAAACCTGTGAAAGCCTTTGTCATATCCTCCGCTCCCTTCTTCGGTACTCTTTCCGCGAAAGTTCTGTGAAATAGTCTATACATCATTTTAGTAGCCCCTCTTTGCACAATATTTATTTTTTGGCTACTACTCCCTCTCTCTTTGCACCCTGGCATCCAGCTGGCCTCCCCATCGCTTTCCTACACTGTTTTCCGACCTTTACGTCTCCTGAAATAGTGACTCCTAGATCCCTCTCCTCTGTAGGTCATATTTTAGTTATTAATTCTATATTTAATCTTTGGCGTTTTGAGACACAAGTACATGATTTTGCATTTTTTGGCATCGGAGCTGTAGCTGCCAGAATCTTGACGATTCCTTTAATCTACCTAGATCATCATTCATTTTGGTCACCTCCTTCGGAGAGTCTGTCCTGTTACATAACTATTTTCCTTTCCAGTAACAGTAGTAATGTCACCAATAAAGGTATTTCTCTGGGGAGATCCAGAGCGCCATTAGATAAGCAGCCTAATATCAATTTCCTAAAATATCTTGAGGACGTTTTGGTAAGTTAGTGCCCATAAAGATATTGTAGAGGATTGGTCCAAGTATAGATCATCAGCGTTCTCCTCTGGAAGCCTCTCCCTCCTCTGAATGGAATCCATTTACTACAACTTATTCTTGTCCGTCCTTCAACCAATATTGAATCTACTCAACCACATTTCATTCCAGTCTTAATATTCGTAATTGATTCAGTCTTCTACGTGGGATAGTGAGGACCTTGATAAGATTCAGTCATCCAGTCAAGAAAATCAATCATATTTGTATAATACGACTTCCCCCTCAGTAAATCCAGGATTCCTGGGATCATATAAATGTCTGGCTGTGAGATATTGCCCAATTCTCTCTTCCAGCAGAAATTCTACCAATGTAATAAAACGTATATACACTAAGTGCCACATGTACCAATGTAATAAAACGTATATACACTAAGTGCCACATGTACCAATGTAATAAAACGTATATACACTAAGTGCCACATGTACCAATGGCAGACATGAGGCTCTTCCACTCTCACAAATAATTTTACCATTATAGGCGGTTAAACAAAATGCTAAACACATAAGGACTGAAGGTTGTGACCCTAACGTGGTCGTAGGTTGGAATCTGAAGAGACATTTTACTGCGCATTCCCAACCTGACCCATAACCCCAGTAAAGATTGTGCAGGGCAGTTTTACGGGTCAGTAATAATGGCATGATGTAGACCCTGATCAGTGGACAAAAAGGTGGAATATTTAACAGTTAGTCAATGACCATTATTGAGTGGATCCACCAATTACTGCAACATCTGCTGACACATTAAAAACAAGAAGGATGTGGGTGATGTTTAACTAATATGTGTGAGAAATTGTCTTCAGCATTCCCAGTGAAGCATAGGAGTGAGGGAGCGAGGTGGAGGTGGGGGGGGGGGGGGGGGGGTGTCCTCTTATGGTGATGTGTTGTCCTTCACCCTCGAGCCCTCACTTACACCTTTTATGGAGTATTTTGTCTATTTGCTGCACCTCTCTTCCCCACCTACATCTTCTCATAACCCCCCACTATATCTGCAGGTTATGGAGCCGGAGGATACCCCAACATTGCTGCTCAAGGAGGTAATATACAAACTATGGATTCTTCCTATAATCTCAATCATTTGTTCTGTTTCCTTTCTCCATACTCCCCATACAGCATTCATAGACACTACTTGTATTATCATTATTATCTTTTATTTATATGGTGCCACAAGGCTTCCCCAAGGCTGCACGGTAGGTGGGACGGAAGGGGAAATACAAGACATAATAAAACATACTGTAACATAACATTTGTAGTTTGTGGACAATATTAATGTAGGACTTATATAGTTTGGAATCTCCATTCAGGAAGCCTGAGCTCCCCCACCATCCCCCCGTTTCTAACTGTCCCCCTCTCTGTCCGTTACCGCTCAGCATGATCATCACTCTCCTACCTCTATATATCGTATGATTCGTATCCTTAATTGCATTATGTCCATGTTAGAACCTGAGATATAGTAATGTCTTATTTCTCTCTAACCCTCTCCTATAATCTCCTTCTTCTCTGTAGGCTACGGGAATGGAGCTGCTGGGTACCCCAGTAACATCCCTCAGTCAGGTATTAATCTGTATAATACACATGCTATTACTATGGTTTATAACCAGGATTAGACAAGGGCAACATTTACTAATATTACTGCAAGGTGGAAACTGCACAGCGACCAATAAGTCATTTACTTTCATTGTAAAACCAGCTTTGGGGAGATAATCTGACATAGAAATGTTAGAAAATATACTAGACCCATGATATACACATAAGGACTTTTACATTCATGGACTATACCTATCATGTACATAGAGGGACTGTACCCATCATCTACATACAGGGACTATATTCATCATATACATTCAGGGATTATACCCATCATCTACATTCAGGGACTATACCTGTCATCTACATTCAGGGACTATACCCATTATCTACATTCAGGGACTATACCTGTCATTTACATACAGGGACTATACCCATCATCTACATACAGGGTATATACTCATCTTCTACATTCAGGGACTATACCCATCATCTACATACAGGGACTATACCCGTCATCTACATACAGGGACTATACCCATTATCTACATACAGGGACTATACCCATCATCTACATTCAGGGACTATACCAATCATCTACATACAGGGACTATAC
The DNA here is from genome assembly GCA_036250195.1 of Mixophyes australis. NCBI lineage: Eukaryota > Metazoa > Chordata > Amphibia > Anura > Limnodynastidae > Mixophyes > Mixophyes australis. The sequence continues at coordinate 1,576,628 of JAVHZZ010000007.1, forward strand.
CCATCATCTACATTCAGGCACTATACCCGTCATATACATACAGGGACTTTACCCCTCATCTACATACAGGGACTATTCCTGTCATCTACATTCAGGGACTATACCCATCATCTGCATACAGGGACAATACCCATCATCTACATACAGGGACTATACCCATCATCTGTATAACTATACCCATCATCAACATACAGGGACTATACCCATCATCTACTCAGAGGGACTATACCCGTCATCTACATACAGGGACTATACCCGTCATCTACATACTGGGACTATGCCCGTCATCTACATAGAGCGATTATACCTATCATCTACATACAGGAACTATACCCCTCATCTACATACAGGGACTATACCTGTCATCTACATACAGGGACTATACCCGTCATCTACATACAGGGACTATTCCTGTCATCTACATACAGGGACTATACCCGTCATCTACATAGAGAGATTATACCCGTCATCTACATAGAGAGACTATACCCGTCATCTACATACAGGGACTATACCCATCATCTACATACATTGACTATACCCATCATCTACATTCAGGGACTATACACGTCATCTACATTCAGGGACTATACCCATCATCTACATTCAGGGACTATACCCATCATCTACATACAGGGACTATACCCGTCATCTCTATAGAGGGACTATACCCATCATCCACATACAGGGACTATACCCGTCATCTACATACAGGGACTTTATCCGTCATCTACATAGAGGGACTATACCGGTCATTTACATACAGGAACTATACTATTGCATATACTCTGGGACCCATATACCAATTATATACAGTAGTTATTGCTTATGGAAATGATTGCAATTAAAGTTCTATCTTTTTTAGGTTATGGAGGAAAACCATCCAAGTCAGGTGAGGTTTTAACCTTTATTTAAATGTGTATTTTCACCCTATGTGTGCTCCATTTTATGTGTGTCATGAAGATATCCTCCACCTGGTTCTTGGTTGTCTTTCTCTACTTGACTGTGTGATGTCCATGGCCCGAGGCCGATAAATGAGGAATAGTCGGCATGGGACCCAGGTACAACATTGTGGAGGTTGTAATGTCGTAGTGTTTACTTGCTTTGTTGGTCCGATGCCGGTGTAAACACTTACCGGGTAACACAGGACAATACACAGAAAAGGTTTCTTCTACTCCACACTTTCAGTTGGTCAATAAAACAATTTTACAGAAGTATATTTGACTTTTCATAAATTCTTTTGAGATTGGCCCATGTTTTAGGACATGTATAAAACATCTGAAAATAGCTTTATACATCCACAACCGTTTCTCATCATCTGAAATCTTCTGTGCAGGATATGGAGCGGGGAACTATCCACAGTTCGGAGCCCAAGCCGGTACTGTCTATGTTTATTTCTCCCTCTCTGTCCTGTGCTGTCTCTTACTGTTCTCCAGTCCACCTGTCTGAGGACTGTCTGTCTTATATCCCTTGTCTGATCTGTGCTCCAATTGAACTCTGCCTCTCTCTAGCCATAGCTACATGTCTTTTGTTTCCATAGGCTATGGTGCGGGGAACTACCCACAGGCTGGAGAACAACCAGGTATTGTGCCATGTCTTACCCGCTGTGTGCGCCTACTGCCAGTTCAATGCCCAGTCTACACCATGTAATGGTGGTGCGGGAATTCTGTGTTAGTTTGCCGAGTACCCAAGAAAGAGACCGTTTATAGCCTTAACTCATGATTGTACAATCAATCTAATCAATGGAGCAGAACAATACAGCAGAGCCATTTGAGCTGTGGCACATGGAAATAAATCAATGAGAATTCTGGTTGGCAATGGTTATATCAGGGAAAGAGATGGTTGATATATTCGTCAGGAGTGTGTCAGAGAATTTGGAGATATCCCTCCATTATTAATGTTTTTATGTTGTTGTAAAAGGTAAGTAATAAGTTTATGGTGAGAGAGAAGTAGACGAGATATTTAGGTGTAAATTGTGCAGTAACTGGAGACGACAATCAACACACAGAAAAAGAAATGAAAATTGGTGGACTGAAGAGTGTAATGAGAGGTTGGCTCATGTGGCACTTGACGTAGGTACTGAGGAGACAAAAGGACTTCACACCAACTTCCTCTCTACTTTGTGTTTCTGGGTTTCAACATGGGAAAGACACTTGAGGGTATATTTACTAAGCTGCGGGTTTGAAAAAGTGGAGATGTTGCCTATAGCAACCAATCAGATTCTAGCTCTCATTTTGTAGCATGTACTAAATAAATGAGAGCTAGAATCTGATTGGTTGCTATAGGCAACATCTCCACTTTTTCAAACCTGCAGTTTAGTAAATCTATCCCTTGGTGGGTTACACGTGAATAAGCTTGTTACCTAAAGGCGGAAATAGAAGCACAATATTTTCCATATTCTTGAAGAGGAATTTGATATGATGGGTTCTTGTAGTTGAAAACGTGGGACTAGTGGATCTGAAGGTGACATTCATGGTTTCAGTATCTTCTGAGAGGTAGAAGGGAGCAGAGAAAGATCCTCAGAAAAACCGAGAAATTCTTACGTTCTCCGTTGGAGAAAGAAGTAGGTAGAGGAGCTGGGGAGGTGTTGGCACAGAATTTGCTGCCAAACCCAAATGGTGACTCCAGAGCCCTATGCTCCAAGCCGGCCAAGTGTTGTCTCTTTAAAAGCTAGAGGGGAAACAACTGAAACAACCTGACAATATATTACTGTGGTATTTGCTCTGATGTAATTCATTGACCTGTTCTTTCATTACTGTTTTTATTATGTTGTCTTTCTTATGTTTCTTTTGTTTCAACAGGTTATGGAGCTGGGAGTTACCCACAGTTTGGAGTCCAAGCCGGTACTGTCTAAGTCCTTGTCTCTCTGCTTTCCATCTCTCAGTATACCTGGCTAGTCATCTCCTCACTCTTTGTTCTTCCACATGACAAGAAATGTGTATCTCCTTCTTTCCGTAGGGTATGGAAACAGAGCTGGCCAATACAACAGGAATCTCCAGCAACCAGGTACCAGCCATTTGCTTTCACTCTCCAGCTTCCTGGGTGACACCAAATACACAGTTCTGCTAAGAAAATATCCTCAATTTATGTAAATGGGGCGCTGATTCCTGAATAACAATAACAATAACAATAATAATATCACATCGATTTACAAGTACCAATCTATCTGACCAATGCATATTGTTAATAGCGCTGAATCTGTGTGACTGATCCATAAACAACCCCTCTACGTTCTATATTTAACAAAATCTGATAACATGGGTGAATCAAGCAATTCTTGTGTATGGGAGAATACATAGAAGGGTCACCAGAGATCTTTTGTCTGTTACACATTGTTAATGAGATAACTGACTATTACTAGGTATGTCAGTCTCAGATTTGTTGATTAGTCTTAATGCCGTGTACCCTATGGATGTCTGTTGTCTAAGTGGAAGTCTGTCCATATAGTCTATATAGGATGGATGGCACTCACCCAGATTAAACTCTGCTTTAGGTTATGGAGCAAAACCTTCCAAAGCAGGTATAGCACATGTCCTCCTCATATAGCGTCTATACTGTACCCTAATGCTGTAGGACTCTGTGCGCCCTTATCCTCTCACCCTCATCCTATCCATGTGTGGTCCTTTCCTCACTTGTCTATAGAACCTTTGTACCCTATCTCCACATGAGGTCTTGTCCTCCCTCTTCATCTCTGTGTGTGGTCCTTTCCCCACTTGTCTGTCTATAGAACCTAGCTACCCTATCTCCACATGAGGTCTTGTCCTCCCTCATCCTATCCATGTGTGGTCCTTTCCTCACTTGTCTATAGAACCTATCTACCCTATATCCACATAGGGTCCTGTCCTCCCTCATCACCTCTAAGTGTGGTCCTTTCCTCACTTGTCTATAGAACCTTTCTACCCTATCTCCACATAGGGTCCTGTCCTCCATCTTCCTCTCCAAGTGTGGTCTTCTTCTGGTTCATCCCAACACACTTCTCCTTTGTATCTTTCCCTCCTCATCAATTTTTCTGTGTCTGAAGGTTATGGAGCTGGAGGTTACCCAAATGTTGCTCAAGGGGGTAAGTCCCATCCTGTGCCTCTCATACCCTGTATAACTTTTTCTTCTAACTCCATTGTTTGTAGCCCTCTGACTGTCTTTGGGGTGTCATCTTTGCCACCCAGGCTTGGCTCAGGCCTCTACACCCAGTGTACAGTGGGTAGCTGGATATAAGCAATGACATCATGATGACATCACGTTGCAATATGAGCAATGACATCATGATGACATCCCTTCTTATTCTGTCACTCCTTCATCTCCCACAATTTCCTCCTCTTCTTGCTTTCTATCCCTACATTGTCCGCCTCCTGTCTCCCATTCTCTTCTGTATTCTCTAGTACCCCTTTACTTATAGACTCATGCTTCTCCTGCAGGCTACAGAAATGGAAACGGTGGTTACCCCAGTAAGTTTCGGCTGCGAGGTAACAATATAACATACTGTGTAATACTCAGAATGACCACAAGATGTCACACACATGATCCTCTGTCCGGTATACATTTGACAAACACTGAAAGTTGCAGAATATACAAAGCTTTACTCATGGCAGCAATATACAATATATTCTGTGAAATCCTAATAGAACTGCTTAATATTTGAAGGTTTGTGTCATTTGGGCCTGATTTAAAGTGCAAGATAACTTACGTTTCTGCAGCCTCATCGCCACTAGTAAACTTGCATATAGCTCCTCAAAGGACTAAATTGGATGTACTGAACTTACACATACTATCCCACTCTCCCGGAATGTCCGGGAGAATCCCGAATTCTGGGAAAGTTTCCCGCCTCCTGCCCATCGGAAGGCAAAATGATGCAATTTGCAGGGGCGGGGCCAAAATGACACAAATTGGCCCGCCCCCTCTCGCCCTCCCTCCATACCCTTCCTCCAGCATCTCCCGGATGACAGCTACATAAAGGTGACATGTATAAACGTACGTGTGAAAGCCCCTGACGCCCTCTTCAAGCACAAGTGGATGCAAATACAAGATAGACCGCAGGGGCGAGTTGTGCGCATGCGCATGTGCGGCACCTACAATGCAAATCAAGTTTCATCATAAGGGTAAATGGAGTTATGTACCAGGCCCTACATGTATAATAGAGGGATCATTGTTCTATAATTCTACAAGCTTTAGTCCTTCTTGTGGCGGAATCATGAGGAGTTATCAGCCCTCAGCCTGTGAGTGTGAAGATACAATCATATAAAATGATCTCAGAGTGAGAGACGAGTATTTCTAAGTCTTGGGGGTATATTCACTAAACTATCTACTCAACCAATCAGATTGTAGCTGTCATTTTGTAGAATGTACTAAATAAATGATAACTAGAATCTGATTGGTTGCTATAGGCAACATCTTCACATTTTCAAACCCGCAGTTTAGTAAATATACCCCTAATAGAATCTTAGTGAATATCATACAAAGAGGTACAGCCATATACAACATACAGGGAGGCTTTCGTGTACACTTACAATACAACGTATGCAGACAGATGTATATAAGAACATGCATGATGGTGAATTGTTGACAGGTTACATGTGTTTGTGTTTCAGAAACAGGAAAAGAAGGAAAAGCAGGTACATGATGACTGGTTGTTGTGATTCCCATATGTAACAAGTAACCTGAGTCTTTGAGGACCCAAACGTCATGTATTGGAGGGATTATTATCTGAGATGTTTATTTTATTTGTTGCACTGCGGCAGAAAATCCTCTTTTGCAACAAACCCATTAATCTGCTCATACACCGACACCCGGTAATCTGCACCTACAAAAACACCCGGTAATCTGCATCTACACCGACACCCGGTAATCTGCTTCTCCACCGACACCCGGTAATCTGCATCTACACCGACACCCGGTAATCTGCATCTACACCGACACTCGGCAATCTGCTTCTACACCGACACCCGGTAATCTGCTTCTACACCGACACCCGGTAATCTGCTTCTACACCGACACCCGGTAATCTGCATCTACACCGACACTCTGCAATCTGCTTCTACACCGACACCCGGTAATCTGCTTCTACACCGACACTTGGTAATCTGCATATACACCGACACCCGATAATCTGCATCTACACTGACACCTGGTAATCTGCATCTACACCGACACTTGGTAATCTGCTTCTACACTGACACTCGGTAATCTGCATCTACACCGACACCCAATAATCTGCATCTACACCGACACTTGGTAATCTGCTTCTACACTGACACTCGGAAATCTGCATCTACACCGACACCCGATAATCTGCATCTACACCGACACCCGGTAATCTGCATCTACACCGACACTTGGTAATCTGCATATACACCGACACCCGATAATATGCATCTACACCGACACCCAGTAATCTGCATCTACACCGACACCCGGTAATCTGCTTCTACACCGACACTCAGTAATCTGCATCTACACCGACACCCGGTAATCTGCTTCTACACCAACACTCAGTAATCTGCATCTACACCGACACCCGGTAATCTGCTTCTACACCGACACCCGGTAATCTGCTTCTACACCGACACTCAGTAATCTGCATCTACACCGACACTCGGTAATCTGCATCTACACCGACACCCGGTAATCTGATTCTACACCGACACTCGGTAATCTGCATCTACACCGACACCCGGTAATCTGCATCTACACCGACACTCGGCAATCTTCTTCTACACCGACACCCGGTAATCTGCTTCTACACTGAGACCCGATAATCTGCTTCTACACCGACACCCGGTAATCTTCTTCTACACCGACACCCGGTAATCTGCTTCTACACCGACACCCGGTAATCTGCTTCTACACCGACACCCGGTAATCTGCTTCTACACCGACACCCGGTAATCTGCTTCTACACCGACACCCGGTAATCTGCTTCTACACCTATACCCGGTAATCTGCTTCTACACCGACACCTGGTAATCTGCTTCTACACCGACACCCGGTAATCTGCTTCTACACCGACACCTGGTAATCTGCATCTACACCGACACCCGGTAATCTGCTTCTACACTGAAAATCGAAAATTTGATTCCACACAGAATCCCATAATTTTCCAGTTGAACATATTCTCCTCTTACTATCTCTATTGTTTTCTCCCATATGACCTCCTCACCCCTTTGACTGTCTACATTCACCATCCCGAATCTCTTCCCTCCGTTCACTCACTGCGAATATTCATTCCGGTAACTTTCCTCATTACTGTTGCAGGATATGGGAACGGTGCCGGAAACTTTCCAAGTTCTACAGGTCTACAAGGTACCACTCTGTTATTAACTCATGATGACATCACGTTGCGATATGACCAATGACATCATGATGACATCAAGTCACAATATGAGCGATGACATCATGATGTGATTATCTAATCACTAACAGCCTAAGAGGCTGATTTATATCCACCAAAAGGGCACTTTCTACATATTCAGGACATTATGAAACCCCTGCAGGCAGTTCCATGGGGAAGACTATCTAACAAATATTGCAGCAGTACCCTTATTTTGTGAAAAAATAATTTTATGAATTAAGGTTTTCAGGTATTTTTTAATTTTTTTAAATAAATATAATCTACTTTTTAGCTTTTGTTAATAAGTGTTATATTTTTTCCATATGAGTAAAACTGAAAGCCTAAATGTGCGCTATCTGTTCCACTGTGCATGCGTGAGTTAGACGATGAATGTGAGCGTCTGATTGGTTGTTGTGATGTACTGCATGTAATGAGTAACATACATGTATGAGCCTTAACATGACGAAAAACAATGTGTAATTCATTCTATGTAGAGACGTCGGTAACATAAATCAGAGCGCAGTCACTATGGGTGTCATATCCTCTCTGCCATGAGACGACATGTACTGAGATAAATGGCTCTACAAAGAGCAGGATAATGGAATTATTCATTAGCAATTGGTAAATATTAATTAATATTCTCTCTTCTCTAGGTGGAATTGGGAAACCTTCCAAAGCTGGTATGTCCCATCTAATTTGTGCCCCATATATATTTTATACATTTTACTTGACTCTGCCTCTCCATCTAACTACCACACTTCTCTCTCCTCATTTTTCATTTCAATATTCTTGAGCGGGTTGTCTACAAACTCACCACCTTCCTCTCCTCCCCCTTCCTCCAACACCCGGTAATCTGCTTCTACAACGACACCTAGTAATCTGCTTCTAAACCTATACCCGGTAATCTGTTTCTACACCTACAACCAGTAATCTGCTTCTATACCGACACCAGGTAATCTGCTTCTACACCGACACCGGGTAATCTGCTTTTACACCTATACCCAATAATCTGCTTCTACACCGACACCCGGTAATCTGCTTCTACACCGACACCCGGTAATCTGCTTCTACACCTATACCCGGTAATGTGCTTCTACACCTATACCCGGTAATCTGCTTCTACACCGACACCTGGTAATCTGCTTCTACACCTATACCCGGTAATCTGCTTCTACACCTATACCCGGTAATCTGCTTCTACATCGACACCTGGTAATCTGCTTCTACACCTATACTCGGTAATCTGCATATACACCGACACCCGATAATCTGCATCTACACTGACACCCGATAATCTGCATCTACACCGACACCCGATAATCTGCATCTACACCGACACCGGGTAATCTGCTTCTACACCTATACCCGGTAATCTGCTTCTACACCGACACCCGGTAATCTGCTTCTACACCGACATCGGGTAATCTGCTTCTACACCTATACCCGGTAATCTGCTTCTACACCGACACCCGGTAATCTGCTTCTACACCTATAACCGGTAATCTGCTTCTACACCTACACCCGGTAATCTGCTTCTACACCGACACCGGGTAATCTGCTTCTACACCTATACCCAGTAATCTGCTTCTACACCGACACCCGGTAATCTGCTTCTACACCGACACCCTGTAATCTGCATCTACACCGACACCCGGTAATCTGCTTCTACACCGACACAAGGTAATCTGATTCTACACCTATACCCGGTAATCTGCTTCTACACCGACACCGGGTAATCTGCTTCTACACCTATACCCAGTAATCTGCTTCTACACCGACACCCGGTAATCTGCTTCTACACCGACACCCTGTAATCTGCATCTACACCGACACCCGGTAATCTGCTTCTACACCGACACAAGGTAATCTGATTCTACACCTATACCCGGTAATCTGCTTCTACACCGACACCCGGTAATCTGCTTCTACACCGACACCCGGTAATCTGATTCTACACCGACACCCGGTAATCTGATTCTACACCGACACTGGGTAATCTGCTTCTACACTGACACCCGATAATCTGCATCTACACCGACACCGGGTAATCTGCTTCTACACCTATACCCGGTAATCTGCTTCTACACCTATAACCGGTAATCTGCTTCTACACCGACACCCGGTAATCTGCTTCTACACCGACACCGGGTAATCTGCTTCTACACCTATACCCAGTAATCTGCTTCTACACCGACACCCGGTAATCTGCTTCTACACCGACACCCGGTAATCTGCATCTACACCGACACCCGGTAATCTGCTTCTACACCGACACAAGGTAATCTGATTCTACACCTATACCCGGTAATCTGCTTCTACACCGACACCCGGTAATCTGATTCTACACCGACACCCGGTAATCTGATTCTACACCGACACTGGGTAATCTGCTTCTACACCGACACCTGGTAATCTGCTTCTACACCGACACCCGGTAATCTGCTTCTACACCGACACAAGGTAATCTGATTCTACACCTATACCCGGTAATCTGCTTCTACACCGACACCCGGTAATCTGATTCTACACCGACACCCGGTAATCTGATTCTACACCGACACTGGGTAATCTGCTTCTACACCGACACCCGGTAATCTGCTTCTACACCGACACTCGGTAATCTGATTCTACACCGACACCCGGTAATCTGATTCTACACCTACACCCGGTAATCTCTTCCCTCCGTTCACTCACTGAGAATATTCATTCTGGTAACTTTCCTCATTACTGTTGCAGGATATGGGAACGGTGCCGGAAACTTTCCAAGTTCTACAGGTCTACAAGGTACCACTCTGTTATTAACTCATGATGACATCACATCACAATATGATTAATGACATCATGATGACATCATGTCGCAATATGAGCGATGACATCATGATGTGATTATCTAATCACTAACAGCCTAAGAGGCTGATTTATCTCCACCAATAGGGCTTTTTCTGCATATACAGAACATTATAAAACCCCTGCAGGCATTTTTTTATGAATTAAGATATTAAAATATTTTTAATTTTTTTTAAATAAATATAATCTACTTTTTAGCTTTTGCTAATAAGTGTTATGTGTTTTCCACATGAGTAGAACTGAAAGCCTAAATGTGCGCTATCTGTTCCACTGTGCATGCGTGAGTTAGACGATGAATGTAAGCGTCTGATTGGTTGTTGTGATGTACTGCATGTAATGAGTAACATACATGTATGAGCCTTAACATGACGGAAGACAGCGTGTAATTCATTCTATGTAGCGATGTCGGTAACATAAATCAGAGCGCAGTCACTATGGGCCTCATTTACAAAGCGCCACACAAACAAGGCTCAGTGCAATATCCTCTGTGCCATGAGAGGACTGAGATAAGTGGCTCTATAATGTGCAGGAAAATGGAATTATTCATTAGCAATTGGTAAATATTAATTAATATTCTCTCTTCTCTAGGTGGAATTGGGAAACCTTCCAAAGCTGGTATGTCCCATCTAATTTGTGCCCCATATATATTTTATACATTTTACTTGACTCTGCCTCTCCATCTAACTACCACACTTCTCCCTCCTCATTTTTCATTTCAATATTCTTGAGCGGGTTGTCTACAAACTCACCACCTTCCTCTCCTCCCCCTTCCTCCAACACCCGGTAATCTGCTTCTACACCGACACCTAGTGATCTGCTTCTACACCTATACCCGGTAATCTGTTTCTACACCTACAACCAGTAATCTGCTTCTATACCGACACCCGGTAATCTGCTTCTACACCCAATACCTGGTAATCTGCTTCTACACCTATACCCGGTAATCTGCTTCTACACCCAATACCTGGTAATCTGCTTCTACACCGACACCGGGTAATCTGCTTCTACACCTATACCCGGTAATCTGTTTCTACACCCAATACCTGGTAATGTGCTTCTACACCTATACCCGGTAATCTGCTTCTACACCTATACCCGGTAATCTGCTTCTACACCCAATACCTGGTAATCTGCTTCTACACCGACACCTGGTAATCTGCTTCTACACCTATACCCGGTAATCTGCTTCTACACCGACACCCGGTAATCTGCTTCTACACCGACACCTGGTAATCTGCTTCTACACCGACACCTGGTAATCTGCTTCTACACCGACACCTGGTAATCTGCTTCTACACCGACACCCGGTAATCTGCTTCTACACCGACACCCGGTAATCTGCTTCTACACCGACACCTGGTAATCTGCTTCTACACCGACACCTGGTAATCTGCTTCTACACCGACACTGGGTAATCTGCTTCTACACTGACAGTCAAAAATTTGATTCCACACAGAATCCCATAATCTTCAAATTGAACATATTCTCCTCTTACTATCTCTATCGTTTTCTCCCATATGACCTCCTCACCCCTTTGACTGTCTACATTCACCATCCCGAATCTCTTCCCTCTGTTCGCTTGCTACGAATATTCATTCCGGTAACTTTCCTCATTACTGTTGCAGGATATGGGAACGGTGCCGGAAACTTTCCAAGTTCTACAGGTCTACAAGGTACCACTCTGTTATTAACTCATGATGACATCACATCACAATATGATTAATGACATCATGATGACATCATGTCGCAATGTGAGCAATGACATCACGCTGCGATATGAGCTATGACATCACGTTGCGATATGATCAATGACATCACGTTGCGATATGATCAATGACATCACGCTGCGATATGATCAATGACATCACGCTGCGATATGATCAATGACATCACGCTGCGATATGAGCTATGACATCACGCCGCTCTATAAACAATGACATCATGATGACATTACGTTGCGATATGAGCGATGACATCATGATGTGATTATCTAATCACTAACAGCCTAAGAGGCTGATTTATCTCCATCAATAGGGCTCTTTCTACATATTCAGGACATTATGAAACCCCTGCAGGCAGTTCCATGGGGAAGCCTATCTAACAAATATTGCAGCAGTACCCTTATTTTGTGAAAAAAGCATTTATTTTTTATAAATTAAGATTTTAAAATATTTTTATTTTTTTTAAAATAAATATAATCTACTTTTTTAGCCTTTGTTAATAATTGTTATGTTTTTTTCATATGAGTTAAACTAAAAGATACATACATGTATGAGCCTTAACATGACGGAAGACAGCGTGTAATTCATTCTATGTAGAGATGTCGGTAACATAAATCAGAGCGCAGTCACTATGGGCCTCATTTACAAAGCACCACGCAAACAAGGCTCAGTGCAATATCCTCTGTGCCATGAGAGGACTGAGATAAGTGGCTCTACAATGTGCAGGATAATCCTCATCATCAGTTATTTATATAGCGCCACTATTTCCACAGCGTTGTACAGAGAACTCACTCACATCACCTGCCCCATTGGAGCTTACAATCTAAATACCCTAATACACACTCAGACTGAGAGAGACTAAGGGCAATTTATTAGCAGCCAATTAACCTACCAGTATGTTTTTGGAGTGTGAGAGGAAACCGGAGCACCAGGGGGAAACCCACGCAAACACGGGGAGAACATACAAACTCCTCTCAGATAAGGCCATGGATGGGAATCGAACTCATGATCCCAGTACCACTAGGACACTGTGCTGCCCAGGATAATGGAATTATTTATTAGCAGTTGGTAAATATTAATTAATATTCTCTCTTCTCTAGGTGGAATTGGGAAACCTTCCAAAGCTGGTATGTCCCTTCTAATTTGTGCCCCATATATATATTTTACTTGACTCTGCCTCTCCATCTAACTACCACACTATCTCCCTCCTCTTTCCTTCCAATATTCTTGAGTGGGTTGCCTACAAACTCACCATCCTTCCTCTCCTCTCACTCCTTCCTTGACCCACTTTAATCTGGCTTTCGTTCCCTCCACTCAACCGAAACAACTCTCACCAAGGTCACTAATGATCTTCTTACCTCCAAATGTAAGGGTCATCCGTCCCTTCTTAACCTCTCAACACTGTTGACCTCTTTCTCCTCATGCTACTCTCCACTACATTGGCCTCTCCAATGTTGTCCTCTCTTGGTTTACCTCCTAGCTTACCAACAATGTCTTCTCTGTCTCTAGTTCTGACATCACTGCTCTCATCTTACCCTACCCGTGGGCATCCCCACTTGGTCTGTTCTGGACTCCCTGCTCTCTTGATACTGATATCAGCTCCTTTGTCCTCCAGTACCATCTGTACTTATTCTGCTCTCCTGCCGCTTTACTTCTGCCATCCCTCTAGGCCAGTCGCTTTAATGGTTCCCTGTCCCCCTACAGAATCCAAACCAAACTCCTTATATAATTTCCAACCTCTTTTCTGCCCACACACACGTCTGTCCTGTCCTCTCGGCAGCCCCCACACCTACTCCCTCACTTAGTGTCTCCCTCTGTCTCTCCCCTCTAGATTGTAAACTCTCATGGACAGGACCTTCTTACCTTTTCTTTTCCATTTCCTCTGTTCCCTTGTCATGCACCATCTGCATTGGTCTTTAGCCTCAGTTTTCAGCATCTCTCTTCCCGTTACTTGTGCCCCCCTCCTGGGCACAGGTTTACTTTATATTGATATGACCCCACCCGCCTCTGTACTAAGCTGTATATTATACAACTAGGCACTTTATGCTCACTCTGTAATATGTAGTTGTTCTGCCCTGTTATATATGTTTTGTTCATTATGTCAGTAGCTTGTTGTAACCCCCAATGTACAGGGCTGTGGACCCTTTGTGGGTGGTGCCAAATAAATAAACAGATCATTATAATTTATATTTATACTAATGGTAATACTCTGTTACCTTCCCTGCAGGCGCTGGATACCCAAGTAACATCTACCCACAAGGTATTACTTTCTGTAGATTGTCACAGTCCATAACTTGAGTATGGTACTAACAGATTTCTTGAGTAATTTGTAGCATCACCTGTAATTAGATGGAAACTCATATATTACACATGGTGGGGTCATTAACAATCCCCATCTGCAGCGTAATGCACCTCGATATGTGCAAGTGCCCCCAGAATCCTGGCTGAGAGTTGGATTTTACAACCAAGGTGGTGGTGACGGCAGCGGCTGAAGACGGGCAGGGTGTACGGAGTGGGAGCAGTACAACACCAAGATTTCAATTGGTAGAGTGAGATGATTGGACTGAGATAAAGGGTTGGAGAGGACACACTGTTAGGGGTGTTTATTCCTGGATGGAGGGGCTCACGCCCAATTAGGGGCTTGAATTCTGTACCAGCCCAGCAGATCCTGTTTTATACTTTAATGGGACGCATTTTTCTTTAAGAAAATGTCAAGATAATTATACATAAAACATAACATGATGGGGGAAAATGGAGATGGAAAAGGAATACGGAAACCTCGCTGATAGTCTGCAGAGGAGCAGTGGATACAGAATGGAATAGAATAGAGGGATACATAAAACGGGCGATACATGGTCATAGTATTACCATTGTGTAAGTCACACCCTGAATATGGGTTTTGGGCCCCTCACTGTAAGACGGATGTAGAAGAAGTAGAGATACTTCAGATGCTGGCAAACTCAATAATAAAGGGAAGGGAGGGGTGAAATTATAAATAGAGGTTAGAAACACTGGATTTGTTTACTTTAGTCTGTTACATATGATCATACGACATATGTATTCTTCCTTAAACTACATACAAGCCTTTCCCCTGGTCACATGTACAACCAGGCTATTGGTCACATGTTCACATGTTCCTCTTGATGCTCCCAATGTCCAGCATAGCTGCCCCTCCCTCAACACTTCTCTCCCCTTATTATAACGTGACTGTCAGCTGAGGCAGCCAATAGCAATACAGCAAGGATGGGGAGGAGTTGGCAATTTCACAATGTAGATGATTGTGATTGGTTGTTTTACCTGGAGACATATCTGGATGGTCTCCCCCAACATATAGTAAATGTAAAGAAATAGAAGGGAAACTGGTGCCGTCAGATACATTTGTATTCACACGTTGGAAGTGCCGCATGTCAAAGGGAATTGTGATGTCATGTGATCTTCTCATTTTGTGTTTTGTAGGTCTTGGAGCAAAGGCTTCTAAAGCAGGTACCAGATTTTGGCTTCTCACCCTATTTCTAGGTGGATTTATTTGTCTGTCTAGATTTGCCCCTAGCACCTGTCCCACCTGGCTCAAATCCCAGCAGGTCTAATAACCCTACCGGTCACTCTCTGGCTTTAATGATGGTTCTCATATTCAGTTTCTTTAGTTCTACTTTCGCTGGTATCTAGAATCTCACTACAGGATGTATAAATGTCTCTATTCACCTCAGTGGTTGTGGTGGGAGCATTGGCTGGTGTCACAGAATGTTATATACTGACCCAATTTCATTTTCTTTATGTATGTTTAGGTCTTTATCAGCAGCCCTATTCTAATGGTAAGTTACCTCCTCCGTTCCCATCTGTGTGAGACCCTCAACTCTCCAATATCTGTGTGAGATCCTCAACTCTCCAATATCCGTGTGTGTGAGACCCTCAACTCTCCAATATCTGTGTGAGACCCTCAACTCTCCAATATCTGTGTGTGTGACCCTCAGCTCTCCAATATCTGTGTGTGTGACCCTCAGCTCTCCACTATCTGTGTGTGACCCTCAGCTCTCAAATATCTGTGTGTGTGAGACCCTCAACTCTCCAATATCTGTGTGAGACCCTCAACTCTCCAATATCTGTGTGTGACCCTCAACTCTCCAATATCTGTGTGTGACCCTCAGCTCTCAAATATCTGTGTGTGACCCTCAGCTCTCAAATATCTGTGTGTGTGAGACCCTCAACTCTCCAATATCTGTGTGTGACCCTCAACTCTTCAATATCTGTGTGTGTGACCCTCAGCTCTCCACTATCTGTGTGTGACCCTCAGCTCTCAAATATCTGTGTGTGTGAGACCCTCAACTCTCCAATATCTGTGTGAGACCCTCAACTCTCCAATATCTGTGTGTGACCCTCAACTCTCCAATATCTGTGTGTGACCCTCAGCTCTCAAATATCTGTGTGTGACCCTCAGCTCTCAAATATCTGTGTGTGTGAGACCCTCAACTCTCCAATATCTGTGTGTGACCCTCAACTCTCAAATATCCGTGTGTGACCCTTAGCTCTCCAATATCCGTGTGTGACCCTCAACTCTCCAATATCCGTGTGTGACCCTCAGCTCTCCAATATCTCTGTGTGACCCTCAACTCTCCACTATCTGTGTGTGACCCTCAGCTCTCCACTATCTGTGTGTGTGACCCTCAGCTCTCCACTATCTGTGTGTGACCCTCAGCTCTCCACTATCTGTGTGAGACCCTCAGCTCTCCACTATCTGTTTGTGACCCTCAACTCTCCACTATCTGCGTGTGACCCTCAGCTCTCCACTATCTGTGTGAGACCCTCAACTCTCCAATATCCGGGTGTGACCCTCAGCTCTCCAATATCCGTGTGTGACCCTCAACTCTCCAATATCCGTGTGTGACCCTCAGCTCTCAAATATCTCTGTGTGACCCTCAACTCTCCACTATCTGTGTGTGACCCTTAGCTCTCCACTATCTGTGTGTGACCCTCAGCTCTCCACTATCTGTGTGAGACCCTCAGCTCTCCACTATCTGTGTGTGACCCTCAACTCTCCACTATCTGTGTGTGACCCTCAGCTCTCCACTATCTGTGTGAGACCCTCAGCTCTCCACTATCTGTGTGTGACCCTCAACTCTCCAATATCTGTGTGTGACCCTCAGCTCTTCACTATCTGTGTGAGACCCTCAACTCTCCAATATCTGTGTGTGACCCTCAACTCTCCAATATCTGTGTTAACCCTCAGCTCTCCACTATCTGTGTGTGACCCTCAGCTCTCCAATATCCGTGTGTGACCCTCAGCTCTCCAATATCTCTGTGTGACCCTCAACTCTCCAATATCCGTGTGAGACCCTCAGCTCTCCACTATCTGTGTGTGACCCTCAACTCTTAAATATCTGTGTGTGACCCTCAACTCTCCAATATCTGTGTGTGACACTCAACTCTCCAATATCTGTGTGTGACCCTCAACTCTCCAATATCTGTGTATGACCCTCAACTCTCCAATATCTGTGTGTGACCCTCAGCTCTCAAATATCTGTGTGTGTGAGACCCTCAACTCTCCAATATCTGTGTGTGACCCTCAACTCTCCAATATCCGTGTGTGACCCTCAGCTCTCCAATATCTGTGTGAGACCCTCAACTCTCCACTATCTGTGTGTGACCCTCAGCTCTCCATTATCTGTGTGTGACCCTCAGCTCTCCACTATCTGTGTGTGACCCTCAGCTCTCCACTATCTGTGTGTGACCCTCAGCTCTCCAATATCTGTGTGTGACCATCAACTCTCCAATATCCGTGTGTGAGACCCTCAGCTCTCCACTATCTGTGTGTGACCCTCAACTCTTAAATATCTGTGTGTGACCCTCAACTCTCCAATATCTGTGTGTGACCCTCAACTCTCCAATATCTGTGTGTGACCCTCAACTCTCCAATATCTGTGTGTGACCCTCAACTCTCCAATATCCATGTGTGACCCTCAACTCTCCAATATCTGTGTGTGACCCTCAACTCTCCACTATCTGTGTGTGACCCTCAACTCTCCACTATCTGTGTGTGACCCTCAGCTCTCCACTATCTGTGTGTGACCCTCAGCTCTCCACTATCTGTGTGTGACCCTCAGCTCTCCAATATCTCTGTGTGACCCTCAGCTCTCCAATATCTGTGTGTGACCCTCAACTCTCCAATATCTCTGTGTGACCCTTAACTCTCCACTATCTGTGTGTGACCCTCAGCTCTCCACTATCCGTGTGTGACCCTCAGCTCTCCAATATCCGTGTGTGACCCTCAGCTCTCCAATATCTCTGTGTGACCCTCAACTCTCCAATATCTGTGTGAGACCCTCAGCTCTCCAATATCTGTGTGTGACCCTCAGCTCTCCACTATCTGTGTGTGACCCTCGGCTCTCCACTATCTGTGTGAGACCCTCAACTCTCCAATATCTGTGTGTGACCCTCAGCTCTCCAATATCTGTGTGTGACCCTCAGCTCTCCAATATCTGTGTGAGACCCTCAGCTCTCCAATATCTGTGTGAGACCCTCAGCTCTCCAATATCTGTGTGTGACCCTCAGCTCTCCACTATCTGTGTGTGACCCTCGGCTCTCCACTATCTGTGTGTGACCCTCGGCTCTCCAATATCTGTGTGAAACCCTCAACTCTCCAATATCTGTCTGTGACCCTCAGCTCTCCACTATCTGTGTGTGACCCTCAGCTCTCAAATATCTGTGTAAGACACTCAGCTCTCCATTATCTGTGTGTGACCCTCAGCTCTCCACTATCTGTGGGTTACTGGAGACCCAGAGCCTTAGAAATGGCTTTGTCACCCGTTCCAGACTGGTATATTTCACTCACGTTTTTTCTCATCTCTTCTGGAGTTTCTGTTGAAAGTGACATACTCTGCTGCTTGTTGGAAACTGTATTTTGTGTTTACTTGAGTTGTCTTTGTCTTATAATTAAGTGTGACAAATATGCAAAAAAAGAAAAAATCAGGAAGAGGCAAAAATAAATTCACACCACTGTATGTGTATGAGACCCTGAGGTCTTCCAATATGTGTCTGACTGTGTGACCTCTCTTATCATGCAGGTTTGGCCAATTATCAAGGTAATGGAAAAGGTAAGTCTTGTGCGTCTCTTTAATTTACTGTGTATTCTTTGCACCCTATTTGTATGTCACATTTTTACCTGTGGTGGTCAACAATCAACATATACCCCAAACGTTCAGGGCAGTAGAATATAATACAAGACAGTAACATGTATCTCAAACTGTAATGGAAATGTTGTTGCTCTCTCTCTTTAGGTATAAAATCTCCACTCAGTGCCAATCAGGGTCCTGTAGGAGAGAGCTCCAAGCTTGGTGAGTCTAGCTTCATCTCTGTCTTTCTGTCTCGCTTCATCTCTGTCTTTCTGTCTCTCTCCATCTCTCTTTCACTCTCCCTCCATCTCTCTCTCTCGTTCTCTCATTCCATTTCTATGTCTCTCTCGGTCCATCTTTCTCTATTTATATCTGTCTCTCTCACTCCATCTTTTCCTCTCTTTCATTCTGTGACTCTGTAATTCTCTTGCTCAGTCTCTCTCACTCTGCCCCCCTCTCTCTGCCCCTCTCTCTCTCTCTCTTTATGTCTCAAATTACTAGCAGCCCTTTCTCCCTATTGTAGGTGCTTTTGGACAGCTCCCATACAGATCCCAACCTTTGGCCGCTGACCCTCTGGGTTATGACCCCAAATCTGCTAAAACAGGTAAGGGGAAGGCATTCTTTCTACTCAAGTTCATCTTGCCAGATTTGTCTAGGTGTAATATATGTATTTGTATTTCCACTAGGGGGTGTGATCTCTCCCTATGGCCCCCAGAACGGGTACCCTGATCCTGCCAGCAGTAAATACGGTGAGATTCACCCTTTGCTCCTTCTTACACCTTTACTATTAGCTTATTAGTGGAGATTAAATTAGTTATTCATATGTTCTTTATAGTCACATTCGTGATAGCGTTAGATTAGCAGATAAGAGAGAATAGACTGAGAGAGGAGTTTTTGGTGTCTTTTATAGACTAAGCATCTTGAATGTTTGGGTTTTCTGTATAATAGATATGGCCGGATTTGGGGTAGACTTCAGAGGCCGTACAGACTTGCAGAGATTAACATATGCTAGTCACTGATTGTTGTGTCCTTTCTCTCTCAGCTGGAGAAGCTCAGACACCATTTATTCCTCAGTCTGTTCCTCAGGACGCTCTACAAGGTAAATCCTCTCCTGTCTCACCCTACATGAGCATATCCTCATCATTACCTCCAACCAGCCACCTCCTTTCCCACTTCTTCCTTTCTCTATCTCCCTCTATGACTCTGTACCCTACAGTATGCCCCATCTTCTTCTGTCTCACCCTACATGAGCTCACCCTCATCATTCCCTCCAACCAGCCACCTCCTTTCCCACTTCTTCCCTTCTCTATCTCTCCCTCTATGACTCTGTACCTTACAGTATGCACCATCCTCTTCTGTCTCACCCTACATGAGCCCACCCTCATCATTCCCTCCAACCAGCCACCTCTTTTCCCACTTCTTCCTTTCTCTATCTCTCCCTCTATGACTCTGTACCCTACAGTATGCACCATCCTCTTCTGTCTCACCCTACATGAGCACACCCTCATCATTACCTCCAACCAGCCACCTCCTTTCCCAATTCTTCCTTTCTCTATCTCTCCCTCTATGACTCTGTACCCTACAGTATGCACCATCCTCTTCTGTCTCACCCTACATGAGCCCATCCTCATCATTACCTCCAACCAGCCACCTCCTTTCCCAATTCTTCCTTTCTCTATCTCCCTCTATGACTCTGTACCCTACAGTATGCACCATCCTCTTCTGTCTCACCCTACATGAGCCCACCCTCATCATTCCCTCCAACCAGCCACCTCCTTTCCCACTTCTTCCTTTCTCTATCTCTCCCTCTATGACTCTGCACCCTACAGTATGCACCGTCCTCTTCTGTCTCACCCTACATGAGCATATCCTCATCATTACCTCCAACCAGCCACCTCCTTTCCCACTTCTTCCAATCTCTATCTCTCCCTCTATGATTCTGTACCCTACAGTATGCACCATCCTCTTCTGTCTCACCCTACATGAGCCCACCCTCATCATTCCCTCCAACCATCCACCTCATTTCCCACTTCTTCCAATCTCTATCTCTCCCTCTATGACTCTGCACCCTACAGTATGCACCATCCTCTTCTGTCTCACCCAACATGAGCCCATCCTCATCATTACCTCCAACCAGCCACCTCTTTTCCCACTTCTTCCCTTCTCTATCTCTCCCTCTATGACTCTGTACCCTACAGTATGCACCATCCTCTTCTGTCTCACCCTACATGAGCCCATCCTCATCATTACCTCCAACCAGCCACCTCCTTTCCCACTTCTTCCCTTCTCTATCTCTCCCTCTATGACTCTGTACCCTACAGTATGCACCATCCTCTTCTGTCTCACCCTACATGAGCCCATCCTCATCATTACCTCCAACCAGCCACCTCCTTTCCCACTTCTTCCCTTCTCTATCTCTCCCATTATGACTCTGTACCCTACAGTATGCACCATCCTCTTCTGTCTCACCCTACATGAGCCCACCCTCATCAGTCCCACCAACCAGCCACCTCCTTTCCCACTTCTTCCCTTCTCTATCTCTCCCTCTATGACTCTGCACCCTACAGTATGCACCATCCTCTTCTGTCTCACCCTACATGAGCCCACCCTCATCAGTCCCACCAACCAGCCACCTCCTTTCCCACTTCTTCCCTTCTCTATCTCTCCCTCTATGACTCTGCACCCTACAGTATGCACCGTCCTCTTCTGTCTCACCCTACATGAGCATATCCTCATCATTACCTCCAACCAGCCACCTCCTTTCCCACTTCTTCCAATCTCTATCTCTCCCTCTATGATTCTGTACCCTACAGTATGCACCATCCTCTTCTCTCTCACCCTACATGAGCCCACCCTCATCATTCCCTCCAACCATCCACCTCATTTCCCACTTCTTCCAATCTCTATCTCTCCCTCTATGACTCTGCACCCTACAGTATGCACCGTCCTCTTCTGCCTCACCCAACATAAGCCCATCCTCATCATTACCTCCAACCAGCCACCTCTTTTCCCACTTCTTCCCTTCTCTATCTCTCCCTCTATGACTCTGTACCCTACAGTATGCACCATCCTCTTCTGTCTCACCCTACATGAGCCCATCCTCATCATTACCTCCTACCAGCCACCTCCTTTCCCACTTCTTCCCTTCTCTATCTCTCCCTCTATGACTCTGTACCCTACAGTATGCACCATCCTCTTCTGTCTCACCCTACATGAACCCATCCTCATCATTACCTCCAACAAGCCACCTCCTTTCCCACTTCTTCCTTTCTCTATCTCCCTCTATGACTTTGTACCCTACAGTATGCACCATCCTCTTCTGTCTCACCCTACATGAGCTCACCCTCATCATTCCCTCCAACCAGCTACCTCCTTTCCCACTTCTTCCCTTCTCTATCTCTCCCATTATGACTCTGTACCCTAGAGTATGCACCATCCTCTTCTGTCTCACCCTACATGAGCCCACCCTCATCAGTCCCACCAACCAGCCACCTCCTTTCCCACTTCTTCCCTTCTCTATCTCTCCCTCTATGACTCTGCACCCTACAGTATGCACCCTCCTCTTCTGTCTCACCCTACATGAGCCCACCCTCATCAGTCCCACCAACCAGCCACCTCCTTTCCCACTTCTTCCCTTCTCTATCTCTCCCTCTATGACTCTGTACCCTACAGTATGCACCATCCTCTTCTGTCTCACCCTACATGAGCCCACCCTCATCAGTCCCACCAACCAGCCACCTCCTTTCCCACTTCTTCCTTTCTCTATCTCTCCCTCTATGACTCTGCACCCTACAGTATGCACCATCCTCTTCTGTCTCACCCTACATGAGCCCACCCTCATCAGTCCCACCAACCAGCCACCTCCTTTCCCACTTCTTCCTTTCTCTATCTCTCCCTCTATGACTCTGCACCCTACAGTATGCACCATCCTCTTCTGTCTCATCCTGCATGAGCCCAACCTCATCAGTCCCACCAACCAGCCACCTCCTTTCCCACTTCTTCCCTTCTCTATCTCTCCCTCTATGACTCTGTACCCTACAGTATGCACCATCCTCTTCTGTCTCACCCTACATGAGCCCACCCTCATCATTCCCTCCAACCATCCACCTCATTTCCCACTTCTTCCAATCTCTATCTCTCCCTCTATGACTCTGTACCCTACAGTATGCCCCATCCTCTTCTGTCTCACCCTACATGAGCTCATCCTCATCATTCCCTCCAACCAGCCACCTATTTTCCCACTTCTTCATTTCTCTATCTCTCCCTCTATGACTCTGTACCCTACAGTATGCCCCATCCTCTTCTGTCTCACCCTACATGAGCACACCCTCATCATTACCTCCAACCAGCCACCTCCTTTCCCACTTCTTCCCTTCTCTCTCTCCCTCTATGACTCTGTACCCTACAGTATGCCCCATCTTCTTCTGTCTCACCCTACATGAGCTCACCCTCATCATTCCCTCCAACCAGCCACCTACTTTCCCACTTCTTCCCTTCTCTATCTCTCCCTCTATGACTCTGTACCCTACAGTATACACATCCTCTTCTGTCTCACCCTACATGAGCCCACCCTCATCAGTCCCACCAACCAGCCACCTCCTTTCCCACTTCTTCCCTTCTCTATCTCTCCCTCTATGACTCTGTACCCTACAGTATGCACCATCCTCTTCTGTCTCACCCTACATGAGCCCACCCTCATCATTACCTCCAACCAGCCACCTCCTTTCCCACTTCTTCCTTTCTCTATCTCTCCCTCTATGACTCTGCACCCTACAGTATGCACCATCCTCTTCTCTCTCACCCTACATGAGCCCACCCTCATCAGTCCCACCAACCAGCCACCTCCTTTCCCACTTCTTCCTTTCTCTATCTCTCCCTCTATGACTCTGCACCCTACAGTATGCACCATCCTCTTCTGTCTCACCCTACATGAGCCCACCCTCATCATTACCTCCAACCAGCAACCTCCTTTCCCACTTCTTCCCTTCTCTATCTCTCCCTCTATGACACTGTACCCTACAGTATGCACCATCCTCTTCTGTCTCACCCTACATGAGCCCACCCTCATCATTCCCTCCAGCCAGCCACCTCCTTTCCCACTTCTTCCAATCTATATCTCTCCCTCTATGACTCTGTACCCTACAGTCTCTGTATCACTGCATTCTCCTGTATTAACCAACTTCTTCTGACTGTGACGTATCTTCACTCTTCACAGAAGAAATTGCTCCATCTTCTTCAGTAGAAGGTATGTGATGATTCCAGCATTTCACATGTTATAGGAGTGGCACACGCATGCTCTTGTGTCACACATATGTTACATGTGTTGGATATGCTCTAGTCTTGTCATATCTCATTATAAACATGTATGAAACCTGAGTCACTCGCATGTCCCAGCCATGTTCTAGGCAACGCCAGGAGACATAAGATATTTATGCCATGTAACATGTATGTGCAGCATGCAACTAACATGCTAACCTGTCTGTAACTGTAACTAGCTATCACCAGTCTAAACGTCCCCAGACCCAGGAGACCCCAAGATGGATCTCCATCCCAGCTTGTCTTTGTGTTCCCCCAAATTATTACTATTATGAATGCACACATATGTGTACATATATGTTCTTGGATCCTTCAGGAACTCAGAGTATCAGACCCCCGATTACGCCCACATCGCCCAGCGCCCTGAAACAGAAACCTCAAAAAGGTACAGTCAGGGAACCCAAAACCTTTATCACTGGAAGCCAGAGTGGTTACAGAGAGACCCCCTTCTGCTGATTAACATAGTATTTACAGAGGCATTCCTCCGACCGATGTGGGGCGACCCCCAACGCACGCACTGCTCCCTCTGCAGCCCTCCTATATATCACTCCCCACCGCACGCACTGCTCCCTCTGCCGCACTCCTATATATCACTCCCCACCCCACGCACTGCTCCCTCTGCCGCACTCCTATATATCACTCCCCACCCCACGCACTGCTCCCTCTGCAGCACTCCTATATATCACTCCCCACCGCACGCACTGCTCCCTCTGCCGCACTCCTATATATCACTCCCCACCGCACGCACTGCTCCCTCTGCCGCACTCCTATATATCACTCCCCACTCCACGCACTGCTCCCTCTGCAGCACTCCTATATATCACTCCCCACCGCACGCACTGCTCCCTCTGCCGCACTCCTATATATCACTCCCCACCCCATGCACTGCTCCCTCTGCAGCCCTCCTATATATCACTCCCCACCCCATGCACTGCTCCCTCTGCCGCACTCCTATATATCACTCCCCACCGCACGCACTGCTCCCTCTGCCGCACTCCTATATATCACTCCCCACCCCATGCACTGCTCCCTCTGCAGCCCTCCTATATATCACTCCCCACCGCACGCACTGCTCCCTCTGCCGCACTCCTATATATCACTCCCCACCCCATGCACTGCTCCCTCTGCAGCCCTCCTATATATCACTCCCCACCGCACGCACTGCTCCCTCTGCCGCACTCCTATATATCACTCCCCACTGCACGCACTGCTCCCTCTGCAGCCCTCCTATATATCACTCCCCCACCCCATGCACTGCTCCCTCTGCAGCCCTCCTATATATCACTCCCCACCCCATGCACTGCTCCCTCTGCAGCCCTCCTATATATCACTCCCCACCGCACGCACTGCTCCCTCTGCCGCACTCCTATATATCACTCCCCACCGCACGCACTGCTCCCTCTGCAGCCCTCCTATATATCACTCCCCCACCCCATGCACTGCTTCCTCTGCAGCCCTCCTATATATCGCTCCCCACCCCATGCACTGCTCCCTCTGCCGCACTCCTATATATCACTCCCCACCGCACGCACTGCTCCCTCTGCCGCACTCCTATATATCGCTCCCCATTCCACGCACTGCTCCCTCTGCAGCCCTCCTATATATCGCTCCCCACCCCATGCACTGCTCCCTCTGCAGCCCTCCTATATATCACTCCCCACTCCACGCACTGCTCCCTCTGCAGCCCTCCTATATATCACTCCCCACCCCACGCACTGCTCCCTCTGCCGCACTCCTATATATCACTCCCCCACCCCATGCACTGCTCCCTCTGCCGCACTCCTATATATCACTCCCCCACCCCATGCACTGCTCCCTCTGCAGCCCTCCTATATATCACTCCCCACCGCACGCACTGCTCCCTCTGCCGCACTCCTATATATCACTCCCCCACCCCATGCACTGCTCCCTCTTCAGCCCTCCTATATATCACTCCCCACCGCACGCACTGCTCCCTCTGCAGCCCTCCTATATATCACTCCCCACCGCACGCACTGCTCCCTCTGCCGCACTCCTATATATCACTCCCCACCGCACGCACTGCTCCCTCTGCCGCACTCCTATATATCACTCCCCACCGCACGCACTGCTCCCTCTGCCGCACTCCTATATATCACTCCCCCACCCCATGCACTGCTCCCTCTGCAGCCCTCCTATATATCACTCCCCACCGCACGCACTGCTCCCTCTGCCGCACTCCTATATATCGCTCCCCATTCCACGCACTGCTCCCTCTGCAGCCCTCCTATATATCACTCCCCACCGCACGCACTGCTCCCTCTGCCGCACTCCTATATATCGCTCCCCATTCCACGCACTGCTCCCTCTGCCGCACTCCTATATATCACTCCCCACCCCATGCACTGCTCCCTCTGCCGCACTCCTATATATCACTCCCCACCCCACGCACTGCTCCCTCTGCCGCACTCCTATATATCGCTCCCCACCCCATGCACTGCTCCCTCTGCAGCCCTCCTATATATAACTCCCCACCGCACGCACTGCTCCCTCTGCCGCACTCCTATATATCGCTCCCCATTCCACGCACTGCTCCCTCTGCCGCACTCCTATATATCACTCCCCACCCCATGCACTGCTCCCTCTGCCGCACTCCTATATATCACTCCCCACCCCATGCACTGCTCCCTCTGCAGCCCTCCTATATATCGCTCCCCACCGCACGCACTGCTCCCTCTGCAGCCCTCCTATATATCACTCCCCACTCCACGCACTGCTCCCTCTGCAGCACTCCTATATATCGCTCCCCACCCCACGCACTGCTCCCTCTGCAGCACTCCTATATATCACTCCCCACTCCACGCACTGCTCCCTCTGCAGCACTCCTATATATCGCTCCCCACCCCACGCACTGCTCCCTCTGCAGCACTCCTATATATCACTCCCCACCCCACGCACTGCTCCCTCTGCAGCCCTCCTATATATCACTCCCCACTCCACGCACTGCTCCCTCTGCAGCACTCCTATATATCGCTCCCCACCCCACGCACTGCTCCCTCTGCAACACTCCTATATATCACTCCCCACTCCACGCACTGCTCCCTCTGCAGCACTCCTATATATCGCTCCCCACCCCACGCACTGCTCCCTCTGCAGCCCTCCTATATATCACTCCCCACCGCACGCACTGCTCCCTATGCAGCCCTCCTATATATCGCTCCCCACCCCATGCACTGCTCCCTCTGCAGCCCTCCTATATATCACTCCCCACCGCACGCACTGCTCCCTATGCAGCCCTCCTATATATCGCTCCCCATTCCACACACTGCTTCCTCTGCAGCCCTCCTATATATCGCTCCCCACCCCATGCACTGCTCCCTCTGCAGCCCTCCTATATATCACTCCCCACCGCACGCACTGCTCCCTATGCAGCCCTCCTATATATCGCTCCCCATTCCACACACTGCTTCCTCTGCAGCCCTCCTATATATCGCTCCCCACCCCACGCACTGCTCCCTATGCAGCCCTCCTATATATCGCTCCCCATTCCACACACTGCTTCCTCTGCAGCCCTCCTATATATCGCTCCCCACCGCACGCACTGCTCCCTCTGCCGCACTCCTATATATCACTCCCCCACCCCATGCACTGCTCCCTCTGCAGCCCTCCTATATATCACTCCCCACCGCACGCACTGCTCCCTATGCAGCCCTCCTATATATCGCTCCCCACCCCATGCACTGCTTCCTCTGCAGCCCTCCTATATATCACTCCCCACCGCACGCACTGCTCCCTCTGCAGCCCTCCTATATATCGCTCCCCACCCCATGCACTGCTCCCTCTGCAGCCCTCCTATATATCACTCCCCACCCCACGCACTGCTTCCTCTGCAGCACTCCAATATATCACTCCCCACCCCACGCACTGCTTCCTCTGCAGCCCTCCTATATATCGCTCCCCACCGCACGCACTGCTCCCTCTGCCGCACTCCTATATATCGCTCCCCACCGCACGCACTGCTCCCTCTGCAGCACTCCTATATATCACTCCCCACTGCACGCACTGCTCCCTCTGCCGCACTCCTATATATCGCTCCCCACCCCACGCACTGCTCCCTCTGCCGCACTCCTATATATCGCTCCCCACCCCACGCACTGCTCCCTCTGCAGCACTCCTATATATCACTCCCCACCCCATGCACTGCTCCCTCTGCAGCCCTTCTATATATCGCTCCCCACCCCATGCACTGCTCCCTCTGCAGCCCTCCTATATATCACTCCCCACCGCACGCACTGCTCCCTCTGCAGCCCTCCTATATATCGCTCCCCACCGCACGCACTGCTCCCTCTGCCGCACTCCTATATATCACTCCCCACCGCACGCACTGCTCCCTCTGCAGCACTCCTATATATCGCTCCCCACCGCACGCACTGCTCCCTCTGCAGCCCTCCTATATATCGCTCCCCACCCCATGCACTGCTCCCTCTGCCGCACTCCTATATATCGCTCCCCCACCCCATGCACTGCTCCCTCTGCAGCCCTCCTATATATCGCTCCCTACCCCATGCACTGCTTCCTCTGCAGCACTCCTATATATCGCTCCCCCACCCCATGCACTGCTCCCTCTGCAGCCCTCCTATATATCGCTCCCTACCCCATGCACTGCTCCCTCTGCAGCCCTCCTATATATCGCTCCCTACCCCATGCACTGCTTCCTCTGCAGCACTCCTATATATCGCTCCCCCACCCCATGCACTGCTTCCTCTGCAGCACTCCTATATATCGCTCCCCACCCCATGCACTGCTTCCTCTGCAGCCCTCCTATATATCGCTCCCCACCCCATGCACTGCTTCCTCTGCAGCACTCCTATATATCGTTCCCCATTCCACGCACTGCTCCCTCTGCCGCACTCCTATATAATGCTCCCCACCCCATGCACTGCTCCCTCTGCCGCACTCCTATATAATGCTCCCCATTCCACGCACTGCTCCCCATCCAATGCACTAACATTTCTCCCATTTATAATCATTTCCTAATTTCCTAGGTGGATATCAGCAACTTGGAGCTGGACAAAGCCCCTGGGCATACGGTACAGTCAGATTTCACACACATATATGTATGCAAAACACTGAACTTTATATATGGGAACCTATAAGAGGACATGTATGGGATCTGCTGGGCAGGGAGCTGCAGTTTTAATGAAGCTTGATGTAGAAGGCTTCAAACTGCTTTTAATATCCAGGGATGTAATTAGAGGGCTAAATACACAATGGTGTCAGAACGTAACATTATAACGGCCCTGTGTTCATTTCTGCAGCTCCCGAGGAATCAGCGTATGGACAGAATGGATACTATGGAAATGGCTACAGAGGTGAGGAGAAGACTGCGGCTAATTATCAGGAGATGTCTCCTTGTGTGTGTGTGTGGGGGGGGGGGGGGGTGTAGACTTGGAGCATGGAAAAGTGGAAGCAAAACGTTGGAGTCAGATAAAAGAGGTCTTCTGTATGAAACATGGTAGAAGCCTCAGTTTGGGGTCAGAGCAGGGTTCAGGAGTATGGCAATTAGAGGATGAGATCAGAATAGAGACCGGGGGTAAATGTATCAAACAATGGATTTGTCAAATCGTCCTTATTTGCCGATTTTGACGTCCATATTTAAAATGGCAATGTTATTCTCGCTGGGTTTTACTTTCAATAAAGTTGCCTGCTTAACTATGGCCGTCAAAATCACCGAAAATCTGCGATTTGACGGATGCCCTGTTTACCCCCAGGAGTATGGAGGTCAAAGTCGGGTGCCGGGACAGTGGTCGGAGTATGGATCATGTGAATGAGAGCTTAGGGTTAAAACAGAGGGCAAGGGGACAATATAATAAACACAAGGTTTTTGACGCGTTTATTTGCAGTTTTACTAAAGCCTAAATCCCACATAATGCTGAATGTTTTCACAGTTTGAAACCGCCATCACCACTTTCTCGAATGTCAGGTATACAAACCGCACGTCAACATGTTAGGAAAATGGTTGGTGGGGCAGACCTGCGTCTGACAGCCGAGATTACATGCCGCTTATGCAATCTTACCATTCAGAACATAAGAGGAGCCACAATGGACATATTAATTAAGAGGGCTATCGTAAACTATTTATTAAGGGAGCATAATTAATTTATAATTATATTAAGGGGCAATGGTAATATAGCATTATATTATGGGGCAATAATAATTTATTGTTGACTGTGCATTGATACACCCCCCCGCCAATTCTGTAAGTTGCAGTACTGAAGTCAGAGGCTGGTGTGGGGGGGATATATCTGTGGGGGCTCTGTGTGTATCAGGCTACATTGGGGGTTTCTGACAACTTTGTTTTGTCTCCACAGGCTGTGCCGGGAAGTGCTGAATTGATCAACTGTGGTTCACGCTTTGAACTGACCTCGTGGAAGGGTGGGTGGTGTATATAGGGGGAGGATTCACAAATAAAATGTAATTAAAAATATAAATGCCTCCTGAGTATTACTATGTTGTCTGTATGTGATAGATACATATATAAATCACACATGTAAGTCCAAACGTGGCCACCAACAATACCAGTAATTCTTGAGCAATGTCTAGAGGAACACTGGGAAACCAGTTGAGCGAATGCGTCCTCCGCAGACATAGCTAGAATAGGTTAACCATGGCCATAAACATAGAAAATGCTGGATTCTAGTAATAATTTATTTCTGAGAAGAACATTATACTACACAACTTCCACTCAGTAGTAATGTTATGTGGCTTTGTCCAGACACCATTCAGTGTTTTACTGAACAGATAATCCAGGGTGGGAAACACACAGTGGATTCTATGTTATGTCCTTCAATAATCATGGAGAGGTCTCAGAAACATGGGATCCAGGATCCAGACGCACCACTGAGTATGCTGTATGAAGATTTCTCAGAAGGGAGATGACTCTTACTTTACCTCCACCAGAGAATTTCAATCAGAGGTCCCACAGTTCCTCCGTCTCCCCCCACAAGTCAGGTCAGCCAGACGTATCCCCATCTCCTCCCCACAAGTCAGGTCAGCCAGACGTATCCATATCTCCTCCCCACAAGTCAGGTCAGCCAGACGTATCCTCATCTCCTCCCCACAAGTCAGGTCAGCCAGACATTTCCTCTGTCTCCTCCCCACAAGTCAGGACAGCCAGACGTATCCCCATCTCCTCCCCACAAGTCAGGTCAGCCAGACGTTTCCTCATCTCCTCCACAAGTCAGGTAAGCCAGACGTATCCCCATCTCCTCCCCACAAGTCAGGCCAGCCAGACGTATCCCCATCTCCTCTCCACAAGTCAGGTCAGCCAGACGTATCCCCATCTCCTCCCCACAATTCAGGTCAGCCAGACGTATCCCCATCTCCTCCCCACAAGTCAGGTCAGCCAGACGTATCCCCATCTCCTCCCCACAAGTCAGGTCAGCCAGACGTATCCATATCTCCTCCCCACAAGTCAGGTCAGCCAGACGTATCCTCATCTCCTCCCCACAAGTCAGGTCAGCCAGACATTTCCTCTGTCTCCTCCCCACAAGTCAGGTCAGCCAGACGTATCCCCATCTCCTCCCCACAATTCAGGTCAGCCAGACGTATCCCCATCTCCTCCCCACAAGTCAGGTCAGCCAGACGTATCCCCATCTCCTCCCCACAAGTCAGGTAAGCCAGACGTATCCCCATCTCCTCCCCACAAGTCAGGTCAGCCAGACGTATCCCCATCTCCTCCCCACAAGTCAGGTCAGCCAGACGTTTCCTCTGTCTCCTCCCCACAAGTCAGGTCAGCCAGACGTATCCCCATCTCCTCCCCACAAGTCAGGTCAGCCAGACGTATCCCCATCTCCTCCCCACAAGTCAGGTCAGCCAGACGTTTCCCCATCTCCTCCCCACAAGTCAGGTCAGCCAGATGTTTCCTCTGTCTCCTCCCCACAAGTCAGGACAGCCAGACGTTTCCTCTGTCTCCTCCCCACAAGTTCTTCCAAGTCAGATCAAACACCTCAAGAGTTGTTAAGTATGTAACACTTTTACTTATTGGCTACCTGTTCAGATCTCCTCTTCCACACTCAGAGACCTGAACACCACAGAAGCTACAAAAAACCATAGAGGCCCAATCTGACCCAACTTGCAGGTGTACAGTATAGTCTGAGAAATGATTTACACAGAGCCACCTACTCGACCATCTACATAACATAAGAAAGTCGATTATTTCAAATCTTTTATTTACACCATATGTTCAATGATGCAAACTCACCAGTCACCAGCTGGCAAAGAGGAACCACACACAAAGTTACAGATTTCGGACTATGATGACATTTCCCATTGCTGCAAAAAACACATCTTTCATCAAACCTGCAACACCCCTGATAAGAAATGACTCTTGTGGAAGAGATATTACACAGGAGGTTCATGGAAACCACGTGAGTTCAGGCTTCAGGTTACACATTTGTGGCTGAAGACAGATGGATGCTATCACGTTATTGGAGCACTGCTCTATAAGTGCAGCAGAGGCTGGCTGAAGACAGAGGGATGAACCTCAGGACTGGACAATCACAGCATCACTTGTTATCATCATCATCACCATTTATTTATATAGCGCCACTTATTTTGCAGCGCTGTACAGAGAACTCATTCACATCAGTCCCTGCCCCATTGTAGCTTACAGTCTAAATTCCCAAATACACACACATGCAGACGACACAGAGAGAGACTATTGTAAATTTTAATAGCAGCCAATTAACCTACCAGTATGTTTTTGGAGTGTGTAAGGAAACCGGAGCACCCGGAGGAAACCCACTGAAACACGGGGAGAACATACAAACTCCACGCAGATAAAGCCATGGTCGGGAATTGAACTCATGACCCCAGTGCTGTGAGGCAGAAGTGCTAACCACTGAGCCACCGTGCTGCAAATCTCACCACGAACACGGCACAGAGCATGCTACGGGAACAATGATTATTGTGTCCTGAGTTATAAACTACACAACATCTGACACAGATAGAAACCATCCCCCCTATTAGTGTAACAATGAACCCCTAGTGTATCGGAGAAGGAATTAGTCACCTTCCCATAGACTTTCACCTGACTCATTCCTTTCGGGTGATATTTTTCTGCCTCTGTTCCTGATTTAACCTGGTCTCAGTGTATTAGTTCATGTACAGTCTTATTCTGTATTATCTTACTACTTGAGCTCAGGGTAACGTCAGTGTTAAGTGACAGAAATATCGCCCGCATGGAATGGGTCAGGTTATAATCTCTCACAGTCTGAACTGCAATGAGTATTCAGAGTATTCGTAGGATTGAAGACTTCATCTTCTATAAAACCTTTTATCTAGATCAACTAAGCATTTATCTTATTATACCAACCTCGTATTCTTTCTATGCAACCAATAAACACTTAGCTAGATCCACACACTGAAGCACAGATACATTACTACATACAGGTTAGTAATTTAGCAACGAAAAATGTAATATATATATATATATATATATATATATATATATATATATACAAGTTAACCCGTGCATGATACTCATGCATTCTAGTCAAATCAAGCTACTTAAGGTGTTAAAAAGGTTCTTGTCATGCATTTGGACCTAGCCCAGGCCTCCTCAGGGGAAGAGCGTTACTTCCCGATGCAAGCGCCCTTTTTTAACGTGGTTTTGTCCACATGTCACCACCTCATCATTTTTCACCATCACTTCATCCTTCATCTTCATCGCCATATCCTTCATCAAGCTACTTAAGGTGTTAAAAACACCGCACTGTCACCCCCGGCAACCACCAACCACTCCCAACTGTCACCTCTCCTTCAAGAAATATATAGGTCAGTGTATAACTCTGCCCAGCAGGTGGCGCTGCAGCTTGTTTTTTTTTCCCCACACACGCCACTAGGCATTTATATAATATATATATATATATATATATATATATATATATATATATATTCAGCAATATCAATTCCCCCCAAGTAATATTCAACATATACTTAAATCTGCAGATACACACTGTTTGGACAAAAGTATTCGGACACTTGACCATTACACCAACAGGGACTGTAATGATATTGTACATATACTGTATTATGGAGATGGTCCCCCTTTTGCAGTGATAACAGCTTCCACTCTTCTGGGAGGTTTTCCACAAGATGTTGGAGTGTTTCTGTGGGAATTTGTGCCCATTCATTCTGTAGAGCATTTATGACGTCAGGCACTGATGTTGGACGAGAAGACCTGGCTTACAATCTCCGTTCCAGTTCATCCCAAAGGTGTTCGATGGGGTTGAGGTCAGGGCTCTGTGTGGCCCAGTCAAGTTCTTCCACACCGAACTCCTCAGACCATGTCTTTGTAGTCCTTGCTGTGTGCACTGGGGCACAGTCATGCTGGAATAGAAAAGGGCCTTCCCCAAACTGTTGCCCCAAAGTAAGAAGCATAGCATTGTCCAAAATGACTTGGTATGCTGAAGTATTAAGATTGCCCTTCAATGGAGATTAAGAGCTTAGCCCAAACCCTGAAAAACAGCCCCATACCATTATCCCTCCTCCATTAAACTTCACAGTTGGTATAATGCAGTCAGGCAGGTAACATTCTCTCGGCCATCAGACTCACCCATTTGACTGCCAAACAAAGAAGTGTAATTCATCACTCCACAGAACACGTTTCCACTGCTCCACAGTCCAGTGTCGGTGTGCTTTACACCACTCCATCGGTCGCTTGGCATTGGTCTTGGTGATGTGAGGCTGCATGCAGCTGCTCGGCCATGGAAACCCATCCATTAAGCTCCCACCGCACAGTTTTTGTGCTACATTAATGCCAGTGGAAGTTCAGAACTCTTCAGCTATGGAATCAGCAGAGCGTTGGCGACTTTTACGTACCATGCGCCTTAGCAGTCGTTGACCCTGCTCTGTGATTATACGTGGTCTTCAGCTTCGTGGCTGAGTTACTGCTGTTCCTAAACGCTTCCACTTTCTAATAATATCACTTACAGATGACTGTGGAATATCCAGCAGGGATGAAATTTCACGAACCGTCTTATTACAAAGCTGGCATCCTATCACAGTACCACACATACTATCACAGTACCACACATCCTATCACAGTACCGCGCATCCTATCACAGTACCGCACATCCTATCACAGTACCGCGCATCCTATCACAGTACCACACATCCTATCACAGTACCGCACATCCTATCACAGTATTACACATCCTATCACAGTACCACACATCCTATCACAGTATCACACATCCTATCACAGTACCGCACATCCTATCACAGTACCGCACATCCTATCACAGTACCGCACATCCTATCACAGTACCGCACATCCTATCACAGTATCACACATCCTATCACAGTACCACACATCCTATCACAGTACCACACATCCTATCACAGTACCACACATCCTATCACAGTACCACACATCCTATCACAGTACCACACATCCTATCACAGTATCGCACATCCTATCACAGTACCGCACATCCTATCACAGTACCGCACATCCTATCACAGTACCGCACATCCTATCACAGTACCGCACATCCTATCACAGTACCACACATCCTATCACAGTACCACACATCCTATCACAGTACCACACATCCTATCACAGTACCACACATCCTATCACAGTACCACACATCCTATCACAGTACCACACATCCTATCACAGTACCACACATCCTATCACAGTACCGCACATCCTATCACAGTATTACACATCCTATCAAAGTACCACACATCCTATCACAGTACCGCACATCCTATCACACATCCTACCACAGTACCGCACATCCTATCACAGTACCACACATCCTATCACAGTACCGCACATCCTATCACAGTACCACACATCCTATCACAGTACCGCACATCCTATCACAGTACCACACATCCTATCACAGTACCGCACATCCTATCACAGTACCACACATCCTATCACAGTACCGCACATCCTATCACAGTACAACGCATCCTATCACAGTACCGCACATCCTATCACAGTACCACACATCCTATCACAGTACCGCACATCCTATCACAGTACCGCACATCCTATCACAGTACCACACATCCTATCACAGTACCACACATCCTATCACAGTGCCACACATCCTATCACAGTACCGCACATCCTATCACAGTACCACACATCCTATCACAGTACCACACATCCTATCACAGTATCACACATCCTATCACAGTATCACACATCCTATCACAGTATCACACATCCTATCACAGTATCACACATCCTATCACAGTACCACACATCCTATCACAGTACCACACATCCTATCACAGTACCACACATCCTATCACAGTACCACACATCCTATCACAGTACCACACATCCTATCACAGTACCACACATCCTATCACAGTACCGCACATCCTATCACAGTACCGCACATCCTATCACAGTACCGCACATCCTATCACAGTATCGCACATCCTATCACAGTATCGCACATCCTATCACAGTATCACACATCCTATCACAGTACCACACATCCTATCACAGTACCACACATCCTATCACAGTATCACACATCCTATCACAGTATCGCACATCCTATCACAGTACCACACATCCTATCACAGTACCACACATCCTATCACAGTACCACACATCCTATCACAGTACCACACATCCTATCACAGTACCACACATCCTATCACAGTACCACACATCCTATCACAGTATCGCACATCCTATCACAGTACCGCACATCCTATCACAGTACCGCACATCCTATCACAGTATCACACATCCTATCACAGTACCTCACATCCTATCACAGTACCGCGCATCCTATCACAGTACCACACATCCTATCACAGTATCACACATCCTATCACAGTACCACACATCCTATCACAGTACCACACATCCTATCACAGTACCACACATCCTATCACAGTACCAC
The DNA here is from genome assembly GCA_036250195.1 of Mixophyes australis. Classification (NCBI taxonomy): domain Eukaryota; kingdom Metazoa; phylum Chordata; class Amphibia; order Anura; family Limnodynastidae; genus Mixophyes; species Mixophyes australis. Next base: position 1,613,844 of record JAVHZZ010000007.1, read on the forward strand.
ACATCCTATCACAGTACCACACATCCTATCACAGTACCGCACATCCTATCACACATCCTATCACAGTACCGCACATCCTATCACAGTACTGCACATCCTATCACAGTACCGCACATCCTATCACAGTACCACACATCCTATCACAGTACCACACATCCTATCACAGTACCGCACATCCTATAACAGTACCACACATCCTATCACAGTACCACACATCCTATCACAGTACCGCACATCCTATCACAGTACCGCACATCCTATCACAGTACCGCACATCCTATCACAGTACCGCACATCCTATCACAGTACCTCACATCCTATCACAGTACCACACATCCTATCACAGTACCACACATCCTATCACAGTATCACACATCCTATCACAGCACCACACATCCTATCACAGTACCGCACATCCTATCACAGTGCCACACATCCTATCACAGTACCGCACATCCTATCACAGTACCACACATCCTATCACAGTACCACACATCCTATCACAGTACCGCACATCCTATCACAGTATCACACATCGTATCACAGTACCACACATCCTATCACAGTACCACACATCCTATCACAGTACCACACATCCTATCACAGTACCACACATCCTATCACAGTACCACACATCCTATCACAGTATCACACATCCTATCACAGTATCGCACATCCTATCACAGTATCACACATCCTATCACAGTACCACACATCCTATCACAGTACCACACATCCTATCACAGTATCACACATCCTATCACAGTATCGCACATCCTATCACAGTACCACACATCCTATCACAGTACCACACATCCTATCACAGTACCACACATCCTATCACAGTACCACACATCCTATCACAGTACCGCACATCCTATCACACATCCTATCACAGTACCGCACATCCTATCACAGTACCACACATCCTATCACAGTACCGCACATCCTATCATAGTACCACACATCCTATCACAGTACCGCACATCCTATCACAGTACAACGCATCCTATCACAGTACCGCACATCCTATCACAGTACCACACATCCTATCACAGTACCGCACATCCTATCACAGTACCGCACATCCTATCACAGTACCGCACATCCTATCACAGTACCGCACATCCTATCACAGTACCGCACATCCTATCACAGTACCGCACATCCTATCACAGTACCACACATCCTATCACAGTACCACACATCCTATCACAGTACCACACATCCTATCACAGTATCACACATCCTATCACAGTATCACACATCCTATCACAGTATCACACATCCTATCACAGTACCACACATCCTATCACAGTACCACACATCCTATCACAGTATCACACATCCTATCACAGTACCACACATCCTATCACAGTATCACACATCCTATCACAGTACCACACATCCTATCACAGTGCCACACATCCTATCACAGTGCCACACATCCTATCACAGTACCGCACATCCTATCACAGTACCGCACATCCTATCACAGTACCACACATCCTATCACAGTACCACACATCCTATCACAGTACCACACATCCTATCACAGTACCACACATCCTATCACAGTACCACACATCCTATCACAGTACCACACATCCTATCACAGTACCACACATCCTATCACAGTACCACACATCCTATCACACATCCTATCACAGTACCACACATCCTATCACAGTACCGCACATCCTATCACAGTACCACACATCCTATCACAGTACCACACATCCTATCACAGTATCACACATCCTATCACAGTATCACACATCCTATCACTGTACCACACATCCTATCACAGTACCACACATCCTATCACAGTACCGCACATCCTATCACAGTACCACGCATCCTATCACAGTACCACACATCCTATCACAGTATCACACATCCTATCACAGTACCGCACATCCTATCACAGTACCGCACATCCTATCACAGTACCGCACATCCTATCACAGTACCACACATCCTATCACAGTACCACACATCCTATCACAGTACCACACATCCTATCACAGTACCGCACATCCTATCACAGTACCGCACATCCTATCACAGTACCGCACATCCTATCACAGTACCGCACATCCTATCACAGTACCGCACATCCTATCACAGTACCGCACATCCTATCACAGTACCACACATCCTATCACAGTACCACACATCCTATCACAGTACCACACATCCTATCACAGTACCACACATCCTATCACAGTACCACACATCCTATCACAGTACCACACATCCTATCACAGTACCGCACATCCTATCACAGTATTACACATCCTATCAAAGTACCACACATCCTATCACAGTACCGCACATCCTATCACAGTACCGCACATCCTATCACAGTACCACACATCCTATTACAGTACCACACATCCTATCACAGTACCGCACATCCTATCACAGTATCGCACATCCTATCACAGTACCGCACATCCTATCACAGTACCGCACATCCTATCACAGTACCGCACATCCTATCACAGTACCGCACATCCTATCACAGTACCACACATCCTATCACAGTACCACACATCCTATCACAGTACCACACATCCTATCACAGTACCACACATCCTATCACAGTACCACACATCCTATCACAGTACCACACATCCTATCACAGTACCGCACATCCTATCACAGTATTACACATCCTATCAAAGTACCACACATCCTATCACAGTACCGCACATCCTATCACAGTACCGCACATCCTATCACAGTACCGCACATCCTATCACAGTACCACACATCCTATCACAGTACCACACATCCTATCACAGTACCACACATCCTATCACAGTACCGCACATCCTATAACAGTACCACACATCCTATCACAGTACCGCACATCCTATCACAGTACCACACATCCTATCACAGTACCACACATCCTATCACAGTATCACACATCCTATCACAGTATCACACATCCTATCACAGTACCACACATCCTATCACAGTACCGCACATCCTATCACAGTACCACACATCCTATCACAGTACCACACATCCTATCACAGTACCACACATCCTATCACAGTACCACACATCCTATCACAGTACCGCACATCCTATCACAGTACCACACATCCTATCACAGTACCACACATCCTATCACAGTACCACACATCCTATCACAGTACCACACATCCTATCACAGTACCGCACATCCTATCACAGTACCGCACATCCTATCACAGTACCGCACATCCTATCACAGTATCGCACATCCTATCACAGTATCACACATCCTATCACAGTACCACACATCCTATCACAGTATCACACATCCTATCACAGTATCGCACATCCTATCACAGTACCACACATCCTATCACAGTACCACACATCCTATCACAGTACCACACATCCTATCACAGTACCACACATCCTATCACAGTACCACACATCCTATCACAGTACCGCACATCCTATCACACATCCTACCACAGTACCGCACATCCTATCACAGTACCACACATCCTATCACAGTACCGCACATCCTATCACAGTACCACACATCCTATCACAGTACCGCACATCCTATCACAGTACCACACATCCTATCACAGTACCGCACATCCTATCACAGTACCACACATCCTATCACAGTACCGCACATCCTATCACAGTACAACGCATCCTATCACAGTACCGCACATCCTATCACAGTACCACACATCCTATCACAGTACCGCACATCCTATCACAGTACCGCACATCCTATCACAGTACCACACATCCTATCACAGTACCACACATCCTATCACAGTACCACACATCCTATCACAGTGCCACACATCCTATCACAGTACCGCACATCCTATCACAGTACCACACATCCTATCACAGTACCACACATCCTATCACAGTATCACACATCCTATCACAGTATCACACATCCTATCACAGTATCACACATCCTATCACAGTACCACACATCCTATCACAGTATCACACATCCTATCACAGTACCACACATCCTATCACAGTACCACACATCCTATCACAGTACCGCACATCCTATCACAGTACCGCACATCCTATCACAGTACCGCACATCCTATCACAGTACCGCACATCCTATCACAGTACCGCACATCCTATCACAGTATCGCACATCCTATCACAGTATCGCACATCCTATCACAGTATCACACATCCTATCACAGTACCACACATCCTATCACAGTACCACACATCCTATCACAGTATCGCACATCCTATCACAGTATCGCACATCCTATCACAGTACCACACATCCTATCACAGTACCACACATCCTATCACAGTACCACACATCCTATCACAGTACCACACATCCTATCACAGTACCACACATCCTATCACAGTACCACACATCCTATCACAGTATCGCACATCCTATCACAGTACCGCACATCCTATCACAGTACCGCACATCCTATCACAGTACCGCACATCCTATCACAGTATCACACATCCTATCACAGTACCTCACATCCTATCACAGTACCGCGCATCCTATCACAGTACCACACATCCTATCACAGTATCACACATCCTATCACAGTACCACACATCCTATCACAGTACCACACATCCTATCACAGTACCACACATCCTATCACAGTACCACACATCCTATCACAGTACCACACATCCTATCACAGTACCACACATCCTATCACAGTACCGCACATCCTATCACACATCCTATCACAGTACCGCACATCCTATCACAGTACTGCACATCCTATCACAGTACCGCACATCCTATCACAGTACCACACATCCTATCACAGTACCACACATCCTATCACAGTACCGCACATCCTATAACAGTACCACACATCCTATCACAGTACCACACATCCTATCACAGTACCGCACATCCTATCACAGTACCGCACATCCTATCACAGTACCGCACATCCTATCACAGTACCACACATCCTATCACAGTACCACACATCCTATCACAGTACCACACATCCTATCACAGTACCACACATCCTATCACAGTACCACACATCCTATCACAGTACCACACATCCTATCACAGTACCACACATCCTATCACAGTACCACACATCCTATCACAGTACCGCACATCCTATCACAGTACCGCACATCCTATCACAGTATCACACATCCTATCACAGTACCACACATCCTATCACAGTACCACACATCCTATCACAGTACCACACATCCTATCACAGTACCACACATCCTATCACAGTACCACACATCCTATCACAGTATCACACATCCTATCACAGTATCGCACATCCTATCACAGTATCACACATCCTATCACAGTACCACACATCCTATCACAGTACCACACATCCTATCACAGTATCACACATCCTATCACAGTATCGCACATCCTATCACAGTACCACACATCCTATCACAGTACCACACATCCTATCACAGTACCACACATCCTATCACAGTACCACACATCCTATCACAGTACCGCACATCCTATCACACATCCTATCACAGTACCGCACATCCTATCACAGTACCACACATCCTATCACAGTACCGCACATCCTATCATAGTACCACACATCCTATCACAGTACCGCACATCCTATCACAGTACAACGCATCCTATCACAGTACCGCACATCCTATCACAGTACCACACATCCTATCACAGTACCGCACATCCTATCACAGTACCGCACATCCTATCACAGTACCGCACATCCTATCACAGTACCGCACATCCTATCACAGTACCGCACATCCTATCACAGTACCGCACATCCTATCACAGTACCACACATCCTATCACAGTACCACACATCCTATCACAGTACCACACATCCTATCACAGTATCACACATCCTATCACAGTATCACACATCCTATCACAGTATCACACATCCTATCACAGTACCACACATCCTATCACAGTACCACACATCCTATCACAGTACCACACATCCTATCACAGTACCACACATCCTATCACAGTATCACACATCCTATCACAGTATCACACATCCTATCACAGTACCACACATCCTATCACAGTGCCACACATCCTATCACAGTGCCACACATCCTATCACAGTACCGCACATCCTATCACAGTACCACACATCCTATCACAGTACCGCACATCCTATCACAGTACCGCACATCCTATCACAGTACCGCACATCCTATCACAGTACCGCACATCCTATCACAGTACCGCACATCCTATCACAGTATCACACATCCTATCACAGTATCACACATCCTATCACAGTATCACACATCCTATCACAGTACCACACATCCTATCACAGTACCACACATCCTATCACAGTACCACACATCCTATCACAGTACCACACATCCTATCACAGTACCACACATCCTATCACACATCCTATCACAGTACCACACATCCTATCACAGTACCGCACATCCTATCACAGTACCACACATCCTATCACAGTACCACACATCCTATCACAGTATCACACATCCTATCACAGTATCACACATCCTATCACTGTACCACACATCCTATCACAGTACCACACATCCTATCACAGTACCGCACATCCTATCACAGTACCACGCATCCTATCACAGTACCACACATCCTATCACAGTATCACACATCCTATCACAGTATCACACATCCTATCACAGTATCACACATCCTATCACAGTACCACACATCCTATCACAGTACCACACATCCTATCACAGTACCGCACATCCTATCACAGTACCACACATCCTATCACAGTACCACACATCCTATCCACACATCCTATCACAGTACCGCACATCCTATCACAGTACCACACATCCTATCACAGTACCACACATCCTATCACAGTACCGCGCATCCTATCACAGTACCACACATCCTATCACAGTACCGCACATCCTATCACAGTACCACACATCTATCACAGTATCACACATCTATCACAGTATCACACATCCTATCACAGTATCACACATCCTATCACAGTACCGCACATCCTATCACAGTACCACACATCCTATCACAGTACCACACATCCTATCACAGTACCACACATCCTATCACAGTACCGCACATCCTATCACAGTACCACACATCCTATCACAGTACCACACATCCTATCACAGTACCACGCTTGGTGTCACTGAGCTCGTCAGAACGACCCATTTTGTATCACAAATGTTTGTAAATGGAGACCGCATGGCTGGTGCTGGATGTTATACATCTCTGGCAATGGGTCTGATTGAAACACCTCAATTCAATAATTAACAGATGTGGCCAAATACTTTTGTACATATAGTGTATATCAGCAAAACCACACAACAAAAATAGCCATAACCTTAGTTCACTTATTGATAACAATTTCAGAACATATGCACCTATTGATAAACTTCAATGATTACAAAGATTGTCTCTGATATAGACGGTATGTATATAAGTTACTTAAGTAGCAGCACTATTAATCAATAATTCCCTTCCACAAGGCTCTTACGGTGATAATTATAGTCGCTGTATCAGTCTTTGTCAGTCAATGAATGATTTCCATCTATATCAGTGTAACACAATCCGGATATCATATCAGTTAAGGTGCAGATATCAATGCTTGCGAGGATTACCGGTCATCACTACATCCATTTGTCCAATGTTGGTACATTAGAGATAATATTCTTGTCCCCGTTATTTGTGTCCTATGTACAGCGATACTGTGTCTGTGTTGGCTCCATATATATAAACTACCTATCTTACCAAACCTTCCTGTATAGGGGCACCTATCTGTGTACCTGCCCCCTGTGTCCTGGGGGAAGATGATCTCCAGAGGTAGGTGAGCGGATGACAGACAGTCTGTATGGCAAGGCCAGTATGACTTGTAATTGTATGTATTAGGTGTGTGTATTTGTGTGAGTGTGTGTCTGTGTGTACAGTGTGTGTGTGTGTACAGTGTGTGGTGGGTCAGGGATAAACATAGATGGATATTTGGCTTCTCTCCATGACAGACGTGACATTTAAACCTGGACCGCCCCCCCCGGGTTGGCTGTAGATATTCACACAGGACTCTGTGACCTTCCCAACACTCCACAGGACTCCATCAGCTCCAAACCGTCAGATTTGGGGGGTCAAAATGACCCTTCATGGGGTTCGATGGACAGCCCAAATGTTGAGGAGACAAATGGGGACAGGAGCTCACGGTGACGGGCCGGGAGGGGGTGAGTATTTAGAAATCTGACACCATTCATCCTGCACGACCACTATAACGCCCACTCTCCATTCACTCTCTATAACATAACCCAATGTATCAGGTGGACATAGAGAGTCATAAATACAAATATCCCAAAACAGAGATGACTATAAACAGCTGCACAAACCACAGATCATCATCATCATCATCACCATTTATTTATATAGCGCCACTAATTCCACAGCGCTGTACAGAGAACTCACTCACATCAGTCCCCTGCCCCATTGGAGCTTTACAGTCTAAATCCCCCTAATGTACGTACACACACACACACACACACACACACACCACACCACACCACACACACACACACACCACACATACCACACACACACACACACACCACACACACACACACACACACACACACCACACACACCACACACACACACACCACACACACCACACACACACACACACACACACACACACACACACACACACACACACGCTGTGAGAGATTAGGGTAATTTATTAGCAGCCAATTAACCTACTAGTGTGTTTTTGGAGTGTGGAAGGAAACCAGAGCACCAGGAGGAAACACACGCAAACACAGGAAGAACATACAAACTCCATACAGATAAGGCCATGGTCAGGAATCAAACTCATGACCCCAGTGCTGTGAGGCAGAAGTGCTAACCACAATGAGCATAAAAACAAATCATTGTGAATGACGTCATTAATATATAGTCATATGAATATTAGTCATATCCATACGACTAATATGCTTCAGTCATGTGGATATCAGAGCAACAGATGGAGGAAAGAAGGACAGGGGGAATATGGTCCAGAAGGTGAACAGTTGTGATGACACAGTGACAAGGGTTGGGGCCCGAAGATGGACAATGATAGCCTGGAGAACAGAGAGGTTTGGTTCAGAAGATAGGTGGAACTAGAGAGAAAGAGAGAGAGAGAGAGAGATGGGGATTTCGGCCCAGAAGGATAGTTTGGAGAGAACAGAGAGGTTCGGTCCCAGAAGATAGGTGGAACTAGAGAGAGAGAAAGAGAGAGAGAGAGAGAGAGAGAGAGAGAGATGGGGGATTTCGGCCCAGAAGGATAGTTTGGAGAACAGAGAGGTTTGGTCCAGAAGATAGGTGGAACTAGAGAGAGAGAAAGAGAGAGAGAGAGAGAGATGGGGATTTCGGCCCAGAAGGATAGTTTTGGAGAACAGAGAGGTTCGGTCCCAGAAGTTGGGGCAGTTGGGACTACAGAGAAAGGGAAAGTTTTTGTGCTCAGGGTAAGAAACAATTATGAGAAAAGAGGGACAGGGTGGATTTGGGGTTCAGCAGATGGAGAGGTAGGAGATACGCTGTAGTCACAGGTAGGTACACACACGAGAAAGAGCATTATAGACACATGGAATGGTTATAGGTTCTGGATAACATTTATTGTAAATGGGAAAAGAAATAAAAGCAATGCTGCCTTCTACAAGGGGGGTGATAATTGTCATATATTCAATGTTTTTATCTCATAGTGTGATATATAAAAAGGAAATATCAGCTCACACTCCCATCATTCTACATGTGAGTACACTGTGCAGCTGTCATGCAGAACTTGGCATGATCACAAACCTGCAACCTGAGCCTCTTCTGCCCGTCAGTCCTCCTGCTCGTCCTGTTAACCCTGTGTCACTGTTATGCCTGTGGGGTAATATAATCACTGCTGGTCTCACTGTTAACGCTCTATGGTCAGAACTGTTAGTTCTGTGGATAAAGGTCTGTTACCCTGTAGGGAGATAAAGGTTACCACGCTGGGGCAACGCCTGGAGGATGAGGGATGTTAGGGCTGTGGAGCGATAGCAACTGTAATGAAATGAGGAAACATATTACACATGTGGGGTATGAGGAGGTAACCCTGTACGAATAAAAGGTGCATTCCTCTTTGTAATTAAATCAGTCCACATCACATCCCCCACCGCTCCCCCAAATAATAATAACCTCACCCCAATTTTCTGCCCGTCAGCTCGCACTTGGAAGATCTTGACCTATGTTGTGGCCCTACCAGGAGTGGGGGTCTGTATGCTGAACGTCTGGCTAAAGAAACAAGAACATAGTCACAACCCAGAGTTCCTCCCCTATGATCACCTACGTATCCGGACTAAGGTAAGTCCTCGGTAAACACAGCGGGCCCGAGTCATTAAGGAGGGCAAGGAAACAAAGAAGTACGTTTTCTCCAGGACAAACAATGTTACAGTGCAAGGGGTGAATATTGGAGGTCGTGTGATTGGGGCTGGCACCAAAATGCACTTAGGTGCAACTTTAATCAGGTCCACGGAATATGTTAGATAATATCAGAAATATGTAACAGGGTCAGATGGAGGAATTAGTGATGATCTGGATAGGTTAGAGGAAGAGGGTGGCAATTACAGTTCAATGAAAATCATGCACTTGGGTCTCAAAAATCCCAAAGATAATTTAATATTAATGCCACAAGGATGACAACTACCGAGGAGGAAGCGGACTTAGACAACACTATTTCAGGTGACGTAAAGGCCGGCAGATAATGTAGGAAAGCTATGCGGGAGGCTGGTCGGATACTGGGTGCACAGGGAGAAGAATTAGTAGCAGAAAGAGAGCGATGGTCACTATATAGGTGGTCCCCCACCTAGCAAACCATGGTGGGGTCTGTAGGCCGTGGACCTCCAGTAGGACATAAATAAAGATTGTGCAAGGGACGACATCTAAAATAGTGCATGGTCTACATCAAACAGCTTACCAGGACCTCAGTATGTACAGAGAGAGAGAGGGGAATATGATAGAGGCTTTCATTATAGTAAGGTACAGACAAGGTACAGAAGGAAAACTGGAAGGTAACAGGTTTAGGTTAAGTTTGAGGGAAAACTATATTACAGAAAATGTAGTAGATAGGTAGAATAGCCACCCAGCAGTAGTGGTAGTATGTAATACAGTTACAGGTTTATTCATTTGTGGGATAGACATAAGGTAGACAGACGACTATCCAATATCAGTGAAAAAAAGTGAAATAGGTTTGAGGTTTCCCAGAAATAAAAATGGGTGAATTAGATGGGCAGAGTGGTTCTTCAACTTCAATGAAATGCCCTATGCATCAAACCAAATATAAATACTAAATATATTTAAGTTTGGGATTAAATTTATTAAACCAGCACCTACCTAATCCTCCTAATTTATCCTTCATTACAGCCATAGCATAGTCCTCACCTTATCTCTACCATAACCTTCACCCCACCATTACCCTCCTCCTCACCCTGTATGTACCACACTACACCCCCATCCCTAACATAACCTTCACCTCAGCACTACCCTCCTCATCTCCCTGTATCTACCACACTACTCACCTCATCCCTACCATAACCTTCACCCACCACTATCCTCCTCCTCACCCTGTATCTACCACACTACTCACCCCATCCCTACCATAACCTTCACCCCACCATTACCCTCCTCCTCACCCTGTATCTACCACACTACACCCCCCATCCCTAACATAACCTTCACCCACCACTATCCTCCTCCTCACCCTGTATCTACCACACTACTCACCCCATCCCTACCATAACCTTCACCCCACCACTACCCTCCTCCTCACCCTGTATCTACCACACTACTCACCTCATCCCTACCATAACCTTCACCCCACCACTACCCTCCTCCTCTCCCTGTATCTACCACACTACTCACCTCATCCCTACCATAACCTTCACCTCACCACTACCCTCCTCCTCACCCTGTATCTACCACACTACTCACCTCATCCCTACCATAATCTTCACCCACCACTATCCTCCTCCTCACCCTGTATCTACCACACTACTCACCTCATCCCTACCATAACCTCCCCCCCACCACTACGCTCCTCCTCACCCTGTATCTACCACACTACTCACCTCATCCCTACCATAACCTTCACCCATCACTACCCTCCTCCTCACCCTGTATCTACCACACTACTCACCTTATCTCTACCATAACCTTCACCCCATCACTACCCACCTCCTCACCCTGTATCTACCACACTACTCACCTCATCCCTACCATAACCTTCACCTCACCACTACCCTCCTCCTCACCCTGTATCTACCACACTACTCACCCCATCCCTACCATAACCTCCCCCCCACCACTACGCTCCTCCTCACCCTGTATCTACAACACTACTCACCCCATCCCTACCAAAACCTTCACCCACCACTATCCTCCTCCTCACCCTGTATCTACCACACTACTCACCTCATCCCTACCATAACCTCCCCCCCACCACTACCCTCCTCCTCACCCTGTATCTACCACACTACTCACCTTATCTCTACCATAACCTTCACCCATCACTACCCTCCTCCTCATCCTGTATCTACCACACTACTCACCTCATCCCTACCATAACCTCCCCCCCACCACTACCCTCCTCCTCACCCTGTATCTACCACACTACTCACCTCATCCCTACCATAGCCTTCACCCACCACTACGCTCCTCCTCACCCTGTATCTACCACACTACTCACCTCATCCCTACCATAACCTTCACCCACCACTACCCTCCTCCTCACCCTGTATCTACCACACTACTCACCTCATCCCTACCATAACCTTCACCCACCACTACCCTCCTCCTCACCCTGTATCTACCACACTACTCACCTCATCCCTACCATAACCTCCCCCCCACCACTACCCTCCTCCTCACCCTGTATCTACCACACTACTCACCTCATCCCTACCATAACCTCCCCCCCACCACTACCCACCTCCTCACCCTGTATCTACCACACTACTCACCTCATCCCTACCATAACCTTCACCTCACCACTACCCTCCTCCTCACCCTGTATCTACCACACTACTCACCCCATCCCTAACATAACCTTCACCCACCACTAACCACCTCCTCACCCTGTATCTACCACACTACTCACCTCATCCCTACCATAGCCTTCACCCACCACTACGCTCCTCCTCACCCTGTATCTACCACACTACTCACCTCATCCCTACCATAACCTCCCCCCCACCACTACGCTCCTCCTCACCCTGTATCTACCACACTACTCACCTCATCCTTACCATAACCTTCACCCATCACTACCCTCCTCCTCACCCTGTATCTACCACACTACTCACCTTATCTCTACCATAACCTTCACCCCATCACTACCCACCTCCTCACCCTGTATCTACCACACTACTCACCTCATCCCTACCATAACCTTCACCTCACCACTACCCTCCTCCTCACCCTGTATCTACCACACTACTCACCCCATCCCTACCATAACCTCCCCCCCACCACTACGCTCCTCCTCACCCTGTATCTACAACACTACTCACCCCATCCCTACCATAACCTTCACCCACCACTATCCTCCTCCTCACCCTGTATCTACCACACTACTCACCTCATCCCTACCATAACCTCCCCCCCACCACTACCCTCCTCCTCACCCTGTATCTACCACACTACTCACCTTATCTCTACCATAACCTTCACCCATCACTACCCTCCTCCTCATCCTGTATCTACCACACTACTCACCTCATCCCTACCATAACCTCCCCCCCACCACTACCCTCCTCCTCACCCTGTATCTACCACACTACTCACCTCATCCCTACCATAGCCTTCACCCACCACTACGCTCCTCCTCACCCTGTATCTACCACACTACTCACCTCATCCCTACCATAACCTTCACCCACCACTACCCTCCTCCTCACCCTGTATCTACCACACTACTCACCTCATCCCTACCATAACCTTCACCCACCACTACCCTCCTCCTCACCCTGTATCTACCACACTACTCACCTCATCCCTACCATAACCTCCCCCCCACCACTACCCTCCTCCTCACCCTGTATCTACCACACTACTCACCTCATCCCTACCATAACCTCCCCCCCACCACTACCCACCTCCTCACCCTGTATCTACCACACTACTCACCTCATCCCTACCATAACCTTCACCTCACCACTACCCTCCTCCTCACCCTGTATCTACCACACTACTCACCCCATCCCTAACATAACCTTCACCCACCACTAACCACCTCCTCACCCTGTATCTACCACACTACTCACCTCATCCCTACCATAGCCTTCACCCACCACTACGCTCCTCCTCACCCTGTATCTACCACACTACTCACCTCATCCCTACCATAACCTTCACCCACCACTACCCTCCTCCTCACCCTGTATCTACCACACTACTCACCTCATCCCTACCATAACCTTCACCCACCACTACCCTCCTCCTCACCCTGTATCTACCACACTACTCACCTCATCCCTACCATAACCTCCCCCCCACCACTACCCTCCTCCTCACCCTGTATCTACCACACTACTCACCTCATCCCTACCATAACCTCCCCCCCACCACTACCCACCTCCTCACCCTGTATCTACCACACTACTCACCTCATCCCTACCATAACCTTCACCTCACCACTACCCTCCTCCTCACCCTGTATCTACCACACTACTCACCCCATCCCTAACATAACCTTCACCCACCACTAACCACCTCCTCACCCTGTATCTACCACACTACTCACCTCATCCCTACCATAACCTTCACCTCACCACTACCCTCCTCCTCACCCTGTATCTACCACACTACTCACCCCATCCCTACCATAACCTTCTCCCCACCACTATCCTCCTCCTCACCCTGTATCTGCCACACTACACCCCCCATCCCTACCATAACCTTCACCTCACCACTACCCACCTCCTCACCCTGTATCTACCACACTACTCACCTCATCCCTACCATAACCTTCACCCACCACTATCCTCCTCCTCACCCTGTATCTACCACACTACTCACCCCATCCCTACCATAACCTTCACTTCACCACTAACCTCCTCCTCATCCTGTATCTACCACACTACTCACCTCATCCCTACCATAACCTTCACCCATCACTACCCTCCTCCTCACCCTGTATCTACCACACCACTCACCACATCCCTACCATAACCTTCCCCCCACCACTACCCTCCTCCTCACCCTGTATCTACCACACCACTCACCTCATCCCTACCATAACCTTCCCCCCACCACTACCCTCCTCCTCACCCTGTATCTACCACACTACTCACCTCATCCCTACCATAACCTTCACCTCACCACTAACCTCCTCCTCACCCTGTATCTACCACACTACTCACCTCATCCCTACCATAACCTCCCCCCCACCACTACCCTCCTCATCACCCTGTATCTACCACACTACTCACCCCATCCCTACCATAACCTTCACCCATCACTACGCTCCTCCTCACCCTGTATCTACCACACTACTCACCTCATCCCTACCATAACCTCCCCCCCACCACTAACCTCCTCCTCACCCTGTATCTACCACACTACTCACCTCATCCCTACCATAACCTCCCCCCCACCACTAACCTCCTCCTCACCCTGTATCTACCACACTACTCACCCCATACCTACCATAACCTTCACCCCACCACTACCCTCCTCCTCATCCTGTATCTACCACACTACTCACCTCATCCCTACCATAACCTTCTCCCATCACTACCCTCCTCCTCACCCTGTATCTACCACACTACTCACCCCATCCCTACCATAACCTTCAGCTCACCACTACGCTCCTCCTCACCCTGTATCTACCACACTACTCACCTCATCCCTACCATAACCTTCACCCCACCACTAACCTCCTCCTCATCCTGTATCTACCACACTACTCACCTCATCCCTACCATAACCTTCACCTCACCACTACGCTCCTCCTCACCCTGTATCTACCACACTACTCACCTCATCCCTACCATAACCTTCACCCCACCACTACCCTCCTCCTCACCCTGTATCTACCACACTACTCACCTCATCCCTACCATAACCTTCACCTCAGCACTATCCTCCTCCTCACCCTGTATCTACCGCACTACTCACCTCATCCCTACCATAACCTTTACCCCACCACTACCCTCCTCCTCACCCTGTATCTACCACACTACTCACCCCATCCCTACCATAACCTTTACCCACCACTACCCTCCTCCTCACCCTGTATCTACCACACTACTCACCTCATCCCTACCATAACCTCCCCCATCACTACCCTCCTCCTCACCCTGTATCTACCACACTACTCACCTCATCCCTACCATAACCTCCCCCACCACTACCCTCCTCCTCACCCTGTATCTACCACACTACTCACCCCATCCCTACCATAACCTTTACCCACCACTACCCTCCTCCTCACCCTGTATCTACCACACTACTCACCTCATCCCTACCATAACCTCCCCCATCACTACCCTCCTCCTCACCCTGTATCTACCACACCACTCACCTCATCCCTACCATAACCTTCACCTCACCACTAACCTCCTCCTCACCCTGTATCTACCACACCACTCACCTCATCCCTACCATAACCTTCACCTCACCACTACCCTCCTCCTCACCCTGTATCTACCACACCACTCACCTCATCCCTACCATAACCTTCACCTCACCACTAACCTCCTCCTCACCCTGTATCTACCACACTACTCACCTCATCCCTACCATAACCTCCCCCCCACCACTACCCTCCTCATCACCCTGTATCTACCACACTACTCACCCCATCCCTAACATAACCTTCACCTCACCACTACCCTCCTCCTCACCCTGTATCTACCAAACTACTCACCCCATCCCTACCATAACCTTCACCCACCACTACCCTCCTCCTCACCCTGTATCTACCACACTACTCACCTCATCCCTACCATAACCTCCCCCCCACCACTACCCTCCTCATCACCCTGTATCTACCACACTACTCACCCCATCCCTACCATAACCTTCACCCATCACTACGCTCCTCCTCACCCTGTATCTACCACACTACTCACCTCATCCCTACCATAACCTCCCCCCCACCACTAACCTCCTCCTCACCCTGTATCTACCACACCACTCACCTCATCCCTACCATAACCTCCCCCCCACCACTACCCTCCTCCTCACCCTGTATCTACCACACTACTCACCCCATCCCTAACATAACCTTCACCTCACCACTACCCTCCTCCTCTCCCTGTATCTACCACACTACTCACCTCATCCCTACCATAACCTTCACCTCACCACTAACCTCCTCCTCATCCTGTATCTACCACACTACTCACCTTATCTCTACCATAACCTTCACCTCACCACTAACCTCCTCCTCATCCTGTATCTACCACACTACTCACCTCATCCCTACCATAACCTTCACCCATCACTACCCTCCTCCTCACCCTGTATCTACCCCACTACTCACCCCATCCCTACCATAACCTTCACCCACCACTATCCTCCTCCTCACCCTGTATCTACCACACTACTCACCTCATCCCTACCATAACCTTCACCCCACCACTAACCTCCTCCTCACCCTGTATCTACCGCACTACTCACCTTATCTCTACCATAACCTTCACCTCACCACTAACCTCCTCCTCATCCTGTATCTACCACACTACTCACCTCATCCCTACCATAACCTTCACCTCACCACTAACCTCCTCCTCATCCTGTATCTACCACACTACTCACCTCATCCCTACCATAACCTCCCCCCCACCACTATCCTCCTCCTCACCCTGTATCTACCACACTACTCACCTCATCCCTACCATAACCTTCACCCACCACTACCCTCCTCCTCACCCTGTATCTACCACACTACTCACCTTATCTCTACCATAACCTTCACCCCACCACTACCCTCCTCCTCACCCTGTATCTACCACACTACTTACCTCATCCCTACCATAACCTTCACCCCACCACTACCCTCCTTATCACCCTGTATCTACCACACTACTCACCACATCCCTAGCATAACCTTCACCTCACCACTAACCACCTCCTCACCCTGTATCTACCACACTACTCACCCCATCCCTACCATAACCTTCACCTCACCACTAACCTCCTCCTCATCCTGTATCTGCCACACTACTCACCTTATCTCTACCATAACCTTCACCTCACCACTACCCTCCTCCTCACCCTGTATCTACCACACTACTCACCTCATCCCTACCATAACCTTCACCCATCACTACCCTCCTCCTCATCCTGTATCTACCACACTACTCACCTGATCCCTACCATAACCTTCCCCCCACCACTACCCTCCTCCTCACCCTGTATCTACCACACTACTCACCCCATCCCTAGCATAACCTTCACCCATCACTACCCTCCTCCTCACCCTGTATCTACCACACTACTCACCTCATCCATACCATAACCTTCACCTCATCACTACCCACCTCCTCACCCTGTATCTACCACACTACTCACCTCATCCCTACCATAACCTTCACCTCACCACTACCCACCTCCTCACCCTGTATCTACCACACTACTCACCTCATCCCTACCATAACCTTCACCCATCACTACCCTCCTCCTCACCCTGTATCTACCACACTACTCACCTTATCTCTACCATAACCTCCCCCCACCACTACCCTCCTCCTCACCCTGTATCTACCACACTACTCACCTCATCCCTACCATAACCTTCACCCCACCACTACCCTCCTCCTCACCCTGTATCTACCACACTACTCACCTCATCCCTACCATATCCTTCACCCCACCACTACCCTCCTCCTCACCCTGTATCTACCACACTACTCACCTCATCCCTACCATAACCTTCACCCACCACTACCCTCCTCCTCATCCTGTATCTACCACACTACTCACCTCATCCCTACCATAACCTTCACCTCACCACTAACCTCCTCCTCATCCTGTATCTACCACACTACTCACCCCATCCCTACCATAACCTTCACCCCACCACTACCCTCCTCCTCACCCTCTATCTACCACACTACTCACCTCATCCCTACCATATCCTTCTCCCACCACTACCCTCCTCCTCACCCTGTATCTACCACACTACTCACCCCATCCCTAACATAACCTTCACCTCAGCACTACCCTCCTCCTCACCGTGTATCTACCACACTACTCACCTCATCCCTACCATAACCTTCACCTCACCACTACCCACCTCCTCACCCTGTATCTACCACACTACTCACCTCATCCCTACCATAACCTTCACCCATCACTACCCTCCTCCTCACCCTGTATCTACCACACTACTCACCTCATCCCTACCATAACCTTCACCCATCACTACCCTCCTCCTCACCCTGTATCTACCACACTACTCACCTCATCCCTACCATAACCTTCACCTCACCACTACCCACCTCCTCACCCTGTATCTACCACACTACTCACCTCATACCTACCATAACCTTCACCCACCACTATCCTCCTCCTCACCCTGTATCTACCACACTACTCACCCCATCCCTACCATAACCTTCACCTCACCACTAACCTCCTCCTCATCCTGTATCTACCACACTACTCACCCCATCCCTACCATAACCTTCACCCATCACTACCCTCCTCCTCACCCTGTATCTACCACACTACTCACCCCATCCCTACCATAACCTTCACCTCACCACTAACCTCCTCCTCATCCTGTATCTACCACACTACTCACCTCATCCCTACCATAACCTTCACCTCACCACTAACCTCCTCCTCACCCTGTATCTACCACACTACTCACCCCATCCCTACCATAACCTTCACCCATCACTACCCTCCTCCTCACCCTGTATCTACCACACTACTCACCCCATCCCTACCATAACCTTCACCCATCACTACCCTCCTCCTCACCCTGTATCTACCACACTACTCACCACATCCCTAACATAACCTTCACCCATCACTACCCTCCTCCTCACCCTGTATCTACCACACTACTCACCCCATCCCTACCATAACCTTCACCCATCACTACCCTCCTCCTCACCCTGTATCTACCACACTACTCACCCCATCCCTAACATAACCTTCACCCATCACTACCCTCCTCCTCACCCTGTATCTACCACACTACTCACCCCATCCCTACCATAACCTTCACCCATCACTACCCTCCTCCTCACCCTGTATCTACCACACTACTCACCCCATCCCTACCATAACCTTCACCCATCACTACCCTCCTCCTCACCCTGTATCTACCACACTACTCACCCCATCCCTACCATAACCTTCACCCACCACTATCCTCCTCCTCACCCTGTATCTACCACACTACTCACCTCATCCCTACCATAACCTCCCCCCACCACTACCCTCCTCCTCATCCTGTATCTACCACACTACTCACCTCATCCCTACCATAACCTTCACCCATCACTACCCTCCTCCTCATCCTGTATCTACCACACTACTCACCCCATCCCTAACATAACCTTCACCCACCACTATCCTCCTCCTCACCCTGTATCTACCACACTACTCACCTCATCCCTACCATAACCTCCCCCCCACCACTACCCTCCTCCTCTCCCTGTATCTACCACACTACTCACCTCATCCCTACCATAACCTTCACCCATCACTACCCTCCTCCTCATCTCCCTGTATCTACCACACTACTCACCTCATCCCTACCATAACCTTCACCCATCACTACCCTCCTCCTCACCGTGTATCTACCACACTACTCACCCCATCCCTACCAAAACCTTCACCCACCACTATCCTCCTCCTCACCCTGTATCTACCACACTACTCACCCCATCCCTACCATAACCTTCACCCACCACTATCCTCCTCCTCACCCTGTATCTACCACACTACTCACCTCATCCCTACCATAACCTTCACCCATCACTACCCTCCTCCTCACCCTGTATCTACCACACTACTCACCACATCCCTACCATAACCTCCCCCCCACCACTACCCTCCTCCTCACCCTGTATCTACCACACTACTCACCTCATCCCTACCATAACCTCCCCCCCACCACTACCCACCTCCTCACCCTGTATCTACCAC
The DNA here is from genome assembly GCA_036250195.1 of Mixophyes australis. Lineage (NCBI taxonomy): Eukaryota > Metazoa > Chordata > Amphibia > Anura > Limnodynastidae > Mixophyes > Mixophyes australis. Next base: position 1,635,007 of record JAVHZZ010000007.1, read on the forward strand.
ACTACTCACCTCATCCCTACCATAACCTCCCCCCCACCACTACCCTCCTCCTCACCCTGTATCTACCACACTACTCACCTGATCCCTACCATAACCTTCACCTCACCACTAACCTCCTCCTCATCCTGTATCTACCACACTACTCACCTCATCCCTACCATACCCTCACCCATCACTACCCTCCTCCTCACCCTGTATCTACCACACTACTCACCCCATCCCTACCATAACCTTCACCCACCACTATCCTCCTCCTCACCCTGTATCTACCACACTACTCACCCCATCCCTACCATAACCTTCACCCCACCATTACCCTCCTCCTCACCCTGTATCTACCACACTACTCACCCCATCCCTACCATAACCTTCACCCATCACTACCCTCCTCCTCACCCTGTATCTACCACACTACTCATCACATCCCTACCATAACCTTCACCCCACCACTACCCTCCTCCTCACCCTGTATCTACCACACTACTCACCTTATCTCTACCATACCCTCACCCATCACTACCCTCCTCCTCACCCTGTATCTACCACACTACTCACCTCATCCCTACCATAACCTCCCCCATCACTACCCTCCTCCTCACCCTGTATCTACCACACTACTCACCTCATCCCTACCATAACCTTCACCCATCACTACCCTCCTCCTCACCCTGTATCTACCACACTACTCACCCCATCCCTACCATAACCTTCACCCACCACTATCCTCCTCCTCACCCTGTATCTACCACACTACTCACCCCATCCCTACCATAACCTTCACCCATCACTACCCTCCTCCTCACCCTGTATCTACCACACTACTCATCACATCCCTACCATAACCTTCACCCCACCACTAACCTCCTCCTCACCCTGTATCTACCACACTACTCACCTCATCCCTACCATAACCTTCACCCATCACTATCCTCGTCCTCACCCTGTATCTACCACACTACTCACCTCATCCCTACCATAACCTTCACCCACCACTATCCTCCTCCTCACCCTGTATCTACCACACTACTCACCTCATCCCTACCATAACCTTCACCCATCACTACCCTCCTCCTCACCCTGTATCTACCACACTACTCACCCCATCCCTACCATAACCTTCACCCACCACTATCCTCCTCCTCACCCTGTATCTACCACACTACTCACCCCATCCCTACCATAACCTTCACCCATCACTACCCTCCTCCTCACCCTGTATCTACCACACTACTCATCACATCCCTACCATAACCTTCACCCACCACTAACCTCCTCCTCACCCTGTATCTACCACACTACTCACCTCATCACTACCATAACCTTCACCCATCACTACCCTCCTCCTCACCCTGTATCTACCACACTACTCACCCCATCCCTACCATAACCTTCACCCACCACTATCCTCCTCCTCACCCTGTATCTACCACACTACTAACCTCATCCCTACCATAACCTTCACCCATCACTACCCTCCTCCTCACCCTGTATCTACCACACCACTCACCTCATCCCTACCATAACCTTCACCCACCACTACCCTCCTCCTCACCCTGTATCTACCACACTACTCACCTCATCCCTACCATAACCTTCACCCATCACTACCCTCCTCCTTACCCTGTATCTACCACACTACTCACCTCATCCCTACCATAACCTTCACCCATCACTACCCTCCTCCTCACCCTGTATCTACCACACTACTCACCCCATCCCTACCATAACCTTCACCCACCACTACCCTCCTCCTCACCCTGTATCTACCACACTACTCACCTCATCCCTACCATAACCTTCACCCATCACTACCCTCCTCCTCACCCTGTATCTACCACACCACTCACCTCATCCCTACCATAACCTTCACCCACCACTACCCTCCTCCTCACCTTGTATCTACCACACTACTCACCTCATCCCTACCATAACCTTCATCCATCACTACCCTCCTCCTCACCCTGTATCTACCACACTACTCACCTCATCCCTACCATAACCTTCACCCATCACTACCCTCCTCCTCACCCTGTATCTACCACACTACACCCCCCATCCCTACCATAACCTTCACCCCACCACTAACCTCCTCCTCATCCTGTATCTACCACACTACTCACCTCATCCCTACCATAGCCTTCACCCACCACTATCCTCCTCCTCACCCTGTATCTACCACACTACTCACCTCATCCCTACCATAACCTTCACCCATCACTACCCTCCTCCTCACCCTGTATCTACCACACTACTCACCTCATCCCTACCATAACCTTCACCCCACCACTACCCTCCTTATCACCCTGTATCTACCACACTACACCCCCCATCCCTACCATAACCTTCTCCCATCACTACCCTCCTCCTCACCCTGTATCTACCACACTACTCACCCCATCCCTACCATAACCTCCCCCCCACCACTACCCTCCTCCTCACCCTGTATCTACCACACTACTCACCTCATCCCTACCATACCCTCACCCAGCACTACCCTCCTCCTCACCCTGTATCTATCCCACTACTCACCTCATCCCTACCATATCCTTCACCCCACCACTACCCTCCTCCTCACCCTGTATCTACCACACTACTCACCTTATCTCTACCATAACCTTCACCCCACCACTACCCTCCTCCTCACCCTGTATCTACCACACTACTCACCTCATCCCTACCATAACCTTCACCCACCACTACCCTCCTCCTCACCCTGTATCTACCACACTACTCACCTCATCCCTACCATATCCTTCACCCACCACTACCCTCCTCCTCACCCTGTATCTACCACACTACTCACCTCATCCCTAACATAACCTTCACCCATCACTACCCTCCTCCTCACCCTGTATCTACCACACTACTCACCCCATCCCTACCATAACCTTCACCTCACCACTAACCTCCTCCTCATCCTGTATCTACCACACTACTCACCCCATCCCTACCATATCCTTCACCTCACCACTACCCTCCTCCTCATCCTGTATCTACCACACTACTCACCCCATCCCTACCATAACCTTCACCTCACCACTACCCTCCTCCTCATCCTGTATCTACCACACTACTCACCTCATCCCTACCATATCCTTCACCCATCACTACCCTCCTCCTCACCCTGTATCTACCACACTACTCACCTCATCCCTACCATAACCTTCACCTCACCACTACCCTCCTCCTCACCCTGTATCTACCACACTACTCACCTCATCTCTACCATATCCTTCACCTCACCACTAACCTCCTCCTCATCCTGTATCTACCACACTACTCACCTCATCCCTACCATAACCTTCACCCCACCACTAACCTCCTCCTCATCCTGTATCTACCACACTACTCACCCCATCCCTACCATAACCTTCACCTCACCACTACCCTCCTCCTCACCCTGTATCTACCACACTACTCACCTCATCCCTACCATAACCTTCACCCATCACTACCCTCCTCCTCACCCTGTATCTACCACACTACTCACCACATCCCTACCATAACCTTCACCCATCACTACCCTCCTCCTCACCCTGTATCTACCACACCACTCACCACATCCCTACCATAACCTTCACCCCACCACTACCCTCCTCCTCACCCTGTATCTACCACACTACTCACCTCATCCCTACCATAACCTTCACCCATCACTACCCTCCTCCTCACCCTGTATCTACCACACTACTCACCTCATCCCTACCATATCCTTCACCCATCACTACCCTCCTCCTCACCCTGTATCTACCACACTACTCACCTCATCCCTACCATAACCTTCACCCACCACTACCCTCCTCCTCACCCTGTATCTACCACACTACTCACCTTATCTCTACCATAACCTCCCCCCCACCACTACCCTCCTCCTCACCCTGTATCTACCACACTACTCACCCCATCCCTACCATAACCTTCACCCATCACTACCCTCCTCCTCACCCTGTATCTACCACACTACTCACCTCATCCCTACCATAACCTTCACCTCACCACTAACCTCCTCCTCACCCTGTATCTACCACACTACTCACCTCATCCCTAACATAACCTTCACCCACCACTACCCTCCTCCTCACCCTGTATCTACCACACTACTCACCTTATCTCTACCATAACCTCCCCCCCACCACTACCCTCCTCCTCACCCTGTATCTACCACACTACTCACCCCATCCCTACCATAACCTTCACCCATCACTACCCTCCTCCTCACCCTGTATCTACCACACTACTCACCTCATCCCTACCATAACCTTCACCCACCACTAACCTCCTCCTCACCCTGTATCTACCACACTACTCACCTCATCCCTACCATAACCTTCACCCATCACTACCCTCCTCCTCACCCTGTATCTACCCCACTACTCACCCCATCCCTACCATAACCTTCACCCATCACTACCCTCCTCCTCACCCTGTATCTACCACACTACTCACCCCATCCCTACCATAACCTTCACCCATCACTACCCTCCTCCTCACCCTGTATCTACCACACTACTCACCCCATCCCTACCATAACCTTCACCCATCACTACCCACCTCCTCACCCTGTATCTACCACACTACTCACCTCATCCCTACCATAATCTTCACCCACCACTAACCTCCTCCTCATCCTGTATCTACCACACTACTCACCTCATCCCTACCATAACCTTCACCCCACCACTACCCACCTCCTCACCCTGTATCTACCACACTACTCACCTCATCCCTACCATAATCTTCACCCATCACTACCCTCCTCATCTCCCTGTATCTACCACACTACTCACCTTATCTCTACCATAACCTTCACCCCACCACTACCCACCTCCTCACCCTGTATCTACCACACTACTCACCTCATCCCTACCATAACCTTCACCTCACCACTACCCTCCTCCTCACCCTGTATCTACCACACTACTCACCTCATCCCTACCATAACCTTCACCCATCACTACCCTCCTCCTCACCCTGTATCTACCACACTACTCACCCCATCCCTACCATAACCTTCACCCCACCACTACCCTCCTCCTCACCCTGTATCTACCACACTACTCACCCCATCCCTACCATAACCTTCACCCACCACTAACCTCCTCCTCACCCTGTATCTACCACACTACTCACCCCATCCCTACCATAACCTTCTCCCCACCACTAACCTCCTCCTCACCCTGTATCTACCACACTACTCACCTCATCCCTACCATAACCTTCACCCCACCACTATCCTCCTCCTCACCCTGTATCTACCACACTACTCACCTCATCCCTACCATAACCTTCACCTCACCACTACCCTCCTCCTCACCCTGTATCTACCACACTACTCACCTTATCTCTACCATAACCTTCACCCATCACTACCCTCCTCCTCACCCTGTATGTACCACACTACTCACCTCATCCCTACCATAACCTTCACCCATCACTACCTTCCTCCTCACCCTGTATCTACCACACTACTCACCTCATCCCTACCATAACCTTCACCTCACCACTACCCTCCTCCTCACCCTGTATCTACCACACTACTCACCTCATCCCTACCATAACCTTCACCTCACCACTACCCTCCTCCTCACCCTGTATCTACCACACTACTCACCTTATCTCTACCATAACCTTCACCCATCACTACCCTCCTCCTCACCCTGTATGTACCACACTACTCACCTTATCTCTACCATAACCTTCACCCATCACTACCCTCCTACTCACCGTGTATCTACCACACTACTCACCTCATCCCTACCATAACCTTCACCCATCACTACCCTCCTCCTCACCCTGTATCTACCACACTACTCACCTCATCCCTACCATAACCTTCACCCACCACTACCCTCCTCCTCACCCTGTATCTACCACACTATTCACCTCATCCCTACCATAACCTTCTCCCCACCACTACCCTCCTCCTCACCCTGTATCTACCACACTACTCACCCCATCCCTACCATAACCTTCACCTCACCACTACCCTCCTCCTCATCCTGTATCTACCACACTACTCACCCCATCCCTAACATAACCTTCACCCATCACTACCCTCCTCCTCACCCTGTATCTACCACACTACTCACCTCATCCCTACCATAACCTCCCCCCCACCACTACGCTCCTCCTCACCCTGTATCTACCACACTACTCACCACATCCCTACCATAACCTTCACCCCACCACTACCCTCCTCCTCACCCTGTATCTACCACACTACTCACCACATCCCTACCATAACCTTCACCTCACCACTAACCACCTCCTCACCCTGTATCTACCACACTACTCACCTCATCCCTACCATATCCTTCACCCATCACTACCCTCCTCCTCACCCTGTATCTACCACACTACTCACCTCATCCCTACCATAACCTTCACCCATCACTACCCTCCTCCTCACCCTGTATCTACCACACTACTCACCTCATCCCTACCATAATCTTCACCCATCACTACCCTCCTCCTCACCCTGTATCTACCACACTACTCACCACATCCCTACCATAACCTTCACCTCACCACTAACCTCCTCCTCACCCTGTATCTACCACACTACTCACCCCTTCCCTACCATATCCTTCACCCACCACTATCCTCCTCCTCACCCTGTATCTACCACACTACTCACCTCATCCCTACCATAACCTTCACCCATCACTATCCTCCTCCTCACCCTGTATCTACCACACTACTCACCTCATCCCTACCATAACCTTCACCTCACCACTAACCTCCTCCTCACCCTGTATCTACCACACTACTCACCTCATCCCTACCATAACCTTCACCCATCACTACCCTCCTCCTCACCCTGTATCTACCACACTACTCACCACATCCCTACCATAACCTCCCCCCCACCACTACCCTCCTCCTCACCCTGTATCTACCACACTACTCACCTCATCCCTACCATAACCTTCACCCACCACTACCCTCCTCCTCACCCTGTATCTACCACACTACTCACCCCATCCCTACCATAACCTTCACCTCACCACTACCCACCTCCTCACCCTGTATCTACCACACTACTCACCTCATCCCTACCATATCCTTCACCCATCACTACCCTCCTCCTCACCCTGTATCTACCACACTACTCACCTCATCCCTACCATAACCTTCACCCATCACTACCCTCCTCCTCACCCTGTATCTACCACACTACTCACCTTATCTCTACCATAACCTTCACCCATCACTACCCTCCTCCTCACCCTGTATCTACCACACTACTCACCCCATCCCTACCATAACCTTCACCCACCACTATCCTCCTCCTCACCCTGTATCTACCACACTACTCACCCCATCCCTACCATAACCTTCACCCACCACTACCCTCCTCCTCACCCTGTATCTACCACACTACTCACCACATCCCTACCATAACCTTCACCTCACCACTACGCTCCTCCTCACCCTGTATCTATCCCACTACTCACCCCATCCCTACCATAACCTTCCCCCCACCACTACCCTCCTCCTCACCCTGTATCTACCACACTACTCACCCCATCCCTACCATAACCTTCACCTCACCACTACGCTCCTCCTCACCCTGTATCTACCACACTACCCACCTCATCCCTACCATAACCTTCACCTCACCACTACCCTCCTCCTCACCCTGTATCTACCACACTACTCACCTCATCCCTACCATAACCTTCACCCCACCACTACCCTCCTCCTCACCCTGTATCTACCACACTACTCACCTCATCCCTACCATAACCTTCACCCATCACTACCCTCCTCCTCACCCTGTATCTACCACACTACTCACCTCATCCCTACCATAACCTTCACCCATCACTACCCTCCTCCTCACCCTGTATCTACCACACTACTCACCCCATCCCTACCATAACCTTCACCCATCACTACCCTCCTCCTCACCCTGTATCTACCACACCACTCACCACATCCCTACCATAACCTTCACCCACCACTACCCTCCTCCTCACCCTGTATCTACCACACTACTCACCCCATCCCTACCATAACCTTCACCTCACCACTACCCACCTCCTCACCCTGTATCTACCACACTACTCACCTCATCCCTACCATATCCTTCACCCATCACTACCCTCCTCCTCACCCTGTATCTACCACACTACTCACCTCATCCCTACCATAACCTTCACCCATCACTACCCTCCTCCTCACCCTGTATCTACCACACTACTCACCTTATCTCTACCATAACCTTCACCCATCACTACCCTCCTCCTCACCCTGTATCTACCACACTACTCACCCCATCCCTACCATAACCTTCACCCACCACTATCCTCCTCCTCACCCTGTATCTACCACACTACTCACCCCATCCCTACCATAACCTTCACCCACCACTACCCTCCTCCTCACCCTGTATCTACCACACTACTCACCACATCCCTACCATAACCTTCACCTCACCACTACGCTCCTCCTCACCCTGTATCTATCCCACTACTCACCCCATCCCTACCATAACCTTCCCCCCACCACTACCCTCCTCCTCACCCTGTATCTACCACACTACTCACCCCATCCCTACCATAACCTTCACCTCACCACTACGCTCCTCCTCACCCTGTATCTACCACACTACTCACCTCATCCCTACCATAACCTTCACCTCACCACTACCCTCCTCCTCACCCTGTATCTACCACACTACTCACCTCATCCCTACCATAACCTTCCCCCCACCACTACCCTCCTCCTCACCCTGTATCTACCACACTACTCACCCCATCCCTACCATAACCTTCACCCCACCACTACCCTCCTCCTCACCCTGTATCTACCACACTACTCACCTCATCCCTACCATATCCTTCACCCATCACTACCCTCCTCCTCACCCTGTATCTACCACACTACTCACCTTATCTCTACCATAACCTCCCCCCACCACTATCCTCCTCCTCACCCTGTATCTACCACACTACTCACCTCATCCCTACCATAACCTTCACCCCACCACTACCCTCCTCCTCACCCTGTATCTACCACACTACTCACCTCATCCCTACCATAACCTTCACCCATCACTACCCTCCTCCTCACCCTGTATCTACCACACTACTCACCTTATCTCTACCATAACCTTCACCTCACCACTACCCACCTCCTCACCCTGTATCTATCCCACTACTCACCTCATCCCTACCATAACCTTCACCCCACCACTACCCTCCTCCTCACCCTGTATCTACCACACTACTCACCTCATCCCTACCATAACCTTCACCCATCACTACCCTCCTCCTCACCCTGTATCTACCACACTACTCACCTTATCTCTACCATAACCTTCACCCATCACTACCCTCCTCCTCATCTCCCTGTATCTACCACACTACTCACCTCATCCCTACCATAACCTTCACCCATCACTACCCTCCTCATCTCCCTGTATCTACCGCACTACTCACCTCATCCCTACCATAACCTTCACCCACCACTACCCTCCTCCTCATCCTGTATCTACCACACTACTCACCCCATCCCTACCATACCCTCACCCAGCACTACCCTCCTCCTCACCCTGTATCTATCCCACTACTCACCTCATCCCTACCATAACCTTCACCCATCACTACCCTCCTCCTCACCCTGTATCTACCACACCACTCACCTCATCCCTACCATAACCTTCACCCATCACTATCCTCCTTATCACCCTGTATCTACCACACTACTCACCTCATCCCTACCATAACCTTCACCCATCACTATCCTCCTCCTCACCCTGTATCTACCACACTACTCACCTCATCCCTACCATATCCTTCTCCCACCACTACTCTCCTCCTCACCCTGTATCTACCACACTACTCACCCCATCCCTACCATAACCTTCACCCATCACTACCCTCCTCCTCACCCTGTATCTACCACACCACTCACCTCATCCCTACCATAACCTTCACCCATCACTATCCTCCTTATCACCCTGTATCTACCACACTACTCACCTCATCCCTACCATATCCTTCTCCCACCACTACCCTCCTCCTCACCCTGTATCTACCACACTACTCACCCCATACCTACCATAACCCTCACCCATCACCTACCATCCTAATCCCTTGTGCAGTTTGGGGTCATGTTTGTGACTATGTGTTTTTTTTTACAGCGCTTCCCCTGGGGGGATGGAAATCACTCCTTTTTCCACAACCCCCACACCAACGCTCTTCCCACGGGGTACGAGCACCCGAAGCACTGAACTCTCTGGGACCACAAATATTGAGGAGTCTCCTTGTGACCCACTTGAAGAAACAACCTAGAGGTGTATTCTACACTGTAATAAAACAGATTGTATCATTACACATGATTACTGTACTGCAATAATTGTAAAGTACCATTCGCTCCACACATTATTTTCATGTTTACTCCTTGTAAGTCTGAGATATGATACCAGCCCCTTCTAAGTCATTATTAGGACTGTCCCAGCTCTGAATTATCAGTCAGTGAATCTGAATCTGTGAATCTGCTAGTAAAGACTTATAACTAAGCAGCAGTAAAGGTTGTAGAGCTGCCTATTTCCAGACAGGTCCAACAATGCAGCCCGAGCGGTCAGGTCTACATCCAATCTGACCACACATGTGCTTGGTCCTAGGGGGTCTAATGACCACACATGTTCTTGGTCCTAGGGGGTCTAATGACCACAAATGTGCTTACTCCAAGGGGGTCTAGAGACCACACATGTGCTTGGTCCTGGGGGTTCAATGACCACAAATGTGCTTACTCCAAGGGGGTCTAATGACCACACATGTGCTTGGTCCTAGGGGTTCTAATGACCACACATGTCCAGATAGACAGTCACACAAGGCAGGGGTGTAACTAGGATCAAAACTGGCACCATATCGACATTATGAAAGGGGCCCAGGGCCATCTTAACAACATTATGGGCCCCAGGGCAAAGCAGTGCACAGGGGCCCCTACATATATAGATATATATATAAATATAGATGTATAGAGATACAGATATAGATATAGATATATAGAGATAGAGATAGATAGATGTACTTGCTCAGTGACCCTTGAAGGTTTTTTTTTGCAGGTTTTTTTCTTTTGCAGGATTATTTATTTTAATTAAGAGCCCTGCCTATGGGGCCCCCTTGCCCGTGGGGCCCCCGGGCACCTGCCCATCGTGCCCAATGGAAAAGATGGCCCTGAAGGAGACCAGTCCCCCACATAGTACTGCTCTGCGACAGACGCAGTTATTGGCCTGTTTTCCTGCCCATCGCTTGCAGCTGAAACCCCTGAATGTCAGGAAATGAGCACTAATATTCCTGGGCCCTTTCTGCCTCCGGGGCCCCGTGGCAGCTGCATGGATTGCTATTAGCTGTTGTTACAATGATTGACATAAGACTGAGCAGCATTATTAGGAGCAGAAACACAACAGGAAATGTGTTCACCTTTCACCAGACAACAGTAACCACAAGGTACGGTGAAGACGGAGCTGCAGGAGGGTGCGCCGCCCTCTCATCCCTTTTACAAACCACCAGAACCCTATGTCAGCTGCACCTGCAAAATTAGCTTTACCAGCAAGGTACATTTATCTGTAAACATTTCAGTGACATTAAATTAATTACCTCCAAAACTTGCTGCCTAGGACAGTTGCCATATTATAGTGAGATGTGACAATACCTGAATAAATTCTGATTATTGATCAGTCTGTTGTCTACTGGTCCAAGATGTGCTTATATCTTATTTTAAGTTCATCTCCTCCGTAAACCTGGTGACACGCTACATGTATACTGAAAGAGAGCCGGCAGAATCAGCAGACAGTCTAACAACTTAAATATAATTCCAATTAAAGTATTTGTAGACAACAATGGAACGGGGCCCCATGATATATGAGGTAAGACTTATTATTAAAGTGAGTGCTACATATGATAGGAAAATAAACTACTTATTATATGCTCTAGTAATAGACATAGACTACAGATCTTTCATTAGGACCCTGGAGGTACCTACCTTACACTCACCCCACTCCCTCCATCAGGAGCCTGGAGGTACCTACCTTACACTCACCCCACTCCCTCCATCAGGACCCTGGAGGTACCTACCTTACACTCACCCCACTCCCTCCATCAGGAGCCTGGAAGTACCTACCTTACACTGACCCTACTCCCTCCATCAGGAGCCTGGAGGTACCTACCTTACACTGACCCCACTCCCTCCATCAGGAGCCTGGAGGTACCTACCTTACACTGACCCGACTCCCTCCATCAGGAGCCTGGTGGTACCTACCTTACACTGACCCCACTCCCTCCATCAGGAGCCTGAAGGTACCTACCTTACACTGACCCCACTCCCTCCATCAGGAGCCTGAAGGTACCTACCAGTCCCTCCATCAGGTACCTACCTCACTCCAATCCAAGAACATTCAACTTCCCATTTCACCCACCCACAATGCTCTGTTCCAATATACATTGTTGTTTATTTAAATATAGTGAAACAAACAATAAATAAATCACTGTGTGTCCGCATATATGTAAGCTCATCTGCCAACATCAAGGCATCTCCTGCAGGCAAGTCCCTAGAATGTAAAACAAATATATGTTCAGTTATGTCGGGGTGTTTTAAGCATGCAGCACCTATGAGGTGGGCGGTTTGACTCCCAAAAAACAAGCTAGAAATTGGTGAAAATTGTGACACCTGGAATATCTATTTGTTTCAGCTACAGGAGACACCTTGACGTCGTCAGGTGAGCTTATCCCAATATATCGTGCACCTATCTCCAATTTATGTACATGCTGACATATAGTAATTGTGAAGATTCTCAAATCACTCGGACACGGTCTTAGAGGAAAATAGAAGGATGATTTATTCTGCAGAACAGGATTAAATACAGCACAGCGCCGTCATGATAGCAGGTCCAACAAGTCAGGAAATAAGTTCAAGTAAATCCAGTGAGATAGGTTCCACAGCACAGCTCTGGCAGAGCATCACCTCTTGGCCAAAAGTGTATCACACACGTCTCCAATTCCCAGGGTTGCCTCTTTTATCACCTCCTAATCCCACCTTGTGATATGTCTGCCCAGGGGAGTTGCAGAAGGTCTGTATTGGTGGGCTGCTTACACTATCCAGCCCCCTCCCCACCTCCCCAGGTGTCTTCCATCAGGTGACCCCTGCTGGGATCGGCTCCTGGCTGTCTGTAGAGCTCACTAGTGGACAAACAGAAATAACAATAGTAGCTTAATTCACTCAACTCCCTGTGGAGGTGGAATTAAACCCCTGAAGTACTTTTCCAATGAGATGTTATAGTTACATCACTGATACTTCCTGATAACAACATGGCTAAAAAAGTGCAGTTCAGGTATGGATTAGATTAAGGGGTTGTAACGCCATACACCATACCCGTTGCTTTACAGTAATATATGTATCATTTGTTTCAGAGCGCTGGTCAATATTTTCTTTTGTTTTCACAGAAACATTGTTTTAAATTGTCCTGGCTGCACTTCTCATATGATTTTATTCACTTGTACACATTTCATTCATTTAAAGGAGCGCAGCTTGGTTTCTAGATGTTGTTTACTTACCAGTTACTATACCATACTTTCATATATGGAGCTCCGGGAGTTGCCAGATAGGGGGTGTGGCGGGAGAGTGGAAGGGAACGGGGAGTCACTGTCAATAGTGTCATATTGGCCCCACCCCGGCGTCAAAATTAACATTTTGTTGCGGGGGGCCGGGGCTAAACTGACTCTGTTCATTGTGAATCGCATCATTGAGGCTCCCATCCTGCCCTCTTCACATGGAAGTGGGCAGGATGTGGGGGAATTGCCTTCTCTCCCGGGAGTCCGGAAGACCTACACTGATTTTGGGAGTCTCACAGATATTCCGGGAGAGTAGACAACTATATACTACACTCTGTGCTGGATTACGATATTTGCCAATGTTACCAAAATCTTGTGCTTATGATGTAAAAGGATTTTTATTTCCCATCAATTCATTTCTACAGCTCAGGTTGCTGTAGTAGATAAATAATCTGGGAAAACAGGAGCATAACATTATGTACAAGGTCTGTCCTACATTTGGGGATGCAGTCAGGGTGTGAGGCGGTTGGAAAACGTTAGCTTAGTTTCATATAACAATACTGGTGTCTACCTGAAACTATCCCCACCCTAATCCAACCTCAAGAAGATCAGAGAGTCAGCAACCACCAGAGACCGACCATCCGCCTCCGCGGGTGTCATAACTGTCAAACACAACAACGAATAACTGTCCAAGTACAGTCACCTCTCCCAGAGAACACGTATGGTCTTCTGCTCTAATCCTCCAAGTCCTCCTAGTCCTGCTCTTAGGACAATGTTCTTATTTATTGATGCAAAACACTGTCTGAAAAGTTGTCAATTTGCAGCAAAACTCATAAATAGAAAATAAATCTTTCTTCATTGGTGAAATCCAATTTATAAAAGTCTCATTAAAATCAAACTGCACAAGATTTATAAGACGACAACTAAGGGTGTGGTCTGTACATCCGCAGAGACTGCGTTTGTGGATGGCTCACAAAGAAAAGAGGATATACAGAATGTAAACCTGACCACACAGTAATAATCCAAGCCTAGAATTAATAAACAATAGTATGTCATCATATAATAATAGTGACACCTCCTTATTAATAACACTTTTAAGCAAATTTGCTATTCATCGTCCTCTGGGCTCCCCAGGAACAAGGGACCCCCTCCCCACTAAAATAATTGTGTCTTATGCCCCATTCCACCCTGACCTAATTCCAGAGCATGGTTTGGTGCCGCCTCTTTCAGCCAGTCAGTCGTTTAGCTCGGAATACTCTTCCTTCCTCTTATCTGCTGATGTTTTGGTTTCACAACTTCCCACAAACTGACAGATGTCACTGAGTGTGGTCACCCTGGCAGGGGGTCTGTAAGGGAAGATATGGGGTCTATAGAGGCAGAGAGGGCTTGTGGTGGTTACCAAACATAATACGCCAGCTTAGGTCACCAGGGAGATCATAATAACCTGCACACGTATTATCCACACAGGTTACATGTCATAGTAACAATGTATCTATGCAGAGTGCACATGAAGTCAGGACAATGCAGCTGTTGTGACCGAGGACATGTCCATATGATCCATCTTTAGAATTATTTTCCTACTGAATTAATCTGCAGCCAATATGGTTTTATAACATGAATAATACAGAGAAGAGCAACACTTCCTTAACTTTAGGAATATCCAAGACAGTGGGAATGTATGACATGCATGATGTGTAGACCATTCATTGTATGATCTAAGACAATGGGAATGTATGACATGCATGATGTGTAGACCATTCATTGTATGATCTAAGACAGTGGGAATGTATGACATGCATAATGTGTAGACCATTCATTGTATGATCTAAGACAGTGGGAATGTATGACATGCATGATGTGTAGACCATTCATTGTATGATCTAAGACAGTGGGAATGTATGACATGTTGAATGTTAGACCATTCATTGTATGATCTAAGGTGGTGAGAATGTATGACATCCCTAATTTGTAGGCCATTCAGTGTATGATCTAAGGCGGTTGGAATGTATGACATGCATGATGTGTAGATCATTCAGTGTATGATCTAAGGTGGGAATGTATGACATGCATGATTTGTAGGCCATTCATTGTATGATCTAAGACAGTGGGAATGTATGACATGCTGGATGTTAGGCCATTGATTATATGATCTAAGGTGGTAATGTATGATATGATGGATATGTAAACCATTCATTGTATGATCTAAGGTGGTGAGAATGTATGACATGCATGATGTGTAGACCATTCAGTGTATGATCAAAAGTGGGAATGTATGACATCCCTAATTTATAGGCCATTCAGTGTATGATCTAAGGCGGTTGGAATGTATGACATGCATGATGTATAGACCATTCATTGTATGATCCAAGATGGTGGGAATGTATGACACACATGATATGTAGACCATTCATTGTATGATCTAAGGCAGGAATGTATATGATGTGGACCCTGATAGAGTTAATCTCTTAAATGTGTACATTCAGCTAATGCTATGTTAGGAAACCAATGACATGCTTTATTCTCAGGGACTTTCCGACTAAGCTGTAAGGAGAGGATGTTTCTAGGAGCTATGAGTTGTCAGGAAACCAAGACCAGCTAGAAGTGAAAACAAATTATTATCTTTTATTTATAAAGTGCAGTCGTCCTACTCAGCACTGTACATTGAGGTATTGTGACACAAATAACCTTATCCTAAAGGGGGGCGCCATCATTGTGATTGGTGGGACCCGCCCCCTTCCTTCACTCCTGGCAGGGGCTGCTGCCTGCGGCCGTCCACTATCTACAATATGTACATGTGCCAGACGGCCGAGAGGCAGGCAGAGGATGCAGCCCACCCCTGCTGGGGACGGGGAGATTGCCCCCACTGCAAATAACAAACAAGGATAGTCCTGCCCTAAAAAGCTTACAATCCATGAGGTGCGGGGACCATCAGAGACATAAGGTAGCAGAATAACAATGTAGCTGGTGGTGGGGAAAGTGGGCGTGGCTACTGTAAGCCAGCCACCAATAAGAAAGCTACCGATACAATTGTAAGAAGGGCAGAGAGCGTTGGGTGGTGACATGAACCAGTCGCTGCACAGACCGCCACCACCCCGAGCGCAGCCGTCACTAACTGCTGCCACCAAATAAATATATATTGTACCATTTCTGGACCAGCGCTCATGTTGCTGTCTGACCAGTAATACTGGGTTTATAGCGCCATCACAGGAAAAAATCTATTTATATTAGGCACAGGCATGTCTGATATGTAGACAGCTCATGGTACGCTCTAACATCATCATCATCATCATTTATTTATATAGCGCCAGCAGATTCCATAGTGCTGTACAATTGGGAACAAACAGTAATATAACAATACTGGGTAATACATACAGAGAGGTAAGAGGGCCCTGCACACAAGCTTACAATCTATGGCACATTAATAATACACCAGCTTGTAGTTTATAATAAGCTATAATGGATGGAGTCAGAGGCTGGCGGTCAGCACTCTGCTGCCTCCCTACAATTACTTACAGATCAATATTGTGCATTTCAGGTGACCGCTGTGCACTGGATATAACACGGGTCATCATCTCAGTGTGTGGTCCCTCCGCTTCCAGGGACACAGTTTGATGTGTGGCTAATTTAGGATCATATTGTTCTGACAGCAGTTCCTGTATGGAGACACGTTCCGGCTGGATATCAGTTATTTACAGGGATCAGAGAACCAGGACATGGTGTGACCGGGAAGGTGATAATCTGCTTGTGATCTTACTGGCCCACGTATGGTGCGTCCTTTATAGGGTCAGCCGAAGATGTGGCCGCTCCTACACCAAAGCAGAGGGCAGATCCCCTGCACAGTAATACCCCTTATCACAGCCTCTAATGGGTGAGACCCCCATGTCTCCACAGAGCCCCTCATCAGTCGCATTGGGCTACAGAGACCTTATAGAAGTGAGGGAACTGCTGACAATAACTGTGGCAGTGATACAGTATTACCCCAGCGTGCTTCTTATACAAGGTGCTAGTGCACATTGTGGACAAATGACTGTCACTAAGGGGTCTATTTATGACCCTTCGTTTTTCTCTGTAGAAACTTTTCAATCCTCATCGCATAGATGCGGATTGAAAAGTTTCTCATATGTATTAAAAATCAACACAGGAACAGCCGTTCCGAAAAACGGCTGCGAAGTCTTACACTTACCTAACACTGGATTCTTCTCTTTTCCTCCCTCTGCGGTGCCGATCGTCCCTCTTTCAATCCCTGACCGGCAAACTCGGGCATGCGCACAGAGATCCGTGTCTGCAGGAACCTGAAGCATGTGATGGAGGGATCATGTGATCCCTCCACACATGCGCTGTGCAGCTCTGCTCGTCAGAGCAGCGCTGTTTTCAGTGTAAAGTTTCACTTATGTTAATGTACGCCAGCTTCAGATGGCGCCAGCTTCACATGGCTCCAGCTTCAGATAGCACCAGCTTCAGATGGCTCCAGCTTCAGATGGCACCAGCTTCAGATGGTGCCAGCTTCACATGGTGCCAGCTTCAGATAGCACCAGCTTCAGATGGCTCCAGCTTCAGATGGCACCAGCTTCACATGGCTCCAGCTTCAGATGGCTCCAGCTTCAGATGGCGCCAGCTTCACATGGCTCCAGCTTCAGATGGCGCCAGCTTCACATGGCTCCAGCTTCAGATAGCACCAGCTTCAGATGGCTCCAGCTTCAGATGGCACCAGCTTCAGATGGCTCCAGCTTCAGATGGCTCCAGCTTCAGATGGCGCCAGCTTCACATGGCTCCAGCTTCAGATAGCACCAGCTTCAGATGGCGCCAGCTTCACATGGCTCCAGCTTCAGATGGCACCAGCTTCAGATAGCACCAGCTTCAGATGGCACCAGCTTCAGATGGCTCCAGCTTCAGATGGCACCAGCTTCAGATGGCGCCAGCTTCAGATGGCACCAGCTTCACATGGCTCCAGCTTCACATGGCTCCAGCTTCAGAGGGCACCAGCTTCAGATGGCTCCAGCTTCAGATGGCGCACATTAACAAGTAAAAAAAAAGAAATACTTCACCTGCCAGTCTTTAATACATAGCGTTACTGAGCACTCCCCGTACATTGTTATGGGGAGTGCTCAGAAAAACGCTAATAGGTGCAAAGCAGCAGATATCTGCTGCTATGCTAGATTAATACATAGGGATTTTAACGGTAAAGCCCCGAAAATGGCTTTACAAGGGGGAAAAACTGTAATAAATAGACCCCATAGACTGTTACTCACTGACCCTTTATCTGTAGGGACCTATCCCCCCTGAGCAATCTGCCGGTTCTCCCTTTTACATGGAACTGAATGTGATATTAAAGAGGCAACTCCACATCATAGTGAAAACCAGGGACACAAAGTATTTCAGGTCTAAGATCCACCCTATACTCCCTGTTCAGTCAGAGAGACTGATGAGAATCCAGAGTGTCCTGGTGGTGGGATAATAAGTATTGTGGGTGACAGATTTTGGGTGGTCACATAGGATTGTCCTGAGGACACCATGTGGAGAGGTCCTGTACTGGATGCAGCCTCTTGCCTGTAGGAGCAGGATGGGATCATTACTCCACTCCCCCGGGACAGAACGTCTCTCCTCATCTCTCTGCATGCGGAGCAGGATGGGATCATTACTCCACTCCCTCGGGACAGAACGTCTCTCCTCATCTCTCTGCATGTGGAGCAGGATGGGATCATTACTCCACTCCCTCGGGACAGAACGTCTCTCCTCATCTCTCTGCATGCGGAGCAGGATGGGATCATTACTCCACTCCCTCGGGACAGAACGTCTCTCCTCATCTCTCTGCATGTGGAGCAGGATGGGATCATTACTCCACTCCCCCGGGACAGAACGTCTCTCCTCATCTCTCTGCATGTGGAGCAGGATGGGATCATTACTCCACTCCCTCGGGACAGAACGTCATTCCTCATCTCTCTGCATGTGGAGCAGGATGGGATCATTACTCCACTCCCTCGGGACAGAACGTCTCTCCTCATCTCTCTGCATGTGGAGCAGGATGGGATCATTACTCCACTCCCCCGGGACAGAATATCTCTCCTCATCTCTCTGCATGTGGAGCAGGATGGGATCATTACTCCACTCCCCCGGGACAGAACGTCTCTCCTCATCTCTCTGCATGTGGAGCAGGATGGGATCATTACTCCACTCCCTCGGGACAGAACGTCTCTCCTCATCTCTCTGCATGTGGAGCAGGATGGGATCATTACTCCACTCCCTCGGGACAGAACGTCTCTCCTCATCTCTCTGCATGTGGAGCAGGATGGGATCATTACTCCACTCCCTCGGGACAGAACGTCTCTCCTCATCTCTCTGCATGTGGAGCAGGATGGGATCATTACTCCACTCCCCCGGGACAGAATATCTCTCCTCATCTCTCTGCATGTGGAGCAGGATGGGATCATTACTCCACTCCCCCGGGACAGAACGTCTCTCCTCATCTCTCTGCATGTGGAGCAGGATGGGATCATTACTCCACTCCCTCGGGACAGAACGTCTCTCCTCATCTCTCTGCATGTGGAGCAGGATGGGATCATTACTCCACTCCCTCGGGACAGAACGTCTCTCCTCATCTCTCTGCATGTGGAGCAGGATGGGATCATTACTCCACTCCCCCGGGACAGAACGTCTCTCCTCATCTCTCTGCATGTGGAGCAGGATGGGATCATTACTCCACTCCCCCGGGACAGAATATCTCTCCTCATCTCTCTGCATGTGGAGCAGGATGGGATCATTACTCCACTCCCCCGGGACAGAACGTCTCTCCTCATCTCTCTGCATGTGGAGCAGGATGGGATCATTACTCCACTCCCTCGGGACAGAACGTCTCTCCTCATCTCTCTGCATGTGGAGCAGGATGGGATCATTACTCCACTCCCCCGGGACAGAACGTCTCTCCTCATCTCTCTGCATGTGGAGCAGGATGGGATCATTACTCCACTCCCTCGGGACAGAACGTCTCTCCTCATCTCTCTGCATGTGGAGCAGGATGGGATCATTACTCCACTCCCTCGGGACAGAACGTCTCTCCTCATCTCTCTGCATGTGGAGCAGGATGGGATCATTACTCCACTCCCTCGGGACAGAACGTCTCTCCTCATCTCTCTGCATGTGGAGCAGGATGGGATCATTACTCCACTCCCCCGGGACAGAACGTCACTCCTCATCTCTCTGCATGTGGAGCAGGATGGGATCATTACTCCACTCCCTCGGGACAGAACGTCTCTCCTCATCTCTCTGCATGTGGAGCAGGATGGGATCATTACTCCACTCCCCCGGGACAGAATATCTCTCCTCATCTCTCTGCATGTGGAGCAGGATGGGATCATTACTCCACTCCCCCGGGACAGAACGTCACTCCTCATCTCTCTGCTTTGTGTCATCTCACCAGCACTCTCCTGATTCATGGTGTCTGATGCTGCTCTCAGAGCTCCCTAATCCACAATCCTCATAACGGATAACAGAATTATAACACCACAGTGGAGAGGATTCTGTATCCTCCTCCATCCAACCAAACATGAGGCTGTGCTGGGATCATCGTATCAGTCAGGAGCAGACTTTACTGCATCATAAACCATAGGTCCTATTTATCCTAACGAAATGATATGAAGCCACAGAGGTGACTAAGGGCCAGATTCATTAAGGATCTTAAATGAAGAGGATTCTTATTTTAGTCTCCTGGACAAAACCATGTTACAATGTAAGGGGTGCAAATGAGTGTTCTGTTTTGCACATAAGTTAAATACTGACTGTTTTTTCATTCACCCCACTCGCACCTCCCCTCCTTTTATCTTCTTACCCCCTCTGTACACCTTCCTCTCCTTCGTACCCTTTCCTGACACCCCACTCGCACCCCTCCTGTGTACACCTTCCTCACCCCCCCTCCGTACATCTTTCACCCCTTTACAATCATCCATTGCTAACCCCCTTCACCCCCCCTCCTACTAGAACCCCTCTGCATTCCCTCATCCTTCCCCCTCTCCTTTCTGTCTCATGTGTTCTGTCTTCTCTCTGTCTCACTCTCTGACTTGGTCTGTCTCACTCCCACTCTCTGTCTTTCTCACTCTCTCTCTCTTACTCTCTCTCTGTCTCTCTCTGACTCGGTCTATCTCTCTCTGTCTCTGTTTCTCTCTCTATATCTCTCTCTCACTTTCTGCCTCTCTGGAGGATTCATTCAATAATCTTCCTTCTGGCTCATTAACAATTGATGGGAAACATCCTTCTACTCAGACAGTCTCCCTAGTTATGTTACTGAGTAACCGCAACATTCATTCTGCAGATAGTGCTTTCATTGTGAGCAGAAGAGCTTGCAATCAGTCAGTAATGGACCGCTGGCTGTAACTGTGTATAAAACCACACATGTATAAACATAGAACCAATTATAGATTAGGACTCACAGCACCGTCCAATGCTGAAATATTATCGGTAGTATGTATATAAATATTACTTGGAGATTTCCAGAAATAAACCGCTGAGGTAGGTGGGCATCTAGATGACATAATGTAATTGAGGTAGGTGGGCATCTGGGTGACATCATGTTATTGAGGTAGGTGGGCATCTGGATGACATCATGTTATTGAGGTAGGTGGGCATCTGGATGACATCATGTTATTGAGGTGGGTGGGCATCTGGATGACATCATGTTATTGAGGTAGGTGGGCATCTAAATGACATTATGTTATTGAGGTAGGTGGGCATCTGAATGACATCTTGTTATTGAGGTAGGTGGGCATCTGGAATACATCATGTTATTGAGGTAGGTGGGCATCTGGGTGACATCATGTTATTGAGGTAGGTGGGCATCTGGGTGACATCATGTTATTGAGGTAGGTGGGCATCTGGATGACATCCCGTTATTGAGGTAGATGGGCATGTGGATGACATCACTTTATTGAGGTAGGTGGGCATCTGGATGACATCACGTTATTGAGGTAGGTGGGCATCTGAATGACATCACTTTATTGAGGTAGGTGGGCATCTGGATGACATCATGTTATTGAGGTAGGTGGGCATCTGGGTGACATCATGTTATTAAGGTAGGTGGGCATCTGGGTGACATCATGTTATTGAGGTAGGTGGGCATCTGGATGACATCCCGTTATTGAGGTAGATGGGCATCTGGATGACATCACTTTATTGAGGTAGGATGGCATCTGGATGACATCACGTTATTGAGGTAGGTGGGCATCTGGATGACATCACTTTATTGAGGTAGGTGGGCATCTGGATGACATCACATTATTGAGGTAGGTGGGCATCTGGGTGACATCATGTTATTAAGGTAGGTGGGCATCTGGGTGACATCGTGTTATTGAGGTAGGTGGGCATCTGGGTGACATCATGTTATTGAGGTAGGTGGGCATCTGGGTGACATCATGTTATTGAGGTAGATGGGCATCTGGATGACATCACTTTATTGAGGTAGGTGGGCATCTGGATGACAGCATGTTATTGAGGTGGGTGGGCATCTGGGTGACATCATGTTATTGAGGTAGGTGGGCATCTGGGTGACATCATGTTATTGAGGTAGGTGGGCATCTGGGTGACATCATGTTATTGAGGTAGGTGGACATCTGGGTGACATCATGTTATTGAGGTAGGTGGGCATCTGGGTGACATCATGTTATTGAGGTAGGTGGGCGCCTAAAATCTGATTCAATTGTGCACTTTGTTTTACAAACATTAAGAGGTCGATGTATCAAACCTTATAGACAAGAAAAGTGGAGGTGTTGCCCATTACAGCCAATCAGATTCTAGCTATCATTTTATAGATTGTATTAGATAAATGACAGCTAGAACCTGATTGGTTGCTATAGGCAATACTGACACTTTTCCTTTTTCCATTTACCCCTTGTGGTAGTGGTGGGCAGGGGCCGCTAAGCCTTCATCTGTGGCCCCCGGGGGGGACAATGCAGGGGGTCCCCAGTATAAAGGAGGAGGGGGGGGGGGGGTGCAGAGTGATCGCTCACCTTCCACTCTGACACCCATTGGACAGATTTTAGAGTGAAGTGGGGGGCATGTCCTAGATCAACTCTAAATTGTAGTGTAAAAATAAAGCAGCCCAGTATTGTCCCCGCATGCACATGAAATAAATGGATCTACACCCTTTACATTTATTATAGATGTATATAGATGTATTGTGCCGAAGTTCCGTACTTTGCAATTAGTATGTTATAAAGCCCGCCACGGCAATGAAGCACCTTTCCATACATTTGCTGATTTGGGTGTGTGGCCCTAACTGGCGGTGATTATTGATGTTTATTATTATACTTCCCCCGACGCACAGAGTTTATTTGTTCAGAAAGAAAATATATATTTAAGGCAAAGATGCGTTTTTAATTCTGAAGGTTGACGCAACAGATTGCCAGCTCATATGGCTTCCACTGTCAGAGGGTTTATCTGAGAATAAATAATCTGTAAAAATAAATAAAACAAAAATATGTTTTTAAATTTTTTAAAAAATTACTGAGCTGCTCGTCCAAGATTTCCTTTTTGTTTTATAAACACTGAGAGAATTGATTGACTGACATGTTTCCCGCTCTCATTATAGACTATAAATTATAAATACAGCTCAGACACTCAGAGGTTGTATTAGTGGACATCTCACCTCCATCGACGCCAAATTCTGCCGCAACTTTGCTCATCTTTACTTACAAATGATGCTGAAACGTCTACAGACAACTGGACACTTTCTATAGATGATGATGGGACAGTGAACCCAGAGGGACCTGTACACTAACCGCTGTAACCCGTATCCCTGGCTCGGCCCAGCAATATCCCTTTCCATGATGTCACTGTCCTTGTTATACCGTTATCAGAAGAGAAACATTATAAGATATGTTACTGCGCACCAGGGTTTCTACACGTATATAATAGTATGTATTATAGTACATATTACAGTATATAATAGTATATATTATAGTATATATTACAGTATATAATAGTATATTATAGTATATATTACAGTATATTATAGTATATAATAGTATATATTATAGTATATATTATAGTACATATTACAGTATATAATAGTATATATTATAGTATATATTATAGTATATAATAGTATATAATAGTATGTATTATAGTATATATTAGTCTATTATAGTATATATTATAGTATATAATAGTATGTATTATAATATATATTATAGTATATATTATAGTATATAATAGTATATTACAGTATATATTATAGTATATATTATAGTATATAATAGTATGTATTACAGTATATATTATAGTATATAATAGTATATATTATAGTATATATTATAGTATATAATAGTATATATTACAATATATTACAGTATATATTATAGTATATATTATGGTATATAATAGTATATATTATAGTATATATTATAGTATATAATAGTATATATTATGGTATATATTATAGTATATATTATGGTATATAATAGTATATATTATAGTATATATTATAGTATATAATAGTATATTATAGTATATATTACAGTATATTATAGTATATATTATAGTATATAATAGTATATTATAGTATATATTACAGTATATTATAGTATATAATAGTATATATTATAGTATATATTATAGTACATATTACAGTATATAATAGTATATATTATAGTATATATTATAGTATATAATAGTATATATTATAGTATATATTATAGTATATAATAGTATATATTACAGTATATTACAGTATATATTATAGTATATATTATGGTACATAATAGTATATTTTACAGTATATAATAGTATATATTATAGTATATATAATAGTATATATTATAGTATATAATAGTATATATTATGGTATATAATAGTATATATTATAGTATATATTATAGTATATAATAGTATATTATAGTATATATTACAGTATATTATAGTATATATTATAGTATATAATAGTATATTATAGTATATAGTACAGTATATAGTACAGTATATTATAGTATATAATAGTATATATTATAGTATATATTATAGTATATAATAGTATATATTATAGTATATATTATAGTATATATTACAGTATATAATAGTATATATTATAGTATATATTATAGTATATAATAGTATATAATAGTATGTATTATAGTATATATTATAGTCTATTATAGTATATATTATAGTATATAATAGTATGTATTATAATATATATTATAGTATATATTATAGTATATAATAGTTTATTACAGTATATATTATAGTATGTATTATAGTATATATTATAGTATATATTATAGTATATAATAGTATGTATTACAGTATATATTATAGTATATAATAGTATATATTATAGTATATATTATAGTATATAATAGTATATATTACAGTATATTACAGTATATATTATAGTATATATTATGGTATATAATAGTATATATTATAGTATATATTATAGTATATATTATAGTATATAATAGTATATATTATGGTATATAATAGTATATATTATAGTATTTATAATAGTATATATTATAGTATATATAATAGTATATATTATGATATATAATAGTATATATTATGGTACATAATAGTATATTTTACAGTATATAATAGTATATATTATAGTATATATAATAGTATATATTATAGTATATAATAGTATATATTATGGTATATAATAGTTTAAATTATAGTATTTATAATAGTATATATTATAGTATATATATAATACTATATATTATGGTATATTATAGTATATATTATGGTATATAATAGTATATATTATATATATTATGGTATATAATAGTATATATTATAGTATATAATAATATATATTATAGTATATATTATGGTATATAATAGTATATATTATAGTATATTATAGTATATATTATGGTATATATTTTGGTATATAATAGTATGTATTACAGTATATATTATAGTATATAATAGTATAGAATAGTATATATTACAGTATAGAAGCAGCACTGCCCCCCTGCAGACAATCACATCACTGTCCGGCTGTCACTCTGGGCTTTGATCACCCACCCACTATATTACATCTAGATCTGCAGCCCAGGATCCCACCACAAGCTCTGAGGACACAGAATTACCGGGAGGGGGGGCACAGTGTTAAAGCACTTTGTATTGTGTGAGCGCCATTCATCATATTATACCCCCCTCCTCTCCTGTCCTCCGTGGGTGGGTTCACACAAGCTGGACGGGATGTAGAGGGGGGATTGGGGGGGTCTTTGATGTGAGATTCATGGGGGTCGAGAGGTTAATAAGAGAAATACTCCAGACTTTACAGTCTGTTTCCCACCCCCCCTCTCCAGTTACATCATCTCTCCCTCACACATCTCATATTTTAGGCTGATTTAGACTTAAAAGTAAAATAGCGACCACACTAAAAAGCGCAGATATACCTCCGCGCCGCTTACGTTTTTTGTAGTTGTAAATTATGTTGCGCATCTGGTGCAAAAATACGGCTGCCAGCATCAAGTCGCCAATTTGCGCCAGGCCGATGGGACACACAAAGACACGCCTCCTGGACGGTCGTTTCCTAGAGAAATATCTACGCAGAACTTGGACACATGTCTAAGGGGCGTGGCTTACAGCGTCCGCGCATCATCACTGTACTGACCGCACACATGAACCAGGGGCGTAACTAGACATCTGGGGGTCCTGTGTACTGCAATAAACACACATATACACAGGTGGCCCCCAGCTGTGGGCCCCATAGCAGCCGCCCCACAGCTATTATGGCAGTTACCCTGACGTGGATCTACCTCTCCACGGTGCCACAAGAGTAAGACACCGACAACTCACGATACAGCCACATCTTGTGTGCATGATTATGTGGCGGAAATTAACTTGTGTCCAGCTCCAAATCAGGCCCTTTGTATTTACTCTTTACCTCCATCAAACACAGGAAGAGAAGGGCCGTGGATCAGGCTGCTGGTCTCAGGGATCATGTAAGAAGTCTACACATCCTTACTGACACATCCTTACTGACACATCCTTACTGACACATCCTTAGTGACGTCGCAGGTGTTTGTGATAAGCTGCTAGAAGATGAACCACCTGTAATGTGACCTTGTAAACAACACGATGCAAGTGAAAAACAAAGATCATTTTTAAGAAAAGGAAGTGAAAAATAAAAAGCTACAAAACCCTGGTGCATAAGTGTGCACACCCCTAAACTAATACTTTGTGGAAGCACCTCCTGCTTTTATTATAGCAGTGGGTATTTTTGAATAAGTCTCTATCATCGTCAACCACATGGACTCAAACTTTCTTGCCATGAAGAGTGGGATAGCGTTAAAGATCCGTCAGAATTCGGGATTTCCTGCGCACGGCCCTCTAGGTCATTCCCCAGGATTAGTGGGATTGAGGTCTTGGTCATTCCAAGACTTTGGTCTTCTTTTCTGAAGCCATTCCTTGGTTGACTTGGATGTGCGCTTTGAATCGTTATCGTGCTGGAAGGAGAAAGTCATCTTTAGCTTCCTGACCAATGCCAGCTGGTTCTGTGCCCAAATGATGATGTTTTAAGCTATTTATTATGCCCTCTGCCCAGCTGTAAAGCATGATGCCACCACCACGCCACACAGTAGGTGTGCTGATCTGTGGGTGAGGACATGGGTTGCCTTTGTGCCAAACATATCTTATAGCCTGAAGGCCAAAAAGTTCAACCTTGTTCTCATAAGACATTTTCCCTCACGATTCAGGGTAACTGGGGCATGGTTGTCACATGCAGGCGGTGACCGGTTCCGTCTCGTCGCCCTACCCCATACCCCAGCCATGTGCAGCATACGGGGCATGGTTGTCACATGCAGACAGTGACCGGTTCCGTCTCGTCGCCCTACCCCATACCCCAGTCATGTGCAGAATACGGGGCATGGTTGTCACATGCAGGAAGTGACCGTTTCCCACCAGACGTTCCTGCAGCTGCTTCAATGTTGCCGTCGTCGTCTTGGTAGCGCCCGGATGAGTTTTCTCCTTGTCCTGTCATCTATACAGGGATGTCCTGATCTTGGCAATGTCCACTTATTTGTGATGCTTTTGATATTCTCTTATACCCCTCTCTTGATCGGTACCTTCCACCAGTGAGATCCATAGATGTTACGGTTATCTCAGTAGGACGCAACCAAGAAAACAGCAAGGAAATCACGCGGGAACACCAGATCTTCATGCATTACTGGCTGGTAGATGCTAATTAACTTTCATCATGACATTCCAATTATGACGGGTGTGCACACTTATGCAACATATATTTTTTTAAATTATTATTTTCACTTATTTTTCCTAAACAATATGATATTTCTTTCTCACTTGCATTGTGTTAGTTGTAAGGTCACAGTTATGGTCTGACATGATTTATCCTGATTTCAGACTTTACAAACACCTACAATTCCAATAAGGGTGTGTAGACTTTTTCTATCCATCGTATAATAACAGAGATGTAGCACTTGTCCTTCTATTGATGACATTCATCAAGCAGTGACCCTGGATTATCCACACTCAGTTTATCAGTGACCTTCTACTGAATGATAGATTTATGTGCAGGGCCAGGGCGTAAGTAGGGTTATGAGAGAGGGGCCACCACCCAGGGCCCAGCCCTGAAGGGGATGCAGTATATGAATATTTTAAATTATTTTGGTTACAATTAAGGGCGGGGTACCAGTTTTCCTTCTCGCCCCAAGAGCTAACATTTTAAGTAAGGGCTCTGGCATCAAAACATATGTTACAGAGAGGTGGCAGGTAATGATACTGTCAGTAGCCCCCTCCTATCTGCCCTCAGTGTGCTGGGGTCTGCTCACACGGGAGGGGGGAGGATGTCTGTGAGGGAGGGGGCACTGAAGAAGCCTCTGTGCTCTGCTAGAGAGGGAGGAAAGGTAGAGAGAGATAAGGTGGGGCAGGAAGTGCTCGGTGCTGAAGGAGAGCGCACACAAAACGCAGCAACCTGCAGAACGCGCAGCCAGAGCGCAGCGGAGAGAGAGAGACTGAGAGACTGAGAGAGAGACAGACTGAGAGACAGAGAGAGAGAGAGAGAGAGAGCCGGGACAGACTGAGAGAGAGCTTGGGCACACTGGGACGGTGCACAGAGAGACAGACAAAGCGCATGGAGAGACTGCAAGGGTTGAGTGCTCGGACGCTGCAGAGAGCTGACTCCTTGGTGCTGCATCTAGACTGAGAGTGTAAAGAGACCGCTGGGCAGTAACTATGATTATAACCTGGATCTTCTGCGGGTGTCTGACGATAGCTGGGAGCAATCCGAGTACAAGATACAGCAGCAAAGACATGGTGAGACATCCTGCATTGTATGTGTACCACAGGGCAGGAGACTGCCTCTCATGTCACTGGATGTAGTTCTTGTGTCTGAGCATATTAGACAGATAACAGAGTCTTATTGGGGGGCATAGAGTGTTGTAATAAGAAAGAGATGGGGTACAGCACTTCCTCCAGCATTACTCTGTTATATCCTGTAATTGCTGCATATAAGATACAGATAACATACACTGTATACACTGTGTGCACTGTCCTGGGAGGAGATGAGGAATATTCTACAGTTATATAAACTGATATAATGAATCAGAGATAATAACCACACACTGATACTGCTGCAATTATTACTCTGTGTCTGACAAAATGTAGCAAAGAATCAATAATAATCTGATCATAAATGTATCACGTTATCTGCATCATAATTAGTAGCAAAATACGTTCTATTTACATCTCCTCATTACAGCTCTATTGTTATCTGTTGTTATACTGTGAACTTCTCCATCATAGTATATATTATATAACACCCCGCCCCTCTATTATCATGCTTTGTACTATGACTCCACTATCACCATACTACCCCTCTGTTATCACCCATCATACTATACCTCATATATCACCCTACTACCCCTCTGTTATCACCCATCATAGTATACCTCATATGTCACCCTACTACCCCTCTGTTATCACCCATCATAGTATACCTCATATATCACCCTACTACCCCTCTGTTATCACCCATCATAGTATACCTCATATATCACCCTACTACCCCTCTGTTATCACCCATCATACTATACCTCATATATCACCCTACTACCCCTCTGTTATCACCCATCATAGTATACCTCATATATCACCCTACTACCCCTCTGTTATCACCCATCATAGTATACCTCATATATCACCCTACTACCCCTGTTATCACCCATCATACTATACCTCATATATCACCCTACTACCCCTCTGTTATCACCCATCATAGTATACCTCATATGTCACCCTACTACCCCTCTGTTATCACCCATCATAGTATACCTCATATATCACCCTACTACCCCTCTGTTATCACCCATCATAGTATACCTCATATATCACCCTACTACCCCTCTGTTATCACCCATCATACTATACCTCATATATCACCCTACTACCCCTCTGTTATCACCCATCATAGTATACCTCATATATCACCCTACTACCCCTCTGTTATCACCCATCATAGTATACCTCCTATATCACCCTACTACCCCTGTTATCACCCATCATACTATACCTCATATATCACCCTACTACCCCTCTGTTATCACCCATCATAGTATACCTCATATATCACCCTAATACCCCTGTTATCACCCATCATACTATACATCATATATCACCCTACTACCCCTCTGTTATCACCCATCATACTATACCTCATATATCACCCTACTACCCCTCTATTATCACCCATCATACTATACCTCATATATCACCCTACTACCCCTCTGTTATCACCCATCATACTATACCTCATATATCACCCTACTACCCCTCTGTTATCACCCATCATACTATACATCATATATCACCCTACTACCCCTCTGTTATCACCCATCATAGTATACCTCATATATCACCCTACTACCCCTCTGTTATCACCCATCATACTATACCTCATATATCACCCTACTACCCCTCTGTTATCACCCATCATAGTATACCTCATATATCACCCTACTACCCCTCTGTTATCACCCATCATACTATACCTCATATATCACCCTACTACCCCTCTGTTATCACCCATCATAGTATACCTCATATATCACCCTACTACCCCTCTGTTATCACCCATCATACTATACCTCATATATCACCCTACTACCCCTCTGTTATCACCCATCATACTATACCTCATATATCACCCTACTGCCCCTCTGTTATCACCCATCATACTATACCTCATATATCACCCTACTACCCCTCTGTTATCACCCATCATACTATACCTCATATATCACCCTACTACCCCTGTTATCACTCATCATAGTATACCTCATATATCACCCTACTGCCCCTCTGTTATCACCCATCATAGTATACCTCATATATCACCCTACTGCCCCTCTGTTATCACCCATCATACTATACCTCATATATCACCCTACTACCCCTCTGTTATCACCCATCATACTATACCTCATATATCACCCTACTACCCCTCTGTTATCACCCATCATACTATACCTCATATATCACCCTACTATCTCTCTGTTATCACCCATCATACTATACCTCATATATCACCCTACTACCTCTCTGTTGTCACCCATCATACTATACCTCATATATCACCCTACTACCCCTCTGTTATCACCCATCATAGTATACCTCATATATCACCCTACTACCCCTCTGTTATCACCCATCATAGTATACCTCATATATCACCCTACTACTCCTCTGTTATCACCCATCATAGTATACCTCATATATCACCCTACTACCCCTCTGTTATCACCCATCATACTATACCTCATATATCACCCTACTACCTCTCTGTTATCACCCATCATAGTATACCTCATATATCACCCTACTACCCCTCTGTTATCACCCATCATAGTATACCTCATATATCACCCTACTACCCCTGTTATCACCCATCATACTATACCTCATATATCACCCTACTACCCCTCTGTTATCACCCATCATAGTATACCTCATATATCACCCTACTACCCCTGTTATCACCCATCATAGTATACCTCATATATCACCCTACTACCCCTCTGTTATCACCCATCATACTATACCTCATATATCACCCTACTACCTCTCTGTTATCACCCATCATAGTATACCTCATATATCACCCTACTACCCCTCTGTTATCACCCATCATAGTATACCTCATATATCACCCTACTACCCCTCTGTAATCACCCATCATAGTATACCTCATATATCACCCTACTACCCCTCTGTTATCACCCATCATAGTATACCTCATATATCACCCTACTACCCCTCTGTTATCACCCATCATAGTATACCTCATATATCACCCTACTACCCCTCTGTTATCACCCATCATAGTATACCTCATATATCACCCTACTACCCCTCTGTTATCACCCATCATAGTATACCTCATATATCACCCTACTACCCCTCTGTTATCACCCATCATACTATACCTCATATATCACCCTACTACCCCTGTTATCACCCATCATACTATACCTCATATATCACCCTACTACCTCTCTGTTATCACCCATCATATTATACCTCATATATCACCCTACTACCCCTCTGTTATCACCCATCATAGTATACCTCATATATCACCCTACTACCCCTCTGTTATCACCCATCATACTATACCTCATATATCACCCTACTACCCCTCTGTTATCACCCATCATAGTATACCTCATATATCACCCTACTACCCCTCTGTTATCACCCATCATACTATACCTCATATATCACCCTACTACCCCTCTGTTATCACCCATCATAGTATACCTCATATATCACCCTACTACCCCTCTGTTATCACCCATCATACTATACCTCATATATCACCCTACTACCCTCTGTTATCACCCATCATACTATACCTCATATATCACCCTACTATCCTCTGTTATCACCCATCATACTATACCTCATATATCACCCTACTACCCCTCTGTTATCACCCATCATACTATACTTCATATATCACCCTACTACCCCTCTGTTATCACCCATCATACTATACCTCATATATCACCCTACTACCCCTCTGTAATCACCCATCATAGTATACCTCATATATCACCCTACTACCCCTCTGTTATCACCCATCATACTATACCTCATATATCACCCTACTACCCCTCTGTTATCACCCATCATAGTATACCTCATATATCACCCTACTACCCCTCTGTTCCGCAGCTACTATTCCTGTATTACATCATTTATATTTACCTATTATGTTTTTGCTCCACAACTAACCTCTTACTCTTTCCTCACTAACCTACATTACTCACACTGTATTATCCTTATTATCAGGTAAGTACTCAGTATAAATGAGTTATTCCTTCCTCCTGTAGTGACTGAGGTAATAATTAGCTCTTCCCTTCCAGGACTGGCTGACGAGGTACGGGTACCTCCCGCTGCCGGATCCCTACTCTGCTCAGCAGCAGACGTTAGATGGACTGACCGAGGCGGTGAAGAAAATGCAGAGATTTGCTGGCCTGATGCAAACAGGAGTTCTGGGTAAATAATGACAAACTCAAGCTGTAGAGAGACAAGTCCATCATATACTATAACTATTGTCCGCCTTTCAGTCTCCTAAATAGATCCCTGTGATGGAATATTACCTGGGGTGTAGATAATATAAGTCTTCTGGGACTCAATCACCTGATTACTAAAGTTACCCCACTCCCCTCTCGCTGTTAGATGATCAGACGGTAGCGATGATGAACAGACCTCGGTGCTCTCTTCCTGACGTCATCACGACACCGGAGGGGCGCCGCAGGAAGCGCTATGCTTTGAGTGGGACGGTGTGGCAGAAGAAGCACTTGACCTGGAGGTATGATGGTTACTGACATATAATGGAAGTGATGGTTGTCCACAAACACCAAATCTTTGCGTTCTAATTGGTTCTTAAGTAGGTATTTGCACACAAAACACTTATTGAATCTGTTTTATAACCAAGCTTGATATAATCCTCTTTATTCTCTATCGCAGCCCCCACCCCCTGCTTACATAGATAAGATATTATGTTGCCTGAAGGTGCAGGGCCCCTCTCCGCCTCGGGACCTATTATTACATGAGGCTCTTGTTTATGAAGGTTGTTAGTACATGGTTATGAGGGGATAGAGAAGCGCGTTTCTCCACCAAAGACCTATACTTTTAATTGGATCATTCAGCAGAGGAGCGAAGTTACCCTCCGAGTAATGTAATACAGAACATTACTCTACCACCTGTAATAATGTTCCTAAACAAGTCCTAGACAGCCTGAGCTGTAACCCTTTAACAGTGAGACCACGAGCATTGGGTTCCCCTGCTGTGAACACCAGCCCCACGCTGTCTAGCCACTCTAGGAGGTGGAGGTCAGGCTGGTTTTCACCAGACCTGCACTGACTAGCCTGGGGGTCTTCACGTTCTCAGACTCCCTGTTATAATGTACACCAGCCCAGATTTACACCATAACAGGGGGACTATGTCTAGGAGTGGGATTGGTGAAGATTTAGGAAGGGGGGCATGCTGTGTATGGGAAGTGCAGGATGGCAGGGCACAGTACAGAATGGCTCTGAAATGCTCTGCACCTGTTTCTCTGGCCCACCCGGACACCAGGAAGTCCTTAGTGGGACCCACTGCCTTAGGGTCCCGTCCCCAATCCTTTTAGACCCCTTGCCATTGCTATCCGTAGTGGGCCCCTTGGTGGACCTGCTCCGCACTGCGCTATAAACACCTTCGCTCCACCTGATTCCTCCACCACAAATCAGCGGAAGTTGAGATGAATTTGTGCAAAACGAGGCGTCAGTGGGTCCTAAGCTGAATATGCGCTACACAGCTGCCGCTTATCACATCATGAACGACCGCCATTGCCCAATCTCCATGTGGATTTGATTTACTGTCTGACTTTCCAGAACCTGACACATATTGCAGATTTCACACATTTACTTATGTTTATTGATTCCAGTGGAAGGTCAAGATGTGGAAATCCAACTCTGTGTACTAATAGATGTATTTATAGATAATATTACAGAATGTACGAATACACAGTACAGTAAATATATCTATGCTTCTTACACACGCTACCACCTCTCCTTGTGACCCGGCCCTCCTCCACCATCCCCCCCATCTATATGTGTCCTCATCACGCACAGTGTGTCAGTTCCCATGATACAGAAAATAAGATTTCTGTGACGCCTGCTCTGTGGTGTTATGAAATAACCTTCCAATGAGTCATAAAATAAGTTCTCAGGTTTTATAACAGTTTGTCCTTGATTGATTATTGAATTGGCGTTCGTTCCTCTATCTGGAACCTAATCTCTAGTAATTTGTGTCTACACCCTGCTTCTGTCATGTAATATATAACAGTCTTCGCATAGTGTATACACACTTTCCTATTTTCCTTTACAAACCAGTTTTGAGGTTTTACACAGAATCTTATACTATATTTTACAATAATATGTAGACGTCTATACACATCTGTTGCTAGATATCTCTCCACACATGAACATATGAACATATAACAGTCCATACATCAAATACGTGCTTATGAAAACATAGAAGAGACGTCAGGGATATGTGCAGAGGACACCTGACCTAGGGACGGTTGTCTGTCTTACAGAGTGAACAGTTTCCCCATTTCTCTGGATCAGAGAACCACACGAGATCTTATTGGGAGCGCGTTCTCGGTGTGGAGCCGGGAGACCCAACTCAGCTTCTCGGAGACCGATAAAGAAGCTGATCTACGCATTAACTTTGTGGGAGGAGCCCATATGGATGGGTATCCATTTGACGGCCCAGGAGGTACACTTGGTCATGCGTTCTTTCCTGGCGTAGGGCCCAGCGCTGGAGAAACTCACATGGATGCCGATGAGTCATGGACATATAATGGTAAGTGGACAACTTCCATTGTTGGTGATTACATCTGGATAGGCAACTATGGCTCTCTGGACCTTTAACTAGACACCTCTGTCTCTGTGGGTCAGTCGAGAGCAGAACAACGTTTTATGTGTAGCCCTATCTGTCTGTGCAGTGCTGATTTAGTTACAGAGATCGAGTCTTTCGTTGTGCGGCTCTACTTTAGGATATGTCCTTGTAGACTGCGCGTGTGACTCATTCAGGAGAAACAGAGAAGTTATTTTCAGGAAGGAAAAGATTCTGTCACGTTTCTTCTTTAGAAGATAAGAGTAAAATGAGAATTGCTTGAGAGTGGTTGTGTTACGTACCACATATCTATTATTACACACATCCGCCAATAGGTGTATTTAGTAACATGAGTTGATGTGTGTAATATACTTGTGGGGAGAGGGCAAAGATAAATGATTTCCAGATGTGTCGGAACGAGCGCCCCTTGACTACATCCATAAATCACCATAGATACTTCAGGTGGACTCTCTATATCAACAGCTAAATATGTTCTTGTGTTATCTCAGTGGACCACGGGACGGACGTTTTCGCAGTAGCTGTGCACGAGTTTGGACATGCTCTCGGACTGTTTCATTCATCTGATGAAAGCTCTATCATGAAGCCGTACTACCAGGGGACGTTGGGTGATCACAGAAGATACAGACTGTCTCCGGATGATGTGCAGGGGATACAGACTCTATATGGTGAGTTCAGTCTTTGCAAAGCGCACAGTAGTCTTCACCACGATCAGATATAACCTTATTCTCCCATAAAGGTAGGAGAGAGTCAAATCCAGAACCTAAACCTCCACATCCAATGCCAACTCAGAGAGTAATTCCTCCGCAAGGGCCCACTCGGCAGTAAGTACCCAGCTTTTTACAACTCGCTACTATCATAAAGGAAGACCAAAACCACAAGCACTCATGTATAGAGCTTCTCAAAACCACCACTCCTCGTACTGGGAGAAGCTGCTGCTTATACAGAAACGCTGACTAACAAACATACATATGACTAAAATAAGTATATAACCCCGTTGGCATTTCTCACATTTTCTTTCATCATGAAATCATATTGGATTTATTTGGTTATTTTCATTGTCGATTAACATAAAATACAGATGTCAAACAACCAACTCTAAATCCTTTTCCTAATTCATTACACACGATAAAAGGCTTACAACAATCCAGCACATAAGTATTTGCCCCTTTTCTTAAGATACACCTAAATAACCCTGGTGCTATCAGTTGTCTTCATTGATCAAAGACTGCTGGCTACTATTAAAGTGTTTGAATTGATTTTAAATAAATACACCTGAGAGAGGTCCCACAATTGGTCAGTGCATTTCCAATCAAGAGCTTCATCACGAATCTCAAAGAACATTTAAAGAATTCTAAGAAGAGGTTATTAAAAAGCACCAACCAGTGGAAGGCTGTAGGATTTCAAGGACAGTTAAGAATATGGTATAATTGTGGATTTGTCTAAAATAGGCCCTCTAACGTAACGGAACGTGTGTCTGAGGGATGCACGCCGGGGAGGTCATCCGGAGG
Source organism: Mixophyes australis (assembly GCA_036250195.1). Lineage (NCBI taxonomy): Eukaryota > Metazoa > Chordata > Amphibia > Anura > Limnodynastidae > Mixophyes > Mixophyes australis. The sequence continues at coordinate 1,672,997 of JAVHZZ010000007.1, forward strand.
TCTATAGTAAAACTGACCGGGCTACAGTCTTCCATGGCAGAGGTGGGAGACAATGTCCTTGGAGCAGAAATAGACCGGACACTTCTGAAGAGCTGTACTTCATGGGAGGGTTGGCAATGACCCAAAGCCTACAGCGTAGGCCACACTAGAAAGGATTAAATACAAGAAAATCAGTCAGCCCTAGAAGCCCAGATCCCATCTAGAATCTGTAGAGTGATTGACGTTCTCCATCTACCCTGATTTACCAATGGGAATAGATGGAAATTGTGTGTAATGGGGGTAGAGACCCCAATAGTCTCACAGCTGTAACATTTGTGGGGGGAGGGGGGTTTAATACTTATGTGATCAATTACTGGCTGATTTATTGGTAATAGAGAAAAGCAAATCCATCTCGCTCTAAGGTTAGGACTTCCTCATCATTTATATCTAAGAGTTATTTATATAATTCAAAATGAGGGGGTGCTCTCACAACCGGAGTAACTATCAAGAGAGAAATGGTGAAAGGAATCACCTAAAGAGATTGTTGATTGAGGCACTCCAGTCCCTTGGAAAATATTTATTTAAGAACAAACTTTATTGAAAATTTATTAAAAATTGATGTGCCAGATAACATCATAGTCGGTGAATATTAAAATAGAGAGGTGATGGAAAATAAAGATAAGTGATAGAAATAATTAAAAATACCCTTCCGGGAAGCCGGTGGTCACAAAATTGTGACACTTATGATTTATTGGGAAAAATACCCATAATTATGGACATTGTATCAGTGAGATTCAAAATAAACCAATTTATTGGGATTCAATTATATTCCCTATGTTCATCGATACATAGTATGTCACTGACATTTGCCATAAACTGACGGCACATACACCATTACTGGTCACCGCCATCTGACTCGGACCAGCTGTATTTACACCCATTCTGTTAATGAACAAGTGCTGACTCTTCACCGACACTGTAATTAACCCTTGATTACAGCAAGTGATGAGCTGCCTCTACACAACTTATGCCACAACCAATATCCCCACTGACATAGTCCCCAACAACCAGATACTATATGAACCAAATCCAATAACAGACCACTGTCCATCACAATGGAGTCACAACCGCCCACCACTTCACTGAACAGAAACCAGCCACACTTAGTTTCTCCAAAATGTAACCCTCTGTTTTCCCAACAGGCCCCGTCCAACACTTCCTGATCGCTGCTCCACATATTTTGATGCTGTAGCAAACATTCGAGGAGAAGTGTTCTTCTTTAAGAGTAAGATTCCAGTTGCCTGACGCTACCTGCTCATGTCAATGAGGCCATAAATGATTTAATGCTGACCACTTTCCCCACCTTATTCTCAGACAGGTATTTCTGGAGAGTACAATCTACCAGACAGCTTGTCTCACTGACCCCAGCACATCTCGGTCGCTTCTGGCTGGGGCTGCCCCCTGATCTGCCCAAGGTGGACGCTGTGTACGAAAGAAGCAATGACAGCAAGATCGTCTTCTTCTCAGGTCAGTTGGTCAGACCTGGATGAGTATCGATCTAGGGTACAATGTGTAGTTAATGTGTATACATCTACGCTTTCTAAAACCGGCACGTAAGTCTTCACGTTCTACCATCTAGTGGAGCACACTTTCTAGTTTCTATGTAATCCCAAGTGCGCAGGAATGAGTTACAGACGGAGACAGGCTTAAATGCTCCTCATTATTTTTATGTAAGGATCCTCTAACCAGCTGGTGGACATCATAAAGCTTCACCGTGGAGGTCCAAACTCAATTATCTTCCAAACCATTATTCTCTGATATTTATATCCATCTGTCTCTTCTCCAACAACACAGAACAGTGTTCACTGAGCGGCACCAGATGTAACTCTCCATAGCCGTTACCGATTTAACTCTTCAGACTGGTGTATAGATTGTTTGTTTTATTTTTGCAACTTGTAAATAAATTGTTGGGATTTTATGCCTCAAGTTTTGACAAGTTTATTAAAAAATAACGGACCACTCAGACTTGCCACAGTTGAGTGCCCATGGTATGATCTCCCGTTACAATTCTGTGCCCAGGGTATGACCCTCCTGTTACAAGTTTATATAAGAAAGAGATTATACATTAAAAGAAATTAGTGGAAATCTTGAAAAAAAACCAACCTTATTTTATAATGACTCAGCAGAGTCCCACAATTCAGGTTCCTGGTGTAACATTTGGAAGCGATGTTTGTGTCCACATCTTGTGGTGTCCTAACACTTTCTCCTCTGTGCAGGGACTAATTACTGGGTATTTAAGGACACTGTGGTTGAGCCGGGCTACCCACGTCCTCTAAAGGATTTTGGGCTGACTGAAGATGGTGTCGACGGAGCCTTCGTTTGGAAACACAATAAAAAGACATACTTCTTCAGACGAAACCGCTTCTGGAGATTCGATGAGAACAATGGACGCATGGACTCTGGTTATCCACTTGACAGTAGCCAGTGGCAGGGGATGCCTACTGATTTGGACGATGTCATCAGTTGGGTAGACGGTAAGCTTGAGAACATGTTAGTAATAACATTAAGGTCTCGTAGATGAATAATGACCGAGTCTTACAGCTCACACTCCTAAATCAGCCATACCACCACTATACCCACAGATTACACACGATGTAGTGGGAGAGGGTAACGTTAGGATGAGTTGTGCCTGTAGGCTTACAGGAAAGTAACCGAGATGAAATTAAGAAGGTACGTATTGGAAATTCACTCTCAATAGAGAAAATCCCAGGAACCAGATCAAAGCTCTGAAGGTTGGGAATAAGTTAGATTTCTGACCGTGGCCTTCTCTGTATGGAGTTTGCATACTCTCCGTGTGTTTGTGTGGGTTATTTCAAGGTGTTCCAGTCTCCTCACACACTCCAAAAACATATTGTGTGCTGACCCTAGTGTGTGGGTGTGGTCGGGAAAATTGTCAGGGACAGATGTGACAAATATTCTCTCTCTAGTTTGTGGCACTATATACATAATAATAAAATGTAGGAACCGATCACTGCTATTGGTATGTGTGTGCCATCTCCCCATTGCACGAAGAGGCCCTATTGATGCTGGAAGGGATCTGGTTCTCCACCACTAGATTGAGCTTGTTGCTTGTACCCAGAGGCAGGATCGGCCTATATGTGGGCAGCTTTAAGACCCTCGTGTGTCAGATACGGACAACAGAATCCCGGTGACGCCGTCTACCACGGTGGAAGCGGATAGACAACGGGTGATGATTGAATTCTGAATTGGGAGTTGCTCATGTGGTGACAGAAGAGACCATTTTTAAGGACATAAACAAACTCTGAATTTCTAAGTGCATCCATGTATCCCCGTCTACCAACCATTCCATGGGCTATTTAGAACAGTTTCCACATTTGTTTAATCAGTCTAAGAGCCTGCTGCAGATAAACGTCTTGTTTACAAGACACCACATTATGATCCATGCTGTAGCCAATCACCACATGACATTTTATGAAGGAACGGTAATGTATTTGTATTGATTTAAGCGTAGTTTTGCAGGATCTCACATGCTGTGCAAATGGTTCTTCTAGGAAAGGTTATTACATGGAACATGAGGAAAACAAGGCAAATTAGCAGATAGTTCAGTTACATAAATGCATTGAATTTTATGGAATTAGATTCTTTCCAGCAACAAATTAAGATAATCAATATAGATCATCTACTGAAACGCTGATGTATTCAATGTAAATAACTCATTAGGAGTCTTTCACATTTTCTACTTTTTTTTTTATTATTGGATGACAGAAAAAGAACTGTAAGAGCTTGAGCCTGTTGGGGCTGCTGGTTGTATTTCAGAGGATAAGATATTACTATACTCTGAGTGAAACAATACATAGTGACAGACTAGGTTTTGCTGTGATACTGTTTGGAACATATACACCGATCAGCCTCCACAGTAAAACCACCTCCCTAATATTGTGTAGGTCCCCCTTCATGCCGTCAAAACGGCTCTGACTAGTCGAGGGATGGACTCCACAAGGCCTCTGAAGGTGCCCTGTGGTATCTAGCACAAAGACATTAGCAGATGTTTCCTTTAGTCCTGTAAGTTGCGAGGTGCGGCCTCCATGGCTTGGACTTGTATTTCTAGCACATTCCACATTTGCTCGATTGGATTGAGATCTGGGGAACTTAAAGACCAAGTCAACATCTTTGTCATGTTCCCCAAAGCATTCCTGAACAATTTTTGCAGTGTGGCAGGGCACATTATCCTGCTGAAAGAGGTCACTGCCATCAGGGAATATCGTTGCCATGAAGGGGTGTACTTGGCCTGAAACAATGTTTAGGTAGGTGGTACATGTCAAAGTAACATCCACATGAATGCCAGGACACAAGGTTCCCCAGCAGAACCTTACCCAGAGCATCACACTGCCTCCGCCGGCTTGTCTTCTACCCATAGTGCATCCTGGTGCTATCTCTTCCATGGGTAAACAACGCACACACCCGGCCCTCCACATGATGTAAAAGGAAACGTGATTCATCAGACCAGGCCACCTTCTTCCATTGCTCCATGGTCCAGTTCTGGTGCCCATTGTAAGAGTTTTCAATGGTGGACACGGGTCAGCATGGGCTCTCTGACTGGTCTGTAGCTATGCAGCCCCATACGCAGCAAGCTGTGATACACTGTGTGATTTGACACCTTTCTATCATAGCCAGCATGAACTTTTTCAGCAGTTTTTGCTACAGTAGCTCTTCTGTAGTATTGGAACTGCAGGACTAGCCTTCGCTCCCCACACCCATGAAAGAGCCTTGGACGCCCATGACCCGGTCACCAGTTGTCCTTCCTTGGACCACTTTTGGTTGGTACTGACCACTGCATACCAAGAACACCCCACAAGCCCTGCTGATATGGAGATGCTCTGACCCAGTCGTTTAGCCATCACAATTTGGCCCTTGTCAAAGTCGCTCAGATTCTTACACTTGCCCATGTTTTGTGCTTCCAACACGTCAACTTCAAGAACTGACTATTCACTTCCTGCCTAATATATCCTGACAGGTGCCATTGTGACCAGATAATCAGTGTTACTAACGTTACTTGTCAGTGGTTTTAACTGTGGCTGATCTGTGTGTGTATGATGGGTGCTTCACTAACACAGTGATCCAGTGTGAATCATGGAGGGGGTCCGGCCCTGCAGCTAGTAGCTCTCAAGCACAATGAAGCATCGATCGTGATGCTCAGGATTAGTGATCGGTAGCTTTACATCATTAGACCCCCAACCAGCCCAGATAGATACATTATACAAATCTACTTTGACAGTAGTGCAGGGAGGGAGGAAAAGAGGGTTGGACTGGGCCACACTCCACCCACCAATGTCCAAGGACGTCACTCGAGGACCATATCCCTACGGTCCACCCCTCCTAGCAGAGCACTACTCCAAGCTGGCCTTTGCCTGTCCAGATCAGCAGCCCTGTGCCCCTAACCTTTCCCAATACCTGCCCTTGTGTGTACATGGCCCTCCTAAGTCATATTAAAGATGGTTAGATTGTCAAAAGGAGCCGGAGCACAGTGACCGAACCTCTCCCGTAGGAGTTAAAGTGCAGGAAAGTGGCCAGTTATTGTTCATCCTAAACTCGTACAAGCCAAAGGGTATGATGAATGCCAACCGTTCTTGAGAATCCCAGGTCAATGGAAACTTCCAGCATCTCTTACTCATGTCAGTGCTGTTGTCTACACAAAACCATGCTGAAACAGCTGAAGCTGAACTTAGCTATACATGAATACATCTAGCTCCAATCTCTATGGTTTCCCCAATCTCAGATGAGACCTTGTTGGCCAAAGTTAACCAGTCTTCAACATGGTGTAAAACAAAAGAAACTCAATCTGGTTTCCTACTGAACAGGTTTTCAGTGGACTGCAGGACTTTGTTATGTATAGATTAGTCCCAGCGTCCCAGCATCCTCTTCTATCCCACCCTCACCTTTGGTGTCTAAGTTGTTGTACTGGTTGAGGTGCCAGAGAGGGTGACTATCTGGCCCTTCCATGCGTTAGCAACAACCTGCTGCTACAACCTCCACATGCTTATGGTATGCCATCAGCATTTATATATGGTAGGTACTATCAAATAACACTAGATGGCATTACCCAGGCACTCTGAGACCATGTAACGACTGGGTCAGAGAGCCTGGAGCTTGTTCCAATACATCTACTGCCTTCCCACAAACTCGGGGCACTGGTCATACCAAGTCTTCTGCTGTGTCTTGGCCTGTAGGTCAGACTGTGCAAGCTCCAGGAACCCTTTAAACCATTCTCAATCACATACATTTCCTAACTAACCAGCTTACCCTCACAAAACTTCTAGAACAGGTGGGGGAGCTCTGCTGCCACATGGTAATTCAAAAGGTGAGATAGCCCTGGCTTCACACCCGAAACATAGGTGGTGGTGGAGCAGTTAGAGCTCCTGATCCCCCTTCTGAAGTCACCAATGACCATAGAATCTGCTTCCACATCCAATTGAAATGCTTGTAGAGGGTAATACAGAGCTGTTGGGAGCTATCCATACTGTCGTATCCCTGGCAGACGCCTCATCCAAGAGATAACCAAGACATGGGACCGTCCCCCGGTGGTCTAGATGTCGCTGTGAATCTGGAGGTGCCACCACGCAATACAGAACTTTTACTCTTATTTCAATTGAGAGCGTTACCCTGAGGTGTGCATTGTATGGCCTAAATATATTTTCAGCACAAGATGGACACCAAAATTTAAATAATTACATTTGAAATGACCAGGCGGATACCATCTTTACAGTTTCCTATTAGTGTATAAAACAAGGCCTAGTAGCCCATGTAAAAGTACAACATTGGGACCTGCTCGGTGGTGTAACAAAACATCTCTTATAATGTGCAACAAAATGAATCTATACCAAGATCTCGCCTTATTCCCATGACACTAATCCAATCCCCGTCCACCCTATGAGGACTCCAACATCACAAGTCAAAGCTCTGACCACTAAAACCGATATCAGGAGCATGAACTTTGCCGTTCCAACTCTCATCCTGGTCTGTCCCTATAACTGTCGCACACAACAGCATGGGCAGGAAAGCTCTGGGGGAGGAGTTATGAGGAAGAGAAGGCAATTCATGGCACCAGTACTGTATGGTAAACTGTGAAAGCATTCTACCTAATTTCAGTATTCAAACAAATGTTCTGAGAACAAAAATGCTTCACATGCTTTAAACATTAAGGCATGAAAACCATACAGAAAATAGTTTGAGTAAGAGTTAGTATTGCCGTTCTCACCACTGCCTTATAAAGAACTGTACAATGTTATAGTGCAGCACAAACTAATTCTGATGTCGCCTGTAATTAGATGGCACTGTAAGAGCACTAAGCCTGAAACATGAACAGAAAACAAGCAAAACACAAGTTGAATGTGAACAAACCCTTAATATTTACATCAAGTCAAATAGAAAACTACAGTTATAGCCCCTAGTCACAGCAAGATGGCTCCACCACAACATATTACACCTACCGAGTACACGTACAAGACCACCGACTCCCTGCCCCAGGTTAGATACAGGGTTAGAGCGCCTAGTCACAGCAAGATGGCTCTAATACAACATATTACACCTACCGAGTACACGTACAGGACCACCGACTCCCTGCCACAGGTTAGATACAGGGTTAGAGCCCCTAGTCACAGCAAGATGGCTCTAATACAACATATTACACCCACCAAGTACAAGACCACCGACTCCCTGCCCCAGGTTAGATACAGGGTTAGAGCCCCTAGTCACAGCAAGATGGCTCCAACACAACATATTACACCTACCGAGTACACGTTCAGGACCACCGACTCCCTGCCACAGGTTAGATACAGGGTTAGAGCCCCTAGTCACAGCAAGATGGCTCCAACACAACATATTACACCCACCGAGTACACGTACAGGACCACCGACTCCCTGCCACAGGTTAGATACAGGGTTAGAGCGCCTAGTCACAGCAAGATGGCTCCAACACAACATATTACACCCACCGAGTACACGTACAGGACCACCGACTCCCTGCCACAGGTTAGATACAGGGTTAGAGCCCCTACTCACAGTAAGATGGCTCCAACACAACATATTACACCCACCGAGTACACGTACAGGACCACCGACTCCCTGCCACAGGTTAGATACAGGGTTAGAGCCCCTAGTCACAGTAACACACACACACTCCTCAACGTAAACAGAAAACTTAAATGACCTGAAGATCCTTGGGCACAGATAGGGGTATCAGCCTGGATGGATTGAAGGAACTGGTCTTTATTCTGCGTGTATAATTAAGCCCATGTAAGAATAGAACATCGCTAATTGTAATGCTCCTATATCAGGCCTGGACAGCTGTTGTGAGACTACAAGTGCCAGCTATCGTCTGGTAAAGCCTGCTGAGCCTTGTAGTTTCACAACACCTGGAGAGCCACAGATTGTCCAGGTAATGGTGTAACGAGCCATTTTTCCTACGGCTACATTACCCATCATGTCCTAGGACAACCCCTCTGATCTCACCAACCGATCTAACGGCAGATCCCTTTCTATCCGCAGGTCACACTTATTTCTTCAAGGGCTCCCAGTACTGGAAATTCCAGGATGGAAATCTGGAGGCAGATCCCGGGTATCCACATAGCACTGCGCTGAACTGGATGTATTGCCTGGCGGCACCATCCCCAACACCCACAGAGGAACCCGAGGGACGCGGTCATTGTCACTGTCCCTGTCTTAAAGGGAACGTGGCCCCACAAATAGCCCAGCTGGGGTCCATCTGCATGGCTGTTCTGTTTAGTCTGATATCCACATTGAGCCCCAGGTAATGGAGCAGACCCCTCATATTGAGGTGGAGAGAAGGAGCCGGTAACGGTTACATGTCCCCGCTGTGCACAATCTTTTATTGACAGAAAGGATTCTTGCTGTACAGATTACAAAAAAAAAAATTAAACAAAATAAACACATAACAGAAGTTTCACTGTTTCAATTCACTTCTTACGAAATTGCCTACGCAGAACAAAATGAGGGTAGAGGGCACATTGGGCCCCACCACCTTGAGAAAGGGAGAACAGTGGCAATTGTCCAAAACAACCAAGGAGGGGGTGGGGGGGGAGGTGGGGGGGGGGAATTGTGCCAATAGCAGTTCATTGGAGGAAGACGGGGAAGTGGATTTACTGTGACTGAGCGCTCCAAACAAGGGTCACAGGAAAAATGTCCCGTATTCAGCCGTCGGACAAGGGGAGAGAATGTCTGTAAGCAGTCCGTCAGCTTCCTTACACCCCATAACCAAACAGATAAAGTACAGGTCCTTGGTTGTTACAGAGATGAAGGACGAGTGATGGTGAAGATCAGGGAGACCTGATAAGAGAAGGATGATACGTTACAGTACTTAAATCATATAGAAACATTAGATTGTCAGCTCTGCAGAGTTTATTGAGAAGACTGGTTACATTGGCTGGCATATCGTAGGTCTCGGACAATCATTCCTGGGACCCAGATCATTTAATAATAGAGATAATGGAGATATATTTAACTTAACAAGGTGCCCCTTAGCTCTAAGAATAGGATTATGGAAGACAGTAGAGTAACACCATCCCAGAACCTATATTACAATACACAGTAGTCAGATTACCTGGATCTCCGCTGCAAGTATCGGCGTTTCCTATCAGGGGAGCTGGGACTTCTCCGGGATTCACGTTCCCTGGAAAGAACAAGTACATGTCAGAGCCTGGCCGGGAACTGAGGAAGTTGGATGTTAGCAGTGGGATAACCTACCTCCTACGTGGTGGGGGAGACTGAGCGTGGCGACGCTCTGCGGGAGAGTAGCTCAGGGAACGGGAATCTCTCAGTGAATCAATGGGTTTCCGGGGACTCCGGGATCTGCAAACACAAAGGAAACACGTTATGTAATGGAGTAACCTCAGCACCCTGTTCAGTATAGTACGGAGGCGCTGTCACTCAGTGTTATACGTATACTCTATTATACAGAGCAGTGCAATTATACTGTTACAAAGGGTTTGGGGGATAACAATCGGATCAGCAGAGCATTGCACTCACCTCCTATCAGGCAAGGGTCCCTTTTTGCTGTTAGATTTGTGAGAAGAAGAAGAGGATGAGGATGAAGAAGAGGAGGAGTCAGAATCAGATGAAGAGCTTGATGAAGACGATGATGAAGAGGAGGAGGATGAAGATGAGGTGCTTGAGTTTCGGGAACGGCGGGATTCTCCCACAAGTACAGGGTCCTCCTTGGACTGGAGATGCTCTGCTGGTGGTGGGCTGGGGACCCTGCGGTGTACAGGACATGATTTAATCAAGAGCAATGTATCCCTGTACCTCACACCTCATTCCCTAATGTACTCTCTCCTATATCCTGGTCCTACATCTAATCACATGAACAGGCGGGTACAAGAGAGACACACGGGGAGACGTATCCCGATGTTACCCATATACAGGGACTGGTACCTAGCATACACACGGGGAGATGTATCCCAATGTTACCCATATACGGGGACTGGTAGCAGCAGAGACACACAGGGGAGATGTATCCCGATGTTACCCATATACGGGGACTGGTACATAGCAGACACACGGGGGAGATGTATCCCGATGTTACCCATATACAGGGACTGGTACCTAGCAGAGTCACGGGGGAGATGTATCCCGATGTTACCCATATACAGGGACTGGTACCTAGCAGAGTCACGGGGGAGATGTATCCCGATGTTACCCATATACAGGGACTGGTACCTAGCAGAGTCACGGGGGAGATGTATCCCGATGTAACCCATATACAAGGACTGGTACCAGCAGACACACGGGGGAGATGTATCCCGATGTTACCCATATACAAGGACTGGTACCAGCAGACACACGGGGGAGATGTATCCCGATGTTACCCATATACAGGGACTGGTACCTAGCAGAGACACACGGGGAGATGTATCCCGATGTTACCCATATTCAGGGACTGGTACCTAGCAGACACACGGGGAGATGTACCCCAATGTTACCCATATACAGGGGACTGGTACCTAGCAGACACACGGGGGAGATGTATCCCGATGTTACCCATATACAGGGGACTGGTACCTAGCAGACACACGGGGGAGATGTATCCCGATGTTACCCATATACAGGGGACTGGTACCTAGCAGACACACGGGGAGATGTACCCCGATGTTACCCATATACAGGGGACTGGTACCTAGCAGACACACGGGGGAGATGTATCCCGATGTTACCCATATACAAGGACTGGTACCAGCAGACACACGGGGGAGATGTATCCCGATGTTACCCATATACAAGGACTGGTACCAGCAGACACACGGGGGAGATGTATCCCGATGTTACCCATATACAGGGACTGGTACCAGCAGACACACGGGGGAGATGTATCCCGATGTTACCCATATACAGGGGACTGGTACCTAGCAGAGACACACGGGGAGATGTATCCCGATGTTACCCATATACAGGGACTGGTACCTAGCAGACACACGGGGAGATGTACCCCAATGTTACCCATATACAGGGGACTGGTACCTAGCAGACACACGGGGGAGATGTATCCCGATGTTACCCATATACAGGGGACTGGTACCTAGCAGACACACGGGGGAGATGTATCCCGATGTTACCCATATACAGGGACTGGTACCTAGCAGACACACGGGGAGATGTACCCCAATGTTACCCATATACAGGGGACTGGTACCTAGCAGACACACGGGGGAGATGTATCCCGATGTTACCCATATTCAGGGACTGGTACCTAGCAGACACACGGGGAGATGTACCCCAATGTTACCCATATACAGGGGACTGGTACCTAGCAGACACACGGGGGAGATGTATCCCGTTGTTACCCATATACAGGGGACTGGTACCTAGCAGACACACGGGGGAGATGTATCCCGATGTTACCCATATACAGGGGACTGGTACCTAGCAGACACACGGGGAGATGTACCCCGATGTTACCCATATACAGGGGACTGGTACCTAGCAGACACACGGGGGAGATGTATCCCGATGTTACCCATATACAAGGACTGGTACCAGCAGACACGGGGGAGATGTATCCCGATGTTACCCATATACAGGGACTGGTACCTAGCAGAGACACACGGGGAGATGTATCCCGATGTTACCCATATACAGGGACTGGTACCAGCAGACACACACAGGGAGATGTATCCCGATGTTACCCATATACAGGGACTGGTACCAGCAGACACACACAGGGAGATGTATCCCGATGTTACCCATATACAGGGACTGGTACCAGCAGACACACACAGGGAGATGTATCCCGATGTTACCCATATACAGGGACTGGTACCAGCAGACACACACAGGGAGATGTATCCCGATGTTACCCATATACAAGGACTGGTACCTAACAGAGACACACGGGGGAGATGTATCCCGATGTTACCCATATACAGGGACTGGTACCTAGCAGAGTCACGGGGGAGATGTATCCCGATGTTACCCATATACAGGGGACTGGTACCAGCAGACACACACGGGGAGATGTATCCCGATGTTACCCATATACAGGGGACTGGTACCTAGCAGAGACACAGGGAGATGTATCCCGATGTTACCCATATACAAGGACTGGTACCAGCAGACACACGGGGGAGATGTATCCCGATGTTACCCATATACAGGGACTGGTACCAGCAGACACACAGGGAGATGTATCCCGATGTTACCCATATACAGGGACTGGTACCTAGCAGAGTCACGGGGGAGATGTATCCCGATGTTACCCATATACAGGGACTGGTACCTAGCAGAGTCACGGGGGAGATGTATCCCGATGTTACCCATATACAGGGACTGGTACCAGCAGACACACACAGGGAGATGTATCCCGATGTTACCCATATACAGGGACTGGTACCAGCAGACACACACAGGGAGATGTATCCCGATGTTACCCATATACAGGGACTGGTACCAGCAGACACACACAGGGAGATGTATCCCGATGTTACCCATATACAGGGACTGGTACCAGCAGACACACACAGGGAGATGTATCCCGATGTTACCCATATACAAGGACTGGTACCTAACAGAGACACACGGGGGAGATGTATCCCGATGTTACCCATATACAAGGACTGGTACCTAGCAGAGTCACGGGGGAGATGTATCCCGATGTTACCCATATACAGGGACTGGTACCAGCAGACACACACGGGGAGATGTATCCCGATGTTACCCATATACAGGGGACTGGTACCTAGCAGAGACACAGGGAGATGTATCCCGATGTTACCCATATACAGGGGACTGGTACCTAGCAGACACACGGGGGAGATGTATCCCGATGTTACCCATATACAGGGACTGGTACCTAGCAGAGACAAAGGGAGATGTATCCCGATGTTACCCATATACAGGGGACTGGTACCTAGCAGAGACACAGGGAGATGTATCCCGATGTTACCCATATACGGGGACTGGTACCTAGCAGACAGATGGGGGAGATGTATCCCGATGTTACCCATATACAGGGACTGGTACCAGCAGACACACACAGGGAGATGTATCCCGATGTTACCCATATACAGGGACTGGTACCTAGCAGACACACGGGGGAGATGTATCCCGATGCTACCCATATACAAGGACTGGTACCTAGCAGAGTCACGGGGGAGATGTATCCCGATGTTACCCATATACAGGGACTGGTACCTAGCAGAGTCACGGGGGAGATGTATCCCGATGTTACCCATATACAGGGGACTGGTACCAGCAGACACACACGGGGAGATGTATCCCGATGTTACCCATATACAGGGGACTGGTACCTAGCAGAGACACAGGGAGATGTATCCCGATGTTACCCATATACAAGGACTGGTACCAGCAGACACACGGGGGAGATGTATCCCGATGTTACCCATATACAGGGACTGGTACCAGCAGACACACAGGGAGATGTATCCCGATGTTACCCATATACAGGGACTGGTACCTAGCAGAGTCACGGGGGAGATGTATCCCGATGTTACCCATATACAGGGACTGGTACCTAGCAGAGTCACGGGGGAGATGTATCCCGATGTTACCCATATACAGGGACTGGTACCAGCAGAGTCACGGGGGAGATGTATCCCGATGTTACCCATATACAGGGACTGGTACCTAGCAGAGTCACGGGGGAGATGTATCCCGATGTTACCCATATACAGGGACTGGTACCAGCAGAGTCACGGGGGAGATGTATCCCGATGTTACCCATATACAGGGACTGGTACCCAGCAGACACACGGGGGAGATGTATCCCGATGTTACCCATATACAGGGACTGGTACCCAGCAGACACACAGGGAGATGTATCCCGATGTTACCCATATACAGGGACTGGTACCAGCAGACACACGGGGGAGATGTATCCCGATGTTACCCATATACAGGGACTGGTACCAGCAGACACACGGGGGAGATGTATCCCGATGTTACCCATATACAAGGACTGGTACCAGCAGACACACAGGGAGATGTATCCCGATGTTACCCATATACAGGGACTGGTACCAGCAGACACACGGGGGAGATGTATCCCGATGTTACCCATATACAGGGACTGGTACCAGCAGACACACGGGGGAGATGTATCCCGATGTTACCCATATACAGGGACTGGTACCTAGCAGACACACCGGGAGATGTATCCCGATGTTACCCATATACAGGGACTGGTACCTAGCGGAGACACGGGGGAGATGTATCCCGATGTTACCCATATACAGGGACTGGTACCTAGCAGACACACCGGGAGATGTATCCCGATGTTACCCATATACAGGGACTGGTACCTAGCGGAGTCACGGGGGAGATGTATCCCGATGTTACCCATATACAGGGACTGGTACCCAGCAGACACACGGGGGAGATGTATCCCGATGTTACCCATATACAGGGACTGGTACCCAGCAGACACACAGGGAGATGTATCCCGATGTTACCCATATACAGGGACTGGTACCAGCAGACACACGGGGGAGATGTATCCCGATGTTACCCATATACAAGGACTGGTACCAGCAGACACACAGGGAGATGTATCCCGATGTTACCCATATACAGGGACTGGTACCCAGCAGACACACGGGGGAGATGTATCCCGATGTTACCCATATACAGGGACTGGTACCTAGCAGACACACGGGGGAGATGTACCCCGATGTTACCCATATACAGGGACTGGTACCAGCAGACACACGGGGAGATGTATCCCGATGTTACCCATATACAGGGACTGGTACCAGCAGACACACGGGGGAGATGTACCCCGATGTTACCCATATACAGGGACTGGTACCAGCAGAGTCACGGGGGAGATGTATCCCGATGTTACCCATATACAGGGACTGGTACCAGCAGAGTCACGGGGGAGATGTATCCCGATGTTACCCATATACAGGGACTGGTACCCAGCAGACACACGGGGGAGATGTATCCCGATGTTACCCATATACAGGGACTGGTACCCAGCAGACACACAGGGAGATGTATCCCGATGTTACCCATATACAGGGACTGGTACCAGCAGACACACGGGGGAGATGTATCCCGATGTTACCCATATACAGGGACTGGTACCAGCAGACACACGGGGGAGATGTATCCCGATGTTACCCATATACAAGGACTGGTACCAGCAGACACACAGGGAGATGTATCCCGATGTTACCCATATACAGGGACTGGTACCAGCAGACACACGGGGGAGATGTATCCCGATGTTACCCATATACAGGGACTGGTACCAGCAGACACACGGGGGAGATGTATCCCGATGTTACCCATATACAGGGACTGGTACCTAGCAGACACACCGGGAGATGTATCCCGATGTTACCCATATACAGGGACTGGTACCTAGCGGAGACACGGGGGAGATGTATCCCGATGTTACCCATATACAGGGACTGGTACCTAGCAGACACACCGGGAGATGTATCCCGATGTTACCCATATACAGGGACTGGTACCTAGCGGAGTCACGGGGGAGATGTATCCCGATGTTACCCATATACAGGGACTGGTACCCAGCAGACACACGGGGGAGATGTATCCCGATGTTACCCATATACAGGGACTGGTACCCAGCAGACACACAGGGAGATGTATCCCGATGTTACCCATATACAGGGACTGGTACCAGCAGACACACGGGGGAGATGTATCCCGATGTTACCCATATACAAGGACTGGTACCAGCAGACACACAGGGAGATGTATCCCGATGTTACCCATATACAGGGACTGGTACCCAGCAGACACACGGGGGAGATGTATCCCGATGTTACCCATATACAGGGACTGGTACCTAGCAGACACACGGGGGAGATGTACCCCGATGTTACCCATATACAGGGACTGGTACCAGCAGACACACGGGGAGATGTATCCCGATGTTACCCATATACAGGGACTGGTACCAGCAGACACACGGGGGAGATGTACCCCGATGTTACCCATATACAGGGACTGGTACCAGCAGAGTCACGGGGGAGATGTATCCCGATGTTACCCATATACAGGGACTGGTACCCAGCAGACACACGGGGGAGATGTATCCCGATGTTACCCATATACAGGGACTGGTACCTAGCAGACACACGGGGGAGATGTACCCCGATGTTACCCATATACAGGGGACTGGTACCTAGCAGACACACGGGGGAGATGTATCCCCATGTTACCCATATACAGGGGACTGGTACCTAATGGGGACTACAACACTATAATGTACATTTAATGCACTCCACTGACCAGCTAGGGCTAAACTAAATATAAAAATGACCACATACTGTATATAGTACAAGCCTTGTGTGAACTGCCCTACTGTGAAAAGACCTTAAGCTTATTTGAATACAAAATTAACTGCATGTAGCGTCAACAACAGTGCCACCTACAGACAGAAGATGAGAACACATTGACAATGCTTCAGACACTCAGCGAGAAAAATATTCAAGGTAAATTTGAATTACATTATTACACAGTATGTCCAATCTACAAATTATATTAGGCATTTTTCTATCATCGCTCATGGAAAATGTTATGAAAAACAACACTGCAGTTCCTACAGATAAGTGAAAATGCATTTTCAAGGCAAAACAGAGATAATCACCTTTCCATATTTGAAGTGCTGTCAGAAGCCAAGGAGGCCTTCTGGAGTCCGGCATCAGCGTCAGGATGCAGAGATGAACTCTTGGAAGGGCTAGCCTGTCTCCTCTGTTTCTTTGATGGGGCATTTACATTTGGGAGAGTCTGTCCATCTTTTTCTGAGCAAACATTAACATTGTCTGGAGACCGAGAGCACTTCTCTCCATCTAAGTGTACTGCCATGACACAGGGGGTAACCTCTGCCTCTGTGTTTTGGCTATTGCCGAGTGCAATCTTTGAGCCCAGTTCAGAATTGTCCTCCCCACTCCTAGAAGATGGAGGAGTATCTGGGGCAGTGTGGGCTCTCAGAAGCCGTGGGGGAGACCTGCTACATTCATCTACAGATGGTTGTGTGTGAGAGAATATACTCCTACTGGTCACAGAAGTTTCTGTCTTACTGGCAGAAAGTCCTTCGTCTAGGACAACTGTGCCTTCCTGGATGGGGCTTGTGGTCAACCTGTCTGTATGCTTCTCCAGCTGTGGTGGAGATGGTGACTGCAGCTTTTGCAAAATCACTTGGTGGGTTGGCTGCACAATAGTGGAAGGCGATGGGGACCCTGAACGTGTTTTTGCAGTTGGACTAATAGCTCTTGTTGGTGAACGAGAAATTCTTGGGTGTAGCTCAGCTTTATTTGCCCTTGGAGATTTGGACCTTCCATGTCTTCTTGGCCCTCGAGACCTGTCTAGACCAGGGGATGATGGTGAACGGCTACGTCTAGAATAGGCAACCACCCTGCTGCTCTGAGCACTTTTATACCTATCAGAAGAGCGGGACCTTGCCCTCCTCTCAGTTGACCGGGATTTCCTCTGGGGTGTCCAAGTTCTCCTACGTCTGGATGAGGAACTAGACCTTTCCCTAGGATAGTAACCAAGAGGCCTTTCACGTCTTCGTGGCGAGCGTGATCTTTTTGGGGAAGATCTGGAATTACCCCGACGGGAGTAACGAGAAGATTCAGGTCTTGATAAAGACCTCGATCTACCTCTCCAAGGTGAGGATCCAGAGCGACCGCGTTGAGAACGCCACGAACGTTCAACACGTGAGCGAGACCCAGAGCGGCCTCGCCTGGGCGATGAGGGAGATCTGCGACGATTCCACCTTCGACGATCTTGCCAGGATGGTGAACGTCTTGAAGATGATGGTGAGCGATTTCTACGTGAATATCTATCTGGTTTGGACCGTGAACGAGACCTAAATGCTCGTGGTGGCGTTCTGCGCCGTGGTGGTGTTTTGGACTTTCCCTTTCCAAGAGGTGATCGTGACTGGGATCGTCTTCTCCGTTGGTGCAAATCTCTACTTACTGGATGTGAGAAATCTTTCTGCCCCACTGGTGACCTAGATGAGGAGCGAGAATGGCTGTGTCGTACTCTCTCTCTGATAGCTCCTGATCTGAAAGACTCGCGTCTAGGCAAGTTAGGAGACTTTTCCCTTTTAGCTGGTGATGCAATGCGTCGTATAGGTGGAGGATCAGGCATGGTGACCCTTTGAGACGGTCTCAAACGATCAGGTGTAGCGCTCTTTTCAGAACAGCTGTGTTGGCTTGAAGAGTCTGAACTGCTGTCTTCTGAAGATGAACCTGAGCTACTGTGTTTTGAGGAAGTTGGGGACTTAAGACTTTCATGAGGAGATAAAGATTTCTGTTTAAACACACAGAGGTCCTGATGTTCCTGCCTCGCTGAGTCAGTTTTCTCAAGTTTTGTAGCGGATTGAGTATCTGATAGATCAGTTATTTTACATATTATGGGCAGAGGTGCGCTGGCCTTCCTGGGGGAGGAGTCACTTTGATGGTTACTTGGAGACTCTGAATGACACTTTGCAACTGCTTTCCACTCACTACCTGATGAGGAAATAGGACTTTTTCTTGGGGAGGAACAGATTTTGTGAAGAACTGGACTTTTAGGTCGCTTTATCTCAACAGTAGTTATACATTCCTTGTAGGTCTTGGGAGAACAAGGAACATCTTGATCTGTGGATTCGCTCATCTGCTTCTCAGTAGAAGGACTCATTTTGTTGAGGTTTGAGGCAGTCTTTTCCACAGAGAAGATGGGAGAGTCACAAGGGCTTTTGCCAGCATTCAGACATTCATCAGAAGGCGACGGAAGATATTCTAATTCATCACGGGATACGCTTACAAATTTTTCACCAGTTTCTGAAGGTTTCTGTGTTGGAGACAAAGCGGTTGCGGAATGATCAGAGCTAGTCCTTAGCTTTTTTGAGGGAGGCGATGTCACATTTTGCAATGGTACAGAATGTTGTTCATCATCCTCTTCTGAAGACGATGAAGAAGAGGAAGATGAGGAGGAGGAGGAGGATGAAGAGGAAGATGACGATGATGAGGATGACGAGGAAGAGGATGACGAGGAAGAGGATGACGAGGAAGTTGATTTTCCTCTCTTGGTGGTTCTTTTCTGTACAACCTTTTGAATTGGAGAGGAATCAATATTTTTTGGTGGGGATCCCTCCTCAGATGGTATGGTTTGATTCATTGTAGCTTCCTTACTTAACAGAACTGGAGATGTCTTTGATTCAAGATCAGACCGATCCTCCAACCTATTCCTGTGTGGTTTAGACACAGTTAATCTGGATTCTGTTCCATTGGTTGCAGAGGTCAATCCCATCGACTCAGGTAAAGGTGTAGATATTTTAGCATTGTCAGTGCTATTAGTGAAAGAACAAGTCATGCTCGTTGAGTCTGTTCTTGTTCTATTCCAACTAGAAGATTCATCTTTACTTATAAGTGGAGAAGTTTCAGGTTTTTGTGACTTCTCCAATGGAGAATCTGGTTTCAACAGATGTGGCTGCACACAAGAGCTCTTTGACAATGTTGGAGACAGAGACCTGCTAACATGTTCATCAACAGAAGATTTCACATTAGGCTGAGAATGCAATTTATTCAATGGTGACCTAGACTTCTCTTCACGTTCTGATCGTTGTTGAGGAGAATTCAATTTTGTTTCATTTTCAAAACCAATACGTGAAGGCGATTTTGAATGCCTACCCTGCTCAGAGGGCCAATGTTTACGCAGAGAAACGTCAGATCTGGAATCGCTATCAGATGACGACCCAGAAGTTTTGCCCAGTGGTGTCTTTGAAGCAACACGTTCAGGTGATTCTGAGCGATATTTCTCTCGAGACTGCCTGGATTTAGATTCCTGTTCTGGTGATGAACCAGAACTAGACTTATGTTCGTGGGATGCACCTTTGGGTTCCATTTCGGATACGCTAAAACTAGCTTTTCTCTGAGATGGCTTGGATTCCGACTCTTGCTCAGATCTAGAGCTACTCCTTCGCCGGGACAACTTCGACTTTGGTTCACATTCTGATGATCTAGAACTAACTTTAGTACCATGAGATTTTGAATCAGATGACGAATGAGAGCTAGATCTGTGTTTCTGGTGTACCAATGAGAAATCAGGAGTTGCTTTGCTTTGTAGCAGTTTAGATTTAGTTGGGCTTTCTGTTGATGATCCTGAACTCCCCTTACGCTGGTCTGATTTAAACGTTGATCGTTGCCCTGATGAAGACCCAGAATTAGCTCTGAGTTTTGCATTTCTACTTCTAGACTGGCTTTCTGAAGATGACCCCGAGCTGTCTCTTGCTGGTTGCCGTCTATTTCTAGGGTGTTCTGAAGAAGACTTTGAACTAGACCTGGTTTGTGGCAGTCTGCTTCTAGGCTGGGTCTCTGAAGAGGACTCTGAACAAGCTTTAGGACCAGGTAGAATAGATTTTGATGCACCATCTGAAGACTCAAATTTTTGACTATGATGTTTAGATGTTTCACGGTTAGATATCTTAGGCCTAACTTTAGATGTTAACTTGTCACGTTCCATTGATGAATCAGATCTACTTCTGTGCCGTAATGACTTTGTTTTGCATTCAGAAGATGATTGAGAACTTGTTCTGTTTGGAGAAAATCCTTTCACCTCATGTTCAGAACTCAATCTTGATCTACCTCTCTTTGGTGATTGTTTAGGTCTGTAATCAGATTCCGGTGAAGAACCAGATTGTTCTGTACTCTCTGAAGAGCTGGATTCATTTTCACTTTTCGACGATGAACCAGATCTGTTTTTGTGCTCCGTTTGCCTTGACCTGGCTGCATTCTCTGAAGACTGAAGTTTTTCCTCTGACAACTTTGACTTGGATTCATGCTCGGATTCAGATTGATATTTGCGATGGGAGGTCTTGCCTTTGTTCTCAAGAGATGGCCTCAAATCACCTTTTTGTGGAAATGTTTTAGAACCACTTGAAAATTTTGACAAATCCTGCTTGTTTTCCAAAGGCCGACTCTGTACTGGAGACACAGATGACTTGGCATGGGAAAGGGTAGACAAATCAGACTTTAGTCTGCGCTCAGGAGAGATTTCGGCTGCTCTGTGCAATGTTCTAGATCTACTGGTGTCACTACCTGCTTTATGCTCAGGTGATCTGCTTCTGTGCGAGGTTTGTAAGACTGGTGATCTTGATGTGCTCCCAACATATGTAGACTTGTATTGGGATAGATCTTTTTGTGTCAAAGTCTTGAGTGCCTTAGTTGGTTCGGGAGAACATTTATTACGCTTTTCTATACTCTCCGGGAAAGAGCTGTAACTTTTCTGATTAGAATCCAACTGAGATACTATTTTCCTGGATGCACTTCTCTGGAGAGAAGGTGACCTTGATTTTCCTGTTAACTTCCGTTTTGCAGGGGATTTGGATCTGGATACTGACCTTTTGGCCTGAGTTCTTGAAGAAAGATTTTTCTGGACTGGAGACAATGAACGGGATGAAGATCTTTTCCTGGAGGAGTGGGGTCTCTCTCTCGGAGATGTTGTTCTCCTCTGTGTAATTCTAGAATACGATTGTTGCTTAGGAGACAATGAACGTGACTTTGCTCTTTTTGTTGGTGTTCGTGAACGAGATTTGTTCTTTGCATATGAACGTGGACTAGGACTGCGTGACCTAGAATCCACCAGAGTTTCAGGTGACCTACTTCTTTGATATTTTGCTGTAGGTGGTGACCTTTTATCACGAGATCTTAAAGAAGGGGACCTTACTTGTTTATGTTCAGACTTGGATAGAGATGTATTCCTCCGCTTTAAAGACAGAGAACGTGACCTTGCTCTCCTTACTGGAGAGCGTGAGTACGATCTAGAACGCGACCTTGTCTTCCTTCGAGGAGAATGAGAGACTGAGCTTCTGCGCCTAACTGGAGACCTAGACTGCGACCTTGGTCGATTCTTATATAAATGGAGTTGAGACCTCTCTTTTTTCGGGGGATTGTCAGATGAAGACTTTTCACGTGTCTGAGCTGACCTACATTTTCCATCACCATGAGGAGATCTTGCTCTATCACGATAGTGACGAGGGGGTGACCGCGATACAGATTTTGCTCTTCGTTGCGGAGTTTTCGATCTACCTCTATGTGGAGAAGTAAGTGATGGTGAACGTGGTTTTCGTGGGGATTTTTTGGGAGATCGAACTTTACGTTTGGGAGTCTTAGACTTTGCCCTTCTTGGGGGAGTTAAGGAAGGTGATCTAGTTTTGCGTTCGGGTGATATTGACTGACCTTTCCTTGGAGGGGACTTAGAAGTGGAACTATTTTTTGGAGGAGTCTTTAACTTTTGCCGTCTCTGAGGACTACGCGATACACTTTTCCGTGACGTCCTATTGAGGTCCCGTTGTCTTACTGGTGAGGATTTTGTATGTGCTGCAGACTTTGCAGGCTTATCTCCATTATCTTTTTCTGTTCTGAAACTTTTATTTTCCTTAACACTTACATCACTGTTTCTCATGTCTTTTTTAACCTTCTCATGGTCAGACATTTCGCTTCCTGAGGTTGATGAAGAGGTGGAAGAAGATGAGGAAGAGGAATGGATACTTTTTGACACCTTCTTACTTGGGGCTGGTGGAGAGAGTTTCTTTTCAACACATTTTCCATATCTTGAACTCTCCTTGGGTATCTGTTTTGGGGAAGCAATCTCTTGAGATGGACTTCTTTCCCTATATGAGGATTTAGTAAGCTGCTTCTGGCTAGCTGGCGATTGCCTTTGTTCTGGAGAACGAATCCTCTTTTTCCCCTCCACACCCTTCTCCTTTGAAAAGCGATCCTTTGGACTGTCATTTCTGCCTCTCTTTCGGAGTACTGGACTAGATACAGGAGATGTATTATCACGGAATAAATTCTTCTCAGTCCTCTCTCTCTGCTTGTTTTCTCTCCTATTAAGATCTCCATCAGACCCTGGCTCCTTATGCCTTTTAGGAGAGAAAGATGATGACCGGCCTCTGCTGCTTGGCTCATTCCTTAAACCCTTCTGATAGAAAAAAATAAAAGAATAGCAGGGATATTATTTCAGGGGCTTTAATACAGTATAGATTAACCAGACAAGAACAAATGACAATGATCCAAGTATCTCTGACTCAGAAGGTATGTTGACACTTAGTACTTTACTGAGAAGGGGGGGGGGGGTTAGTGTTCTGCTTACTAAAGATCTACTTTGTGGCTAATAAAGTGGATAACCTCACTTAATATAATAGAATTTACAACAGTGGGACTTGATAGAAGTTGAGATTGTTTTGACGGGGGAAGATGCGGACAATACTTACAGCTCTGTGCCTTTGCTCTGGATCTGGACTTCGACCTCTTTCACCTCTACGGTCTCTTGTGGGGGTGGCAGAACTCCGTCTTTCTGGGGTGTGCCTCTTAGTATTCGAGTGTTTACGTCTTCCAGAGGTTCCTTTGCGAGGACTGCTCCTAGACCTACGAATTGACAGGTGTGTGAGGAAAGATGACCATAAACAAACATGCGGTTCTAACATCACAATCATTAGTTGTAGGTACCTGCTGCGGGAGCTCCTGTCCGAAGAGGACGAGGAAGACGACACGTGTCTCTGTTTCGGAGAACCACTGCAAGAAAGAATGAACACCTCCCAATAAGTACTGTATTCTTTTGTATCTTTTTGAGCTGTATGATTATAATCTCACCCCCCTACCCTCACAGTCATACCTAGTAACAATCAGAGTGAGATAGAATACCCCCTCAGTCAGTATTTGATACCCAGTGAGATAATCCCTGCTAAACCCTACCCTAATAAGTACAGTCAGTGATAATTACCTTTTAGTCTTTTCCTTAGTTTTGCGTTTGTTTTTCGGGCTGGATGATCTGGCATTAAAAAAGGACCACAAAATTACGAAAAAATCCCCGACAAATTCATTAAGTCTTGTTCTAATCCTGTGACACCACTGACATATACCTCACCTGTGTTTTCTCTTATTAGAGTTTGAGGAAGACCTGCAGGAAGCAGAGAACACATGTTACAGGACACAGAGGGGGGTGGGGGTCCTATAATCAGACAGCCATTACAGAAGACTGGGTGTAAAGCAGAGGATCTAGAGACGAGGAGCATATATCTACCTGTGCTT
The DNA here is from genome assembly GCA_036250195.1 of Mixophyes australis. NCBI lineage: Eukaryota > Metazoa > Chordata > Amphibia > Anura > Limnodynastidae > Mixophyes > Mixophyes australis. Next base: position 1,697,575 of record JAVHZZ010000007.1, read on the forward strand.
CCGGGACCTCTTCTCCCTGTGGCTGGAGGTGCGGCTGGTAGACCTGGGGACATTCAAATTAGACATGAAAACAAGATTCCCACACGGTACACGACACAAATGTTGCTCTTTATCTAAAGTCAGGTTATTTGTACATATTCCACTTGACTCGCTCCTCCACCAGAGATGCCCAGTGGAGGTTTTCCTGCAGAACTAGAGGCTGAAAGGCAGCATACTGGTGTAATCAGGGTTGTAGCACCTAGATCTGCAGGAATTCTTCATCTCACATGGCAACTCTAGCTCATATGTAGATAGGTTAGAAGCTCCTTCAATGTGTTTATTTTATGCCAAAAAGCAGATAGGGAAGCTATTGATATAGATTTGTACAGGGATAATTCCACTGGTACAAAAGACCAGGGGCCAGTGTTGCCCCCCTCCTCTGATGATTCCAGGGGGGACTGCACAAGGCAATAGGTTGAAGTCTTCAGGCCAGTCTGAATATGAAATGACCATGTCTGTCAGATACTCGAGACCATGACTCCCTCTAGGACTGCTCTGGTCAACCCACCAACAGCCCAAAACCATGCAGTCCCCTAAATACACTGCAGACTCTCACCGGCCTCGATCCTTCTTTTTCTTCTTTTTCTTGTGCTTGGATGGAGTTGGAGAGGGAGAGCGCGAACTATCAGAATCTGCAACTATGCTGCAAGACAGGAAGAGAGACGATGTTACCCATGGGGTAAGGCCACTTATGCACACCGTGAAAACATTGCTAAGAAGGCACAGGAAGATTGCTGGAGAGAGCTAGGGCCCACGCATGTGCATCACTACCAACGAGGTTCAAAGGGAGAGGAGAAGGGGGGCACTTTCAGCCACATGCACAGTTCCAAAAATCAAGACAACCCAAACATCTAATTGAACGCAAGAGATGTCGGCACCATGTTCCTAGTAATCTGGTCACAAACAAGAAAAGAACTATGTTTTGTTAATGATAATGTCTGCCGAGATCTTCAGGAGGAGCTACTCCGCTAATTCCATAAGGCTGCAGGTCAGTGCTAGAGCACATGGGATGACTCACCTGTACGATTTCTGCTGCTCCTGCTGTTTGGCGGCTGCTCTGCGATTTGGGTCAAAGCTACTTCCATCCACGTAGCTGTCACTAATCCCAAAGGCGGCACGCAGACGCTCATTCTTCTTCTCGTTCGCCTCGGCCAGCTGGTGAGTCTCTGAAACACTGAAGAGAGAGGGAGTAAGGAATGGATTCACCCTCAAAGGGGCTCAACAGTGAAGGACAGGACATGAGATAGAACTTACTTTGCTTTGAGCTTTTCCCCTTCTTTCATTGCTGTCAGATCTTTCTCTTGAAGCATCAGTCTGAAGGTGGCCACCTTCTCCTGGATCTCAGCCTCGCTGTACCTATATAAGTGATAGAGGGGGTCAGCGGACTGATCAGGAGCTGCATACAGCCCACCCAAATGGGACATCTTACCCCTGCTCCTCCATCATCTCCTCCAGCTCCAGACATTTCAGTTCCACCTTCCTCTTCCTTTCATGGTCCAAAATCTCCTGGTTGGGTTTCTTCACCAATAGATTTTCAAGTTTCTTCAGCTCTTCTTCAGATTTATAATCTGTCCTGTCCTTCTTATGTCTGACCGACGACAGGTTCCGCTGGACGTAACCATTTGTGCCACTGCCTCGCGGTGTGGGGAGCCCAATGCCATTGTACATTGTCCTGGAGTAAGGTCAAGACCTGTGGAGGGTGATAGGAGAACAGCTCAGTATATTGGTGACAGAATTAACCATCTCCTCCGACCCTTGGCGATCCTTAGGGAGCGGCGGACAGCATGCACAATACCCATACAGAGGGGTGTGGGTTTGCCAAGGAGTAGGTCGGACAACGTGGACATTATCCAGACGAGCGGGTGCGCACAGTTTGGACATTACCCCGAAACAACCTGGGGGTGGAGGGGTGTTGGGGGACATTTCCCAGAAACATGAGGAGGGGGGCGACAACGTGGACACTACCCAGACACACGGGGAGAGGGGGGGGGGATAGTGCGGACACTACCCAGACACACGGGGAGGGGGGGGGGGGGGATAGTGCGGACACTACCCAGACACACGGGGAGGGGGGGGGGGGGAGGATAGGGGGGGGGAGGATAGTGCGGACACTACCAAGACACACGGGGAGGGGGGGGGGGGATAGTGCGGACATTACCCGGACACACGGGGAGGGATGGATAGTGTGGACATTACCCGGACACACGGGGAGGGGGGGGGGGGGGGATAGTGTGGACATTACCCGGACACACGGGGAGGGGGGGGGGGATAGTGTAGACATTACCCGGACACACGGGGAGAGGGGGGGGGGGGGGAATAGTGTGGACATTACCCGGACACACGGGGAGGGGGGGGATAGTGTGGACATTACCCGGACACACGGGGGGGGATAGTGTGGACATTACCCGGACACACGGGGAGGGGGGGATAGTGTGGACATTACCCGGACACACGGGGGGGGGGGGGGATAGTGTGGACATTACCCGGACACACGGGGAGGGGGGGGAATAGTGTGGACATTACCCGGACACACGGGGAGGGGGGGAATAGTGTGGACATTACCCGGACACACGGGGAGGGGGGGGGGGGGATAGTGTGGACATTACCCGGACACACGGGGAGGGGGGGGGGGGGATAGTGTGGACATTACCCGGACACACGGGGAGGGGGGGGGGGGGGATAGTGTGGACATTACCCGGACACACGGGGAGGGGGGGGGGGGGGGATAGTGTGGACATTACCCGGACACACGGGGAGGGGGGGGGGGGGGGAGATAGTGTGGACATTACCCGGACACACGGGGAGGGGGAATAGTGTGGACATTACCCGGACACACGGGGAGGGGGGGGGATAGTGTGGACATTACCCGGACACACGGGAGGGGGGGGGGGGGATAGTGTGGACATTACCCGGACACACGGGAGGGGGGGGGGGGGATAGTGTGGACATTACCCGGACACACGGGAGGGGGGGGGGGGGGGGGGGATAGTGTGGACATTACCCGGACACACGGGAGGGGGGGGGGGGATAGTGTGGACATTACCCGGACACACGGGAGGGGGGGGGGGGGGGAATAGTGTGGACATTACCCGGACACACGGGGAGGGGGGGGGGATAGTGTGGACATTACCCGGACACACGGGAGGGGGGGGGGGGGATAGTGTGGACATTACCCGGACACACGGGAGGGGGGGGGGGGGGGATAGTGTGGACATTACCCGGACACACGGGGAGGGGGGGGGGGGGGATAGTGTGGACATTACCCGGACACACGGGGAGGGGGGGGGGGGATAGTGTGGACATTACCCGGACACACGGGGAGGGGGGGGGGGGATAGTGTGGACATTACCCGGACACACGGGGAGGGGGAATAGTGTGGACATTACCCGGACACACGGGAGGGGGGGGGGGGGGGGAATAGTGTGGACATTACCCGGACACACGGGAGGGGGGGGGGGGATAGTGTGGACATTACCCGGACACACGGGGGGGGGGGGGGGGAAATAGTGTGGACATTACCCGGACACACGGGGGGGGGGGGGGGGGGGGATAGTGTGGACATTACCCGGACACACGGGGGGGGGGGGGATAGTGTGGACATTACCCGGACACACGGGGAGGGGGGATAGTGTGGACATTACCCGGACACACGGGGAGGGGGGGGGATAGTGTGGACATTACCCGGACACACGGGGAGGGGGGGATAGTGTGGACATTACCCGGACACACGGGAGGGGGGGGATAGTGTGGACATTACCCGGACACACGGGGAGGGGGGGGGGAATAGTGTGGACATTACCCGGACACACGGGGAGGGGGGGGGGGGGATAGTGTGGACATTACCCGGACACACGGGGAGGGGGGGGAATAGTGTGGACATTACCCGGACACACGGGGAGGGGGGGGGGGGGATAGTGTGGACATTACCCGGACACACGGGGAGGGGGGGGAATAGTGTGGACATTACCCGGACACACGGGGAGGGGGGGGGGGGGATAGTGTGGACATTACCCGGACACACGGGGAGGGGGGGGGAATAGTGTGGACATTACCCGGACACACGGGGAGGGGGGGGGAATAGTGTGGACATTACCCGGACACACGGGGAGGGGGGGGAATAGTGTGGACATTACCCGGACACACGGGGAGGGGAGGGATAGTGTGGACATTACCCGGACACACGGGGAGGGGGGGATAGTGTGGACATTACCCGGACACACGGGGAGGGGGGGGGGATAGTGTGGACATTACCCGGACACACGGGGAGGGGGGGGGGGATAGTGTGGACATTACCCGGACACACGGGGAGGGGGGGATAGTGTGGACATTACCCGGACACACGGGAGGGGGGGGGGGGGGGGGGATAGTGTGGACATTACCCGGACACACGGGGAGGGGGGGGGATAGTGTGGACATTACCCGGACACACGGGGAGGGGGGGGATAGTGTGGACATTACCCGGACACACGGGGAGGGGGGGGGATAGTGTGGACATTACCCGGACACACGGGGAGGGGGGGGGATAGTGTGGACATTACCCGGACACACGGGGAGGGGGGGGGATAGTGTGGACATTACCCGGACACACGGGGAGGGGGGGGGGGGGGAATAGTGTGGACATTACCCGGACACACGGGGAGGGGGGGGATAGTGTGGACATTACCCGGACACACGGGGAGGGGGGGGGATAGTGTGGACATTACCCGGACACACGGGGAGGGGGGGGATAGTGTGGACATTACCCGGACACACAGGGAGGGGGGGGGGGATAGTGTGGACATTACCCGGACACACGGGGAGGGGGGGATAGTGTGGACATTACCCGGACACACGGGGAGGGGGGGATAGTGTGGACATTACCCGGACACACGGGGAGGAGGGGGGAATAGTGTGGACATTACCCGGACACACGGGGGGGGGGGGGGGGGGGATAGTGTGGACATTACCCGGACACACGGGGAGGGGGGGGGGGGATAGTGTGGACATTACCCGGACACACGGGGAGGAGGGGGGAATAGTGTGGACATTACCCGGACACACGGGGGGGGGGGGGGGGGATAGTGTGGACATTACCCGGACACACGGGGAGGGGGGGGGGGGGATAGTGTGGACATTACCCGGACACACGGGGAGGGGGGGGGGGGGGATAGTGTGGACATTACCCGGACACACGGGGAGGGGGGGGATAGTGTGGACATTACCCGGACACACGGGGAGGGGGGGGGATAGTGTGGACATTACCCGGACACACGGGGAGGGGGGGATAGTGTGGACATTACCCGGACACACGGGGAGGGGGGGGGATAGTGTGGACATTACCCGGACACACGGGGGGGGGGGGGGGGGGGGATAGTGTGGACATTACCCGGACACACGGGGAGGGGGGGGGATAGTGTGGACATTACCCGGACACACGGGGAGGGGGGGGGGGATAGTGTGGACATTACCCGGACACACGGGGAGGGGGGGGGGGATAGTGTGGACATTACCCGGACACACGGGGAGGGGGGGGGGGGGGGGGATAGTGTGGACATTACCCGGACACACGGGGAGGGGGGGGGGGGATAGTGTGGACATTACCCGGCTCTCGGTTACCTGTGCGGGGTCCCCGGGCGGAAGGTTCCGGTTCCGGTCTCGAGGCCCTGGCGCGGGGACTGTTCGCTGCGACACTCGGGACGGCGCGTGCTCTACGTAACGTACGTGCTGTGCGTCACCCGGGTCACTTGACTGAGGGCGTGGCCAATCATTGGTGTTCTAACTGCTGACGTCACCCTGCGCGTCTCATACTACATCTCCCGAGCTGCAACGCGCGGCGTGACGTCACCGGGTACCGGAGCCAGCAGCACCACGTGACGTCATGTTACCGGCAGAGGTGAGAGCCCATGACGTCACTGTAATGACCGGGAATGGGGGCTCCTGGGTCACTATGGGGGTGTACAGGGAATGGGGGCTCCTGGGTCACTATGGGGGTGTACAGGGAATGGGGGCTCCTGGGTCACTATGGGGTGTACAGGGAATGGGGGCTCCTGGGTCACTATGGGGTGTACAGGGAATGGGGGCTCCTGGGTCACTATGGGGGTGTACAGGGAATGGGGGCTCCTGGGTCACTATGGGGTGTACAGGGAATGGGGGCTCCTGGGTCACTATGGGGTGTACAGGGAATGGGGGCTCCTGGGTCACTATGGGGTGTACAGGGAATGGGGGCTCCTGGGTCACTATGGGGGTGTACAGGGAATGGGGGCTCCTGGGTCACTATGGGGTGTACAGGGAATGGGGGCTCCTGGGTCACTATGGGGTGTACAGGGAATGGGGGCTCCTGGGTCACTATGGGGTGTACAGGGAATGGGGGCTCCTGGGTCACTATGGGGGTGTACAGGGAATGGGGGCTCCTGGGTCACTATGGGGTGTACAGGGAATGGGGGCTCCTGGGTCACTATGGGGTGTACAGGGAATGGGGGCTCCTGGGTCACTATGGGGGTGTACAGGGAATGGGGGCTCCTGGATCACTATGGGGTGTACAGGGAATGGGGGCTCCTGGGTCACTATGGGGTGTACAGGGAATGGGGGCTCCTGGGTCACTATGGGGTGTACAGGGAATGGGGGCTCCTGGATCACTATGGGGGTGTACAGGGAATGGGGGCTCCTGGGTCACTATGGGGTGTACAGGGAATGGGGGCTCCTGGGTCACTATGGGGTGTACAGGGAATGGGGGCTCCTGGGTCACTATGGGGGTGTACAGGGAATGGGGGCTCCTGGATCACTATGGGGTGTACAGGGAATGGGGGCTCCTGGGTCACTATGGGGGTGTACAGGGAATGGGGGCTCCTGGGTCACTATGGGGTCTACAGGGAATGGGGGCTCCTGGGTCACTATGGGGTGTACAGGGAATGGGGGCTCCTGGGTCACTATGGGGTGTACAGGGAATGGGGGCTCCTGGGTCACTATGGGGTGTACAGGGAATGGGGGCTCCTGGGTCACTATGGGGGTGTACAGGGAATGGGGGCTCCTGGGTCACTATGGGGTGTACAGGGAATGGGGGCTCCTGGGTCACTATGGGGTGTACAGGGAATGGGGGCTCCTGGGTCACTATGGGGTGTACAGGGAATGGGGGCTCCTGGGTCACTATGGGGTGTACAGGGAATGGGGGCTCCTGGGTCACTATGGGGTGTACAGGGAATGGGGGCTCCTGGATCACTATGGGGTGTACAGGGAATGGGGGCTCCTGGGTCACTGTGGGGGTGTACAGGGAATGGGGGCTCCTGGGTCACTATGGGGTGTACAGGGAATGGGGGCTCCTGGATCACTATGGGGTGTACAGGGAATGGGGGCTCCTGGATCACTATGGGGTGTACAGGGAATGGGGGCTCCTGGATCACTATGGGGTGTACAGGAAATGGGGGCTCCTGGGTCACTGTGGGGGTGTACAGGGAATGGGGGCTCCTGGGTCACTATGGGGTGTACAGGGAATGGGGGCTCCTGGATCACTATGGGGTGTACAGGGAATGGGGGCTCCTGGGTCACTGTGGGGGTGTACAGGGAATGGGGGCTCCTGGGTCACTATGGGGTGTACAGGGAATGGGGGCTCCTGGGTCACTATGGGGTGTACAGGGAATGGGGGCTCCTGGGTCACTATGGGGGTGTACAGGGAATGGGGGCTCCTGGGTCACTATGGGGGTGTACAGGGAATGGGGGCTCCTGGGTCACTATGGGGGTGTACAGGGAATGGGGGCTCCTGGGTCACTATGGGGTGTACAGGGAATGGGGGCTCCTGGGTCACTATGGGGGTGTACAGGGAATGGGGGCTCCTGGGTCACTATGGGGTGTACAGGGAATGGGGGCTCCTGGGTCACTATGGGGTGTACAGGGAATGGGGGCTCCTGGGTCACTATGGGGTGTACAGGGAATGGGGGCTCCTGGGTCACTATGGGGGTGTACAGGGAATGGGGGCTCCTGGGTCACTATGGGGTGTACAGGGAATGGGGGCTCCTGGGTCACTATGGGGGTGTACAGGGAATGGGGGCTCCTGGGTCACTATGGGGTGTACAGGGAATGGGGGCTCCTGGGTCACTATGGGGTGTACAGGGAATGGGGGCTCCTGGGTCACTATGGGGTGTACAGGGAATGGGGGCTCCTGGGTCACTATGGGGTGTACAGGGAATGGGGGCTCCTGGGTCACTATGGGGTGTACAGGGAATGGGGGCTCCTGGGTCACTATGGGAGTGTACAGGGAGTGGGGGCTCCTGGGTCACTATGGGGTGTACAGGGAATGGGGGGCTCCTGGGTCACTATGGGGTGTACAGGGAATGGGGGGCTCATGGGTCACTATGGGGGTGTACAGGGAATGGGTGCTCCTGGGTCACTATGGGGTGTACAGGGAATGGAGGCTCCTGGGTCACTATGGGGTGTACAGGGAATGGGGGCTCCTGGGTCACTATGGGGTGTACAGGGAATAGGGGCTCCTGGGTCACTATGGGGTGTACAGGGAATGGGGGCTCCTGGGTCACTATGGGGTGTACAGGGAATGGGTGGGAGGCTCCTGGGTCACTATGGGGTGTACAGGGAATGGGTGGGAGGCTCCTGGGTCACTATGGGGGTGTACAGGGAATGGGGGCTCCTGGGTCACTATGGGGGTGTACAGGGAATGGGGGCTCCTGGATCACTATGGGGTGTACAGGGAATGGGGGCTCCTGGGTCACTATGGGGTGTACAGGGAATGGGGGCTCCTGGGTCACTATGGGGTGTACAGGGAATGGGTGGGAGGCTCCTGGGTCACTATGGGGGTGTACAGGGAATGGGGGCTCCTGGGTCACTATGGGGTGTACAGGGAATGGGGGCTCCTGGGTCACTATGGGGTGTACAGGGAATGGTGGCTCCTGGATCACTATGGGGGTGTACAGGGAATGGGGGCTCCTGGGTCACTATGGGGGTGTACAGGGAATGGGGGCTCCTGGGTCACTATGGGGGTGTACAGGGAATGGGGGCTCCTGGGTCACTATGGGGGTGTACAGGGAATGGGGGCTCCTGGATCACTATGGGGTGTACAGGGAATGGGGGCTCCTGGATCACTATGGGGGTGTACAGGGAATGGGGGCTCCTGGGTCACTATGGGGGTGTACAGGGAATGGGGGCTCCTGGATCACTATGGGGTGTACAGGGAATGGGGTCCTGGGTCACTATGGGGTGTTCAGGGAATGGGGGCTCCTGGGTCACTATGGGGGTGTACAGGGAATGGGGGCTCCTGGGTCACTATGGGGGTGTACAGGGAATGGGGGCTCCTGGGTCACTATGGGGGTGTACAGGGAATGGGGGCTCCTGTATCACTATGGGGGTGTACAGGGAATGGGGGGGCTCCTGGGTCACTATGGGGGTGTACAGGGAATGGGGGGCTCCTGGGTCACTATGGGTTGTATAGGGAATGGGGGGCGCTGGGTCACTATGGGCTGTACAGGGAATGGGGGCTCCTGGGTCACTATGGGGTACAGGTGAATGGGGGGGCTCCTGGGTCACTATGGGGGGCTCCTGGGTCACTATGGGGGGTACAAAGAATGGGGGCTCCTGGGTCACTATGGGGGTGTACAGGGAATGGGGGGGCTCCTGGGTCACTATGGGGTATACAGGGAATGGGGAGCTCCTGGGTCACTATGGGGTGTACAGGGAATGGGGAGCTCCTGGGTCACTATGGGGGGCTCCTGGGTCACTATGGGGTGTACAGGGAATGGGGGCTCCTGGGTCACTATGGGGTGTACAGGAATTGGGGGGCTCTGGGTCAGTATGGGCTGTACAGGGAATGGGGGCTCCTGGGTCACTATGGGGTGTACAGGGAGTGGGGGGCTCCTGGGTCACTATGGGGGTGTACAGGGATCATGGCCCCCTAGGTTAGGCAGTGCTGATGTTCTGTAACTGACATTCCTGATGGACTTCTCTCCCGCAGGCTGACATTACCCGCTCTCTGGAGCTGCTCCATATGACTGTATTCAGCCAGTGCTTCTCCCCCTGTGGTAAATTTCTGGCTGTCGGTAACAACTTGGGTCAGATTGGGGTGTTCAGGTGAGATTCTGAGTCATCTCATTGGTTCCTCCATCTGATTAGAATGGTTACTAACACTGTACCCTTTCCACAGCCTCTCCTCTGCGCTCAGCCCCGAGGCCAAGGAACAAAGCAAGGAGCCCACCGCCCTGTTCCCAGGTGAGTGATCGGGGGGCTCTGTATGTGTAATGCCCCATAACACACTGCGTGGGGCCGTTTTCTTAATTACACCCTCTCTCTGTAGCACATTCAGGTCCTGTGTACAGCTTAACCTCTACTGAGCGTCATCTGATCAGCGCCGGAGGGAAGGAAGTGAAGGGCTGGGCATGGAGCGACCTGTGTAAAAAGGTGACCTCTTCCCCATTATCATCTACCATTAATATTATTATATATTATCTGCTGCCTTACATGTCATATTCTCTCTTACAGGCTTGCGTAGAGTCATGGAGTCGGGTGACCCCCACCAGGTTAGATCACTATACTACACTATTTGGAGTAATGATTGGACACTGGGGTGATCCCTACACTCAGGATGTATTTGGGGTAATAGCTGGAGACTGGGGTGATCCCTACACTCAGGATGTATTTGGGGTAATAGCTGGGACACTGGGGTGATCCCTACACTCAGGATGTATTTGGGGTAATAGCTGGGAGACTGGGGTGATCCCTACAATCAGGATGTATTGGGGGTAATAGCTGGGACACTGGGGTGATCCCTATAATCAGGATGTATTGGGGGTAATAGCTGGGACACTGGGGTGATCCCTACACTCAGGATGTATTGGGGGTAATAGCTGGGACACTGGGGTGATCCCTACAATCAGGATGTATTGGGGGTAATAGCTGGGACACTGGGGTGATCCCTACAATCAGGATGTATTGGGGGTAATAGCTGGGAGACTGGGGTGATCCCTACAATCAGGATGTATTGGGGGTAATAGCTGGACACTGGGGTGATCCCTACACTTGGTCTTACATTGATTTGAGAAAATTCTGTTTCCTCAGAAAC
>JAVHZZ010000007.1:1708848-1776348 GCA_036250195.1 Mixophyes australis
TCTCTCTCTCTCTGTCCCCTCTCTCTCTCTCTCTGTCCCCCTCTTTTACTCTCTCTCTCTTTCCCTTTCCCTCTAACTTTCCCGTTTTTCTCCTCTGCCCAGGATAACTCTCTTCTCCTCGGTGGAGGAAGCTGTCACGTTCATGTTATGGACCTGGAGAGCGGAGCTTTCACTGTAAGTGAAAGGATTACTGGATGCTTGGTGGGTGGCGGGAGACACCAGGGGACACAAACCCCTCCTCTGATATTTCTGTATAAATGCGTCACTGGAAGTGTTGTATCAGCAGACATGTGCCAGTAGAGAAGCCCCATTATATAATGTAATAGGTGCTGTTTCACTCCTATATTTCAGTCACTGGAGTCCAGCAATCCGTTTTCTATTGGCAGCCAAGATAGACCTATGTAAATGTGGTATGTTGCATTTATATGTTTTCCTGACTGAGATTGTGCTGCTCACATCTGAGGTATGGACACCCGAGGCCCGATCACCGAGCTCCCGGATCTGTGACCACACCTGAGGCCCGATCACCGAGCTCCCGGATCTGTGACCACACCTGAGGCCCGATCACCGAGCTCCCGGATCTGTGACCACACCTGAGGCCCGATCACCGAGCTCTCAAATCTGTGACCACACCTGAGGCCCGATCACCGAGCTCCCGGATCTGTGACCACACCCGAGGCCCGATCACCGAGCTCTCAAATCTGTGACCACACCTGAGGCCCGATCACCGAGCTCCCGGATCTGTGACCACACCTGAGGCCCGATCACCGAGCTCCCGGATCTGTGACCACACCTGAGGCCCGATCACCGAGCTCCCGGATCTGTGACCACACCTGAGGCCCGATCACCGAGCTCCCGGATCTGTGACCACACCTGAGGCCCGATCACCGAGCTCCCGGATCTGTGACCACACCCGAGGCCCGATCACCGAGCTCTCAAATCTGTGACCACACCTGAGGCCCGATCACCGAGCTCTCAAATCTGTGACCACACCTGAGGCCCGATCACCGAGCTCTCAAATCTGTGACCACACCTGAAGCCCGATCACCGAGCTCCCGGATCTGTGACCACACCCGAGGCCCGATCACCGAGCTCTCAAATCTGTGACCACACCTGAGGCCCGATCACCGAGCTCCCGGATCTGTGACCACACCTGAGGCCCGATCACCGAGCTCCCGGATCTGTGACCACACCTGAGGCCCGATCACCGAGCTCCCGGATCTGTGACCACACCTGAGGCCCGATCACCGAGCTCCCGGATCTGTGACAACACCCGAGGCCCGATCACCGAGCTCTCAAATCTGTGACCACACCTGAGGCCCGATCACCGAGCTCCCGGATCTGTGACCACACCCGAGGCCCGATCACCGAGCTCTCAAATCTGTGACCACACCCGAGGCCCGATCACCGAGCTCCCAGATCTGTAACCACACCTGAGATCCGATCACCGAGCTCCCGGATCTGTGACCACACCTGAGGCCCGATCACCGAGCTCTCAAATCTGTGACCACACCTGAGGCCCGATCACCCAGCTCCCGGATCTGTGACCACACCCGAGGCCCGATCACCGAGCTCTCAAATCTGTGACCACACCTGAGGCCCGATCACCGAGCTCCCGGATCTGTGACCACACCTGAGGCCCGATCACCGAGCTCTCGGATCTGTGACCACACCCGAGGCCAGATCACCGAGCTCTCGGATCTGTGACCACACCTGAGGCCCGATTACCGAGCTCTTCGGATCTGTGACCACACCCGAGGCCCGATCACCGAGCTCTCAAATCTGTGACCACACCAGAGGCCCGATCACCGAGCTCTCAAATCTGTGACCACACCTGAGGCCCGATCACCGAGCTCCCGGATCTGTGACCACACCTGAGGCCCCGATCACCGAGCTCCCGGATCTGTGACCACACCTGAGGCCCGATCACCGAGCTCCCGGATCTGTGACCACACCTGAGGCCCGATCACCGAGCTCCCGGATCTGTGACCACACCTGAGGCCCGATCACCGAGCTCCCGGATCTGTGACCACACCCGAGGCCCGATCACCGAGCTCCCGGATCTGTGACCACACCTGAGGCCCGATCACCGAGCTCCCGGATCTGTGACCACACCCGAGGCCCGATCACCGAGCTCTCAAATCTGTGACCACACCTGAGGCCCGATCACCGAGCTCCCGGATCTGTGACCACACCTGAGGCCCGATCACCGAGCTCCCGGATCTGTGACCACACCTGAGGTCCGATCACCGAGCTCCCGGATCTGTGACCACACCTGAGGCCCGATCACCGAGCTCCCGGATCTGTGACCACACCTGAGGCCCGATCACCGAGCTCCCGGATCTGTGACCACACCTGAGGCCCGATCACCGAGCTCCCGGATCTGTGACCACACCTGAGGCCCGATCACCGAGCTCCCGGATCTGTGACCACACCTGAGGCCCGATCACCGAGCTCCCGGATCTGTGACCACACCTGAGGCCCGATCACCGAGCTCCCGGATCTGTGACCACACCCGAGGCCCGATCACCGAGCTCCCGGATCTGTGACCACACCCGAGGCCCGATCACCGAGCTCCCGGATCTGTGACCACACCTGAGGCCCGATCACCCAGCTCCCGGATCTGTGACCACACCTGAGGCCCGATCACCGAGCTCCCGGATCTGTGACCACACCTGAGGCCCGATCACCGAGCTCTCAAATCTGTGACCACACCTGAGGCCCGATCACCGAGCTCTCAAATCTGTGACCACACCTGAGGCCCGATCACCCAGCTCCCGGATCTGTGACCACACCTGAGGCCCGATCACCGAGCTCCCGGATCTGTGACCACACCTGAGGCCCGATCACCGAGCTCCCGGATCTGTGACCACACCTGAGGCCCGATCACCGAGCTCCCGGATCTGTGACCACACCTGAGGCCCGATCACCGAGCTCCCGGATCTGTGACCACACCTGAGGCCCGATCACCGAGCTCCCGGATCTGTGACCACACCTGAGGCCCGATCACCGAGCTCCCGGATCTGTGACCACACCTGAGGCCCGATCACCGAGCTCCCGGATCTGTGACCACACCTGAGGCCCGATCACCGAGCTCCCGGATCTGTGACAACACCCGAGGCCCGATCACCGAGCTCTCAAATCTGTGACCACACCTGAGGCCCGATCACCGAGCTCCCGGATCTGTGACCACACCCGAGGCCCGATCACCGAGCTCTCAAATCTGTGACCACACCTGAGGCCCGATCACCGAGCTCTCAAATCTGTGACCACACCTGAGGCCCGATCACCGAGCTCCCGGATCTGTGACCACACCCGAGGCCCGATCACCGAGCTCCCGGATCTGTGACCACACCTGAGGCCCGATCACCCAGCTCCCGGATCTGTGACCACACCTGAGGCCCGATCACCGAGCTCCCGGATCTGTGACCACACCTGAGGCCCGATCACCGAGCTCTCAAATCTGTGACCACACCTGAGGCCCGATCACCGAGCTCTCAAATCTGTGACCACACCTGAGGCCCGATCACCGAGCTCCCGGATCTGTGACCACACCTGAGGCCCGATCACCGAGCTCCCGGATCTGTGACCACACCAGAGGCCCGATCACCGAGCTCCCGGATCTGTGACCACACCCGAGGCCCGATCACTTAACACCAGAATCGGTGGTCTGTCTGACCCCACTACATCAGTTTATATATGTACAGCATGCTGCCACAGTTTACCTCACAGCGCTGGGGTCATGAATTTGAATCCTGACCGGGCTCTAACTGTGTAGAGTTTGTTTGGGTTTCCTCTGGGTGCTCCGGTTTCCTCACACACTACAAATACATACTGGTCAGTAAATTGGCTTATGACAAAATTAATTCTAGTTCGTTAGGAAATTTAGACTGTGAGCTCCATGGTGCAGACATGTGAATGAGAAATATTCTCTGTACATCACTGCTATATAAATATTTATTGAGGTCTCTCTAGTATCTGAGACAGTATTGGCATGTATAATAGGGGCATAGATGCCAGGGAAGACGGTGTCATTTTGCCACTGTATAAATCGTTGGTAAGACCTCATCTTGAATATGCAGTACAGTTCTGGGCACCACTCTATAAAAAAGATCATTTGGAACTAGAAAGGGTTCAGAGAAGGGCGACAAAATTGGTAAAGGGTATGGAGTCATTAAGTTATGAGGAAAGGTTAGCCAGTTTAGGCATGTTTACTTTATATAAGAGGCGTCTAAGAGGAGATATGATTACTATGTACAAATACATTAGGGGTCAATACAGAGAACTTTCATGGGAACTTTTTACCCCAAGGACCATACACAGGACACGTGGTCATCCCCTAAGGTTAGGAGAGGAAATTTCACAACCAGCAAAGGAAGGGGTTCTTTACAGTAAGGGCAGTCAAGATATGGAATTCATTGCCAGGGAAGGTTGTGATGGCAGATTCAATAGATATGTTTAAGAAAGGGTTAGACAAATTTTTTGCGGAAAAGTGTATCCAGGGATACGACCGTTAATTAAAATGAAGGATAGTAGTGGATATAGGGAATAGGAATAGGACTGTAATATTGGGTCTGGGGGAATTTGAAACAGATTGGCGGTTGCTTACTCTGGATCAATTTCAAATATAAGTGCAGGATCGCAGGAGATCCAAATAGGTTGAACTTGATGGACTGGTGTCTTTTATTCAACCTCATCAACTATGTATGTTACCCTGACGTGGTCTGACAATGTACCAGGACAGCACTAGAACTGTATTTTCTCTTTTGGCTTTTAGATGGCCCTTGAAGGACACAAGGATTACATCCATTGCTTGGCCCTGAGGGAACAGCAGAGAGAATGTGTGTCCGGAAGTGAGGACGGGTCTGTCAGACTCTGGGGTGAGTCCCGGTCCAGTTCTTTCTTCATCTGGGTGGGAGCTAAATATCACATTAATTACTGGTTCTTTCTGCTAGATCTCAGGACAGGATCACAGACCCACAAGATTGAGGTGTATAAATATGAGGTAATGTCACCTGGTGCTGTCATCCCGAGCCTGTCGCTGTTGAACGATCATGTCTCACTCTCCCGTTTTTTTTCTCAGGAATGTGCTCGGCCGCAGTATGGGAAATGGATTAGTTGCCTGGCAACAGACTCTGACTGGATGGTGAGGGGCTACGTGTCCTCGATGTGGGGGCTGGGCCTGTGTGATTGGTCATTGATAATCTATGTATCTGCTCCCTCCAGGTCTGTGGCGGAGGCCCCATGCTGTCTCTTTGGCATCTACGCTCTGTCACCCCTACCACCATCTTCCCAATCCAGGAGAGCCAGCAGCAAGTCATGTTCTATCAGGACATGGTAAGTATGATGTCCGTCATGGTTCTTCTCATGGCTGGGCCGGCAGACACCCCTCCTCCAATCCTCTGTCTGTCCTCCGCAGATCCTGTGTGCCGGGCAGGCGCCTCACATCAATCACTGTCAGATAAACGGCGAGGTCCGCGCTCGGATCCCCTGTAGCCCCTGTTCCATCTACTCTCTGAGCATTAATGAGACTTCCCAGGAGAACAAGGTATGATCCAAGGAGGTGACTGTGGAGCTAACATTTTGTGCTCGGTCAGTGCCAGAGAGAGTGATCGATTAGTGAGGGGCCTTGTTTAGTCAGTGTTGGAGAGACGGCGCTCTGTCCGTGTTGGAGGGACGGCGCTCTGTCCGTGTTGGAGGGACGGCGCTCTGTCCGTGTTGGAGGGACGGCGCTCTGTCCGTGTTGGAGGGACGGCGCTCTGTCCGTGTTGGAGGGACGGCACTCTGTCCGTGTTGGAGGGACGGCGCTCTGTCAGTGTTGGAGGGACGGCGCTCTGTCAGTGTTGGAGGGACGGCGCTCTGTCAGTGTTAGGCTTTGTTCAGTCAGTGTTGAAGAGATGGCGCTCTGTCAGTGTTGGAGAGACGGCGCTCTGTCCGTGTTGGAGGGACGGCGCTCTGTCAGTGTTAGGCTTTGTTCAGTCAGTGTTGAAGAGATGGCGCTCTGTCAGTGTTGGAGGGACGGCGCTCTGTCCGTGTTGGAGCGACGGCGCTCTGTCCGTGTTGGAGCGACGGCGCTCTGTCCGTGTTGGAGCGACGGCGCTCTGTCAGTGAAGGGCTTTGTTCGGACAGTGTTGGAGAGACAGCGCTTGGTCAGTATGAGACTCATTCTCTGTTTTCTTTGCAGGTCCTCACAGCCGCCGGAAGCAGCTCCAAGATTGACGTTTTTACTAACTTCAGATACCGAGCGTTCTCACTCACCTTTACCTGAGTCAACAGATTCGCCCTGTCGCCCAGCGATGTTTTGTTACCTTTATAAATAAAGTTCTGACATTCACTGTGTGCTGTGACTGGTGTTTGTTTGATACAGACTCGTCTACTGTAATAACATGTGCTTCCTGCGGGAGGAGCTATATTGTGTGTCACAAAGTAGAGGCACCCGACTGGGGTAAATTACCGGGGACTTGCACCCCAAGATCTAGTTAGCAATGAGGGGCAGCCTTGAAACCTAGTACTTATAACTGAGGGCAATCCTTTACCCCAGCAGCTCTCAGACCTGGACCTCTGTATCTAACCAAGAGTTTGGTGTATTCAGCTCAGAGGTCGTAAAATGAAATACATTTATGAGAGATTATCCGAGGGGGGCACCAAGCAGACACTATAATGGTTGAGGTCTTCTATAACGCACAGAGATAGACATGTACCCCAGACTGGTCCCCTTTCCTAGTGATGAATATTGGGGGTTCACCAAGGAGTATAACAGACAGGAAAGCTGTACCCCACATGGAGTGACGTATAGTCCAGCATTAGTGTTTATTGTACTCACTAACTAAACAGTTACTAGAAAACCGTAGAGGTCAGGATCCTACCCCCAGTGAGGTAGGATAACGGGGAGGGTGGGTATTGGTGTAGATCTCAAGGGGCAGGTTATGGAGAACGGCTCTGGGTACCCCCAGTGAGGTGTATATAATGGGGGAGGGGTATTGGTGTAGATCCCATGGGGCAAATGACAGAGAAGGGCTCCGGATACCCCTCGTGAGGTGTATATAGTGGGGGGGAGGTATTGGTGTAGATCTCATGGGGCAGATGATAGAGAAGGGCACTGGGTACCCCCAGTGAGGTGTATATAATGGGGGGGTATTGGTGTAGATCCCATGGGGCAGATGACAGAGAAGGGCTCTGGGTACCCCCAGTGAGGTGTATATAGTGGGGGGAGGGGTATTGGGGTAGATCTCATGGGGCAGATGATAGAGAAGGGCACTGGGTACCCCCAGTGAGGTGTATATAATGGGGGGAGGGGTATTGGGGTAGATCTCATGGGGCAGATGATAGAGAAGGGCTCTGGGTACCCCCAGTGGGGTGTATATAGTGGGGGAGGGGTAGATCTCATGGGGCAGGTGACAGAGAAGGGCTCTGGGTATCCCCAGTGAGGTGTATATAATGGGGGGGGGGGGGGTATTGGTGTAGATCTCATGGGGCAGGTGACAGAGAAGGGCTCTGGGTACCCCCAGTGGGCTGTATATAGTGGGGGAGGGGTAGATCCCATGGGGCAGATGACAGAGAAGGCTCTGGGTACCCCCAGTGGGGTGTATATAGTGGGGGAGGGGTAGATCTCATGGGGCAGGTGACAGAGAAGGGCTCTGGGTACCCCCAGTGAGGTGTATATAATGGGGGGGGGGGGTATTGGTGTAGATCTCATGGGGCAGGTGACAGAGAAGGGCTCTGGGTACCCCCAGTGGGGTGTATATAGTGGGGGAGGGGTAGATCTCATGGGGCAGGTGACAGAGAAAGGCTCTGGGTACCCCCAGTGGGGTGTATATAGTGGGGGAGGGGTAGATCTCATGGGGCAGGTGACAGAGAAGGGCTCTGGGTACCCCCAGTGAGGTGTATATAATGGGGGGGGGGGGGAGGGGGGTATTGGTGTAGATCCCATGGGGCAGGTGACAGAGAAGGGCTCTGGGTACCCCCAGTGGGGTGTATATAGTGGGGGAGGGGTAGATCTCATGGGGCAGATGACAGAGAAGGCTCTGGGTACCCCCAGTGAGGTGTATATAATGGGGGGGGGGTATTGGTGTAGATCTCATGGGGCAGGTGACAGAGAAGGCTCTGGGTACCCCCAGTGGGGTGTATATAGTGGGGGAGGGGTAGATCTCATGGGGCAGGTGACAGAGAAGGGCTCTGGGTACCCCCAGTGAGGTGTATATAATGGGGGGGGGGTATTGGTGTAGATCTCATGGGGCAGGTGACAGAGAAGGGCTCTGGGTACCCCCAGTGGGGTGTATATAGTGGGGGAGGGGTAGATCCCATGGGGCAGATGACAGAGAAGGCTCTGGGTACCCCCAGTGGGGTGTATATAGTGGGGGAGGGGTAGATCTCATGGGGCAGGTGACAGAAAAGGGCCCTGGGTACCCCCAGTGAGGTGTATATAATGGGGGAGGGGTATTGGTGTAGATCTCATGGGGCAGGTGACAGAGAAGGGCTCTGGGTACCCCCAGTGAGGTGTATATAATGGGGGGGGGGTATTGGTGTAGATCTCATGGGGCAGGTGACAGAGAAGGGCTCTGGGTACCCCCAGTGAGGTGTATATAATGGGGGGGGGGGGGTATTTGTGTAGATCTCATGGGGCAGGTGACAGAGAAGGGCTCTGGGTACCCCCAGTGGGGTGTATATAGTGGGGGAGGGGTAGATCTCATGGGGCAGGTGACAGAGAAGGGCTCTGGGTACCCCCAGTGGAGTGTATATAGTGGGGGAGGGGTAGATCTCATGGGGCAGATGACAGAGAAGGCTCTGGGTACCCCCAGTGGGGTGTATATAGTGGGGGAGGGGTAGATCTCATGGGGCAGGTGACAGAGAAGGGCTCTGGGTACCCCCAGTGGGGTGTATATAGTGGGGGAGGGGTAAATCTCATGGGGCAGGTGACAGAGAAGGGCTCTGGGTACCCCCAGTGGGGTGTATATAGTGGGGGAGGGGTAGATCTCATGGGGCAGGTGACAGAGAAGGCTCTGGGTACCCCCAGTGGGGTGTATATAGTGGGGGAGGGGTAGATCTCATGGGGCAGATGACAGAGAAGGCACTGGGTACCCCCAGTGGGGTGTATATAGTGGGGGAGGGGTAGATCTCATGGGGCAGATGACAGAGAAGGCTCTGGGTACCCCCAGTGGGGTGTATATAGTGGGGGAGGGGTAGATCTCATGGGGCAGGTGACAGAGAAGGGCTCTGGGTACCCCCAGTGAGGTGTATATAATGGGGGGGGGGTATTGGTGTAGATCTCATGGGGCAGGTGACAGAGAAGGGCTCTGGGTACCCCCAGTGGGGTGTATATAGTGGGGGAGGGGTAGATCCCATGGGGCAGATGACAGAGAAGGCTCTGGGTACCCCCAGTGGGGTGTATATAGTGGGGGAGGGGTAGATCTCATGGGGCAGGTGACAGAGAAGGGCTCTGGGTACCCCCAGTGAGGTGTATATAATGGGGGGGGGGGGGGGTATTGGTGTAGATCTCATGGGGCAGGTGACAGAGAAGGGCTCTGGGTACCCCCAGTGGGGTGTATATAGTGGGGGAGGGGTAGATCCCATGGGGCAGATGACAGAGAAGGCTCTGGGTACCCCCAGTGGGGTGTATATAGTGGGGGAGGGGTAGATCTCATGGGGCAGATGACAGAGAAGGCTCTGGGTACCCCCAGTGGGGTGTATATAGTGGGGGAGGGGTAGATCTCATGGGGCAGATGACAGAGAAGGCTCTGGGTACCCCCAGTGGGTTGTATATAGTGGGGGAGGGGTAGATCTCATGGGGCAGATGACAGAGAAGGCTCTGGGTACCCCCAGTGGGGTGTATATAGTGGGGGAGGGGTAGATCTCATGGGGCAGATGACAGAGAAGGCTCTGGGTACCCCCAGTGGGGTGTATATAGTGGGGGAGGGGTAGATCTCATGGGGCAGATGACAGAGAAGGCTCTGGGTACCCCCAGTGGGGTGTATATAGTGGGGGAGGGGTAGATCTCATGGGGCAGGTGACAGAGAAGGGCTCTGGGTACCCCCAGTGAGGTGTATATAATGGGGGGGGGTATTGGTGTAGATCTCATGGGGCAGATGACAGAGAAGGCTCTGGGTACCCCCAGTGGGGTGTATATAGTGGGGGGGGGGGCTATTGGTGTAGATCTCATGGGGCAGATGACAGAGAAGGCTCTGGGTACCCCCAGTGGGGTGTATATAGTGGGGGAGGGGTAGATCTCATGGGGCAGATGACAGAGAAGGCTCTGGGTATGATACTGGATAATGTTTCGGTGGCTGTACAAGTGCCATGTTCCTCGTCCTGTAGATCTCAGGGACTTACTGCCTGTGTTTTAGAGGGGAGGGGGCTGTGTATAATCCGTCTCCTCCCATATAACCACACCTGTCATTTGTGTACGTTACTGTGGAGGGAGGAG
This sequence comes from Mixophyes australis, assembly GCA_036250195.1. Classification (NCBI taxonomy): domain Eukaryota; kingdom Metazoa; phylum Chordata; class Amphibia; order Anura; family Limnodynastidae; genus Mixophyes; species Mixophyes australis. Next base: position 1,719,269 of record JAVHZZ010000007.1, read on the forward strand.
AGTGAGAGTCAGGGAGAGTAAGAGACCGCTCACCTGCACTCAGAGATGTCCACACTCCGAGATTTCCTGACTCTACAGGTAAGAGACATTACCTTGTACACACACTATACTCACACACAGAAACTTCTGTGTTACACTGTAACAGGTAGTGTGTGTGTGTGTGTGTGTGTTACACAGTGACAACTAGTGTATGTGTGTTACACAGTGACAAGTAGTGTGTGTGTGTTACACAGTGACAAATAGTGTGTGTGTATTACACAGTGACAAGTAGTGTGTGTGTGTGTATGTGTGTTACACAGCACCAGGTAGTGTGTGTGTGTGTTACACAGCACCAGGTAGTGTATGTGTGTTACACAGCAGCAGGTAGTGTGTGTGTGTTACACAGTGACTCGTATTGTGCAGTCTGTAGTGTCGTCACACTGGTTCTGCTGGTCTGACCTGTCCGCTGCTGTCCTCACACCCTCAGTCCTGCAAGGTGAGAGATCGGGAATCCTGGAAACCATCACACACGTCTTATTCCAGGACACGCTAATCACATACAGAAACATGTAAGAGACACTCTCATGTCTTACTCCAGGACACACTAATCACATACAGAAACACATGTTCTAGACACTCTCACACATCTTATTCCAGGACACGCTAATCACATACAGAAACACATGTTCTAGACACTCTCACACATCTTATTCCAGGACACGCTAATCACATACAGTAACACATGTTCTAGACACTCTCACACATCTTATTCCAGGACACGCTAATCACATACAGTAACACATGTTCTAGACACTCTCATGTCTTATTCCAGGACACGCTAATCACATACAGTAACACATGTTCTAGACACTCACATGTCTTATTCCAGGACACGCTAATCACATACAGTAACACATGTTCTAGACACTCTCACACATCTTATTCCAGGACACGCTAATCACATACAGTAACACATGTTCTAGACACTCTCACACATCTTATTCCAGGACACGCTAATCACATACAGTAACACATGTTCTAGACACTCTCATGTCTTACTCCAGGACACACTAATCACATACAGAAACACATGTTCTAGACACTCTCACACATCTTATTCCAGGACACGCTAATCACATACAGAAACACATGTTCTAGACACTCTCACATATCTTATTCCAGGACACGCTAATCACATACAGTAACACATGTTCTAGACACTCTCATGTCTTACTCCAGGACACACTAATCACATACAGAAACACATGTTCTAGACACTCTCACACATCTTATTCCAGGACACGCTAATCACATACAGTAACACATGTTCTAGACACTCTCACACATCTTATTCCAGGACACGCTAATCACATACAGTAACATATGTTCTAAATACTCTCACATGTCTTACTCCAGGACACGCTAATCACATACAGAAACACATGTTCTAGACACTCTCAAACGTCTTATTCCAGGACATGCTAGTCACATACAGTAACACATGTTCTAGACCCTCTCACATGTCTTACTGCAGGACACGCTAATCACATACAGAAACACATGTTCTAGACAGTCTCACATGTCTTACTCCAGGACACGCAAATCACATACAGAAACACATGTTCTAGACATTCATGTCTTATTCCAGGACACATTAATCACATACAGTAACACATGTTCTAGACACTCTCATGTCTTATTCCAGGACACGCTAATCACATACAGAAACACATGTTCTAGAGACTCATGTCTTATTCCAGGATTTGCTAGTCACATACAGTAACACATGTTCTAGACACTCACATGTCTTATTCCAGGACACGCTAATCACATACAGTAACACATGCTCTAGACACACTCATGTCTGATTCCAGGACACGCTAATCACATACAGAAACACATGTACTAGACACTCTCACATGTTTTATTCCAGGACACGCTAATCAGATACAGTAACACATGTTATAGACACTCACATGTTTTATTCCAGGACATGCTAATCACATACAGTAACACATGTTATAGACACTCCAACATATCTATCTCCAGGACACGCTAATCACATACATTAACACATGTTCTAGACACACTCATGTCTTATTCCAGGACACGCTAATCACATACAGAAACACATGTTCTAGACACTTTCACACGTCTTATTCCAGGACACGCTAATCACATACAGTAACACATGTTATAGACACTCTCACATGTATTATTCCAGGACTGTACATTATACTCTATGATGAGGACACCTCTAGGACTGTACATTATACGCTGTGACCTCTAGGACTGTACATTATACACTGACCTCTGCTGTCATACTGTGTATAAGTGACATGTCTGGGGTAAGGCTGCAGGATTACCTCTATAGAAGGACAGCAATGACTTGTACCAACAAATATTTAATACCTTACAGGAGACGCCCTTCTTAATAGTGTTATATCCAGATCCCAAAAGTGAGTCAGCACCGAAACCTGCACATTACACCGCTCAGCAGGTTCCCTGATCCTCGGGGACATTGTATGAGTGATGCTGTGAGTCTGCTGTATACGCTGTACTTCCCCTCATCTACCCTCATTTCACTTTGTTTCCTTCAGGCAATAAACTGTATTGTGCAGTGAGTGTCACCCTGCTCAGGGGCAGTTCTCTCATAGCGGGAAGGTCAGTGGGGCAAAAGGGTAGTTTGTATTTTACATTTGCATTAATGGAAAATATGGGGAGATTACACTGTAGTGGTCGTAGGTTACACTGTAGTGGTTGTCATACACACTGTAGTGGTTGTAGGTTACACTGTAGTGGTTGTAGGTTACACTGTAGTGGTTGTCATACACACTGTAGTGGTTGTAGGTTACACTGTAGTGGTTGTCATACACACTGTAGTGGTTGTCATACACAATGTAGTGGTTGTAGGTTACACTGTAGTGGTTGTAGGTTACACTGTAGTGGTTGTAGGTTACACTGTAATCGTTGTCATACACACTGTAGTGGTTGTAGGTTACACTGTAGTGGTTGTCATACACACTGTAGTGGTTGTAGGTTACACTGTAGTGGTTGTAGGTTACACTGTAGTGGTCGTAGGTTACACTGTAATGGTTGTAGGTTACACTGTAGTGGTTGTAGGTTACACTGTAGTGGTCGTCATACACACTGTAGTGGTTGTAGGTTACACTGTAGTGGTTGTAGGTTACACTGTAGTGTTGTAGGTTACACTGTAGTGGTTGTCATACACACTGTAGTGGTTGTAGGTTACACTGTAGTGGTTGTCATACACACTGTAGTGGTTGTAGGTTACATTGTAGTGGTTGTCATACACACTGTAGTGGTTGTAGGTTACACTGTAGTGGTTGTCATACACAATGTAGTGGTTGTAGGTTACACTGTAGTGGTTGTAGGTTACACTGTAGTGGTTGTCATACACAATGTAGTGGTTGTAGGTTACACTGTAGTGGTTGTCATACACACTGTAGTGGTTGTAGGTTACACTGTAGTGGTTATCATACACAATGTAGTGGTTGTAGGTTACACTGTAGTGGTTGTAGGTTACACTGTAGTGGTTATCATACACAATGTAGTGGTTGTAGGTTACACTGTAGTGGTTGTCATACACACTGTAGTGGTTGTAGGTTACACTGTAGTGGTTGTCATACACACTGTAGTGGTTGAAGGTTACACTGTAGTGGTTGTAGGTTACACTGTAGTGGTTGTCATACACACTAGTGGTTGTAGGTTACACTGTAGTGGTTATCATACACAATGTAGTGGTTGTAGGTTACACTGTAGTGGTTGTAGGTTACACTGTAGTGGTTGTAGGTTACACTGTAGTGGTTGTCATACACACTAGTGGTTGTAGGTTACACTGTAGTGGTTATCATACACAATGTAGTGGTTGTAGGTTACACTGTAGTGGTTGTAGGTTACACTGTAGTGGTTGTAGGTTACACTGTAGTGGTTGTCATACACAATGTAGTGGTTGTAGGTTACACTGTAGTGGTTGTCATACACACTGTAGTGGTTGTAGGTTACACTGTAGTGGTTATCATACACAATGTAGTGGTTGTAGGTTACACTGTAGTGGTTGTAGGTTACACTGTAGTGGTCGTAGGTTACACTGTAGTGGTTGTAGGTTACACTGTAGTGGTTGTCATACACACTGTAGTGGTTGTAGGTTACACTGTAGTGGTTATCATACACAATGTAGTGGTTGTAGGTTACACTGTAGTGGTTGTAGGTTACACTGTAGTGGTTGTCATACACAATGTAGTGGTTGTAGGTTACACTGTAGTGGTTGTCATACACACTGTAGTGGTTGTAGGTTACACTGTAGTGGTTATCATACACAATGTAGTGGTTGTAGGTTACACTGTAGTGGTTGTAGGTTACACTGTAGTGGTCGTAGGTTACACTGTAGTGGTTGTAGGTTACACTGTAGTGGTCGTCATACACACTGTAGTGGTTGTAGGTTACACTGTAGTGGTTGTAGGTTACACTGTAGTGGTTGTCATACACACTGTAGTGGTTGTAGGTTACACTGTAGTGGTTGTAGGTTACACTGTAATCGTTGTCATACACACTGTAGTGGTTGTAGGTTACACTGTAGTGGTTGTCATACACACTGTAGTGGTTGTAGGTTACACTGTAGTGGTTGTCATACACACTGTAGTGGTTGTAGGTTACACTGTAGTGGTTATCATACACAATGTAGTGGTTGTAGGTTACACTGTAATCGTTGTCATACACACTGTAGTGGTTGTAGGTTACACTGTAGTGGTTATCATACACAATGTAGTGGTTGTAGGTTACACTGTAGTGGTTGTAGGTTACACTGTAATCGTTGTCATACACACTGTAGTGGTCGTAGGTTACACTGTAGTGGTTGTCATACACACTGTAGTGGTTGTAGGTTACACTGTAGTGGTTGTAGGTTACACTGTAGTCGTTGTCATACACACTGTAGTGGTTGTAGGTTACACTGTAGTGGTTGTCATACACGCTGTAGTGGTTGTAGGTTACACTGTAGTGGTTGTCATACACGCTGTAGTGGTTGTAGGTTACACTGTAGTGGTTGTCATACACACTGTAGTGGTTGTAGGTTACACTGTAGTGGTTGTCATACACACTAGTGGTTGTAGGTTACACTGTAGTGGTTGTCATACACACTGTAGTGGTTCTAGGTTACACTGTAGTCGTTGTCACACACACTGTAGTGGTTGTAGGTTACACTGTAGTGGTTGTCATACACAATGTAGTGGTTGTAGGTTACACTGTAGTGGTTGTCATACACACTGTAGTGGTTGTAGGTTACACTGTAGTGGTTGTAGGTTACACTGTAGTGGTTGTCATACACAATGTAGTGGTTGTAGGTTACACTGTAGTGGTTGTCATACACACTGTAGTGGTTGTAGGTTACACTGTAGTGGTTATCATACACAATGTAGTGGTTGTAGGTTACACTGTAGTGGTTGTCATACACACTGTAGTGGTTGAAGGTTACACTGTAGTGGTTGTAGGTTACACTGTAGTGGTTGTCATACACACTAGTGGTTGTAGGTTACACTGTAGTGGTTATCATACACAATGTAGTGGTTGTAGGTTACACTGTAGTGGTTGTCATACACACTGTAGTGGTTGAAGGTTACACTGTAGTGGTTGTAGGTTACACTGTAGTGGTTGTCATACACACTAGTGGTTGTAGGTTACACTGTAGTGGTTATCATACACAATGTAGTGGTTGTAGGTTACACTGTAGTGGTTGTAGGTTACACTGTAGTGGTTGTCATACACAACGTAGTGGTTGTAGGTTACACTGTAGTGGTTGTCATACACACTGTAGTGGTTGTAGGTTACACTGTAGTGGTTATCATACACAATGTAGTGGTTGTAGGTTACACTGTAGTGGTTGTAGGTTACACTGTAGTGGTTGTAGGTTACACTGTAGTGGTTGTCATACACAATGTAGTGGTTGTAGGTTACACTGTAGTGGTTGTCATACACACTGTAGTGGTTGTAGGTTACACTGTAGTGGTTATCATACACAATGTAGTGGTTGTAGGTTACACTGTAGTGGTTGTAGGTTACACTGTAGTGGTTGTAGGTTACACTGTAGTGGTTATCATACACAATGTAGTGGTTGTAGGTTACACTGTAGTGGTTGTCATACACACTGTAGTGGTTGTAGGTTACACTGTAGTGGTTATCATACACACTGTAGTGGTTGTAGGTTACACTGTAGTGGTTGTCATACACACTGTAGTGGTTGTAGGTTACACTGTAGTGGTTATCATACACACTGTAGTGGTTGTAGGTTACACTGTAGTGGTTGTAGGTTACACTGTAGTGGTTGTCATACACACTGTAGTGGTTGTAGGTTACACTGTAGTGGTTGTCATACACACTGTAGTGGTTGTAGGTTACACTGTAGTCGTTGTCATACACACTGTAGTGGTTGTAGGTTACACTGTAGTGGTTGTCATACACACTGTAGTGGTTGTAGGTTACACTGTAGTGGTTGTCATACACAATGTAGTGGTTGTAGGTTACACTGTAATCGTTGTCATACACACTGTAGTGGTTGTAGGTTACACTGTAGTCATTGTTATACACACTGTAGTGTTGTAGGTTACACTGTAGTGGTTGTCATACACACTGTAGTGGTTGTCATACACGCTGTAGTGGTTGTAGGTTACACTGTAATCGTTGTCATACACACTGTAGTGGTTGTAGGTTACACTGTAGTCGTTGTCATACACACTAGTGGTTGTAGCTTACACTGCGGTTGTTGTCATACACGCTGTAGTGGTTGTAGGTTACACTGTAGTCGTTGTCATACACACTGTAGTGGTTGTCATGCACGCTGTAGTGTCGGTTACATTGAATGGTTGTCAGCTACACTGTTATGGAATTTTTCGTGTGACGGGAAGCAGTATTTCCTGTTTGAGTCAGTTTCTGTCCTAACAAAACGACTCCTGAACTTTCTTCATCGCTCATCCCAGGCTTTGAGACTTTACTTCTACAGATAATTATTAGCTCTGCGTTAGACGGAATGTCACCCAAGTATGACACAGTAACTAACTATTCTTCCAGGTCTCTGTGCTATTTCCGTGTTCTGTGTATCCTATATTATTACTGGTAATATAAGCTGTGGTTGTTATCTATGGGTGGCTGTAAGTGTGACGTTATTGTGACATAACTATCACTAGGATGATTCCACCTTCTCTGATGATAATAATATATCTCTGGAACAACGAGTTTGGGAATTTCCAACTCAGATCCCTTCAGTGGGAGCAACATGACTACAGAAGCGGATTGTTGTGTGGTTACTGGGAATGTTTATCCAGCACATGACATCACTGGTCTGTCTGGTTCGACCTGCTGAGAGACATGATCACCTACCCTCTGTAGTGACTGGTGATACACGGTACGACCTGCTGGGACACACGGACACCTACCCTCCGTAGTGTCTGGTGATACACAGGGTACGACCTGCTGGGACACACGGTCACCTACCCTCCGTAGTGTCTGGTGATACACAGGGTACGACCTGCTGGGATACACGGACACCTACCCTCCGAAGTGTCTGGTGATACACAGGGTATGACCTGCTGGGACACACGGACACCTACCCTCCGTAGTGTCTGGTGATACACAGGGTACGACCTGCTGGGACACACGGACACCTACCCTCCGAAGTGTCTGGTGATACACAGGGTACGACCTGTTGGGACACACGGTCACCTACCCTCCGAGGTGTCTGGTGATACACAGGGTACGACCTGTTGGGACACACGGTCACCTACCCTCCGTAGTGTCTGGTGATACACAGGGTACGACCTGCTGGGACACACGGTCACCTACCCTCCGAAGTGTCTGGTGATACACAGGGTATGACCTGCTGGGACACACGGACACCTACCCTCCGTAGTGTCTGGTGATACACAGGGTACGACCTGCTGGGACACACGGACACCTACCCTCCGAAGTGTCTGGTGATACACAGGGTACGACCTGTTGGGACACACGGTCACCTACCCTCCGAAGTGTCTGGTGATACACAGGGTACGACCTGCTGGTAGACTCGGTCACCTACCCTCCGTAGTGTCTGGTTATACACAGGGTATGACCTGCTGGGACACACGGTCACCTACCCTCCGAAGTGTCTGGTGATACACAGGGTACGACCTGCTGGGACACACGGTCACCTACCCTCTGAAGTGTCTGGTGATACACAGGGTACGACCTGTTGGGACACACGGTCACCTACCCTCCGAAGTGTCAAGTGATATACAGGGTACGACCTGCTGGGACACACGGTCACCTACCCTCCAAAGTGTCTGGTGATATACAGGGTACGACCTGCTGGGACACACGGTCACCTACCCTCCGAAGTGTCTGGTGATACACAGGTTACGACCTGCTGGGACACACGGTCACCTACCCTCCGAAGTGTCTGGTGATACACAGGGTACGACCTGTTGGGACACACGGTCACCTACCCTCCGAGGTGTCTGGTGATACACAGGGTACGACCTGCTGGGACACACGGTCACCTACCCTCCGTAGTGTCTGGTGATACACGGTACGACCTGTTGGGACACATGATCACCTGAAGTGTCTGGTGATACACAGGGTACGACCTGCTGGGAGACACGGTCACCTACCCTCCGAAGTGTCTGGTGATACACAGGGTACGACCTGCTGGGACACACGGTCACCTACCCTCCGAAGTGTCTGGTGATACACAGGGTACGACCTGCTGGGACACACGGACACCTACCCTCCGAAGTGTCTGGTGATACACAGGGTACGACCTGTTGGGACACACGGTAACCTACCCTCCGAAGTGTCTGGTGATACACAGGGTACGACCTGTTGGGACACACGGTCACCTACCCTCCGTAGTGTCTGGTGATACACAGGGTACGACCTGCTGGGACACACGGTCACCTACCCTCCGAAGTGTCTGGTGATACACAGGGTATGACCTGCTGGGACACACGGACACCTACCCTCCGTAGTGTCTGGTGATACACAGGGTACGACCTGCTGGGACACACGGACACCTACCCTCCGAAGTGTCTGGTGATACACAGGGTACGACCTGTTGGGACACACGGTCACCTACCCTCCGAAGTGTCTGGTGATACACAGGGTACGACCTGCTGGTAGACTCGGTCACCTACCCTCCGTAGTGTCTGGTTATACACAGGGTATGACCTGCTGGGACACACGGTCACCTACCCTCCGAAGTGTCTGGTGATACACAGGGTACGACCTGCTGGGACACACGGTCACCTACCCTCTGAAGTGTCTGGTGATACACAGGGTACGACCTGCTGGGACACACGGTCACCTACCCTCCGAAGTGTCTGGTGATACACAGGGTACGACCTGTTGGGACACACGGTCACCTACCCTCCGAGGTGTCTGGTGATACACAGGGTACGACCTGCTGGGACACACGGTCACCTACCCTCCGTAGTGTCTGGTGATACACGGTACGACCTGTTGGGACACATGATCACCTGAAGTGTCTGGTGATACACAGGGTACGACCTGCTGGGAGACACGGTCACCTACCCTCCGAAGTGTCTGGTGATACACAGGGTACGACCTGCTGGGACACACGGTCACCTACCCTCCGAAGTGTCTGGTGATACACAGGGTACGACCTGCTGGGACACACGGACACCTACCCTCCGAAGTGTCTGGTGATACACAGGGTACGACCTGTTGGGACACACGGTAACCTACCCTCCGAAGTGTCTGGTGATACACAGGGTACGACCTGTTGGGACACACGGTCACCTACCCTCCGAAGTGTCTGGTGATACACAGGGTACGACCTGCTGGGACACACGGTCACCTACCCTCTGAAGTGTCTGGTGATACACAGGGTACGACCTGTTGGGACACACGGTCACCTACCCTCCGAAGTGTCAAGTGATATACAGGGTACGACCTGCTGGGACACACGGTCACCTACCCTCCGAAGTGTCTGGTGATACACAGGGTACGACCTGCTGGGACACACGGTCACCTACCCTCCGAAGTGTCTGGTGATACACAGGGTACGACCTGCTGGGACACACGGTCACCTACCCTCCGTAGTGTCTGGTGATACACGGTACGACCTGTTGGGACACATGATAACCTACCCTCCGAAGTGTCTGGTGATACACAGGGTACGACCTGCTGGGACACACGGTCACCTACCCTCCGTAGTGTCTGGTGATACACGGTACGACCTGTTGGGACACATGATAACCTACCCTCCGAAGTGTCTGGTGATACACAGGGTACGACCTGCTGGGACACACGGTCACCTACCCTCCGTAGTGTCTGGTGATACACAGGGTACGACCTGCTGGGAGACTCGGTCACCTACCCTCTGAAGTGTCTGGTGATACAACCTTCACATAGTATCTGCTTGGGGGATCTGCAGGGTGTAATGACCAGACAGAGAAGCTTAGTCAGGTCCTTGGACACTACCGTCAGACTTATGTCTTTGCCCATCCATATGATAGGGCCATTTTGCTCCCTTGGACAGAGTTTGCACATATTAATAGTTTTAAAGGATCTTTTTAAAAGTTTAAGGTGCAATTTTAAACTTGTATTTCCAGTTTCCTCTTGTTCTGGATTTACTGGAATCCACCTTCTCTGATCTCCAACATACATTGATAGATACCATCGACTAACACCAAGTGTGTCCACCAAAAGCATCAGACTCATGGTACCTTCACTTCATTGGACCAAAGGTTTTGGAATGTAGTAATCCTGTTTCTTTTTGGTAGAATGTACCTAAGTCAAAACATTCCCAACATCTTTTGTGTTCCACTGCTTAAATCTGTGGCAATAAATCATTTTCCTTTAGGAAATCTCCACTTAAACCACTTCTGAAAGAAGATAGGAAAAAGTAGATTTAAGTAAAGCTAAATTTGAACTCCAAGATTCCCAGGGAAGACAGAAACCACCGATTATCCTGCTCCTCTCATCAAGACGTTTCCATCTACATTATCTAATGAAGTCAAATGCAGAATGCCTAGGGGTCATCCATAAAAGGGGGACTATCACATAGAACCATGTCACTGCGGCATCCCTCTAAGCGGATAGTCTTGTGGCGCAGGGTGCGCCTTTGTCTTGTGCGCCTTCTGTAAACTACAATACACAACGTGTGGTCACAGGTTCAACATTCCCATCAATGAATAACCGGTTATTTCTGGCTACTATGGCAACCGCTATAGGTACTTGTATCTCCTGTTGGACGAATCGAGGCGCGGTAAAGTTTGTCCTGACTTTTTACCCTGGAATATTGTTCAGATTGTAACTATACAATTATGACACCATAAATATAATGTTGTTTGTTCTGATACTTGTTTAACGTGTACAGATGGAACACGTTACTGAGATAAATGACGCCCTACCACGCTTATCACTAGAATAGAGCCAGCATTGTTGTATCCCGCTGGGGCATCTGGCTGGTTTAGTTGTAGGTGTTAGGGACTCGTTAATATAATAACACCCAGACTGTGCATTGTAGCAATTTTATGGTCTTTATGCAAAATTTCAGCTGAAAGTCGCTCTTGCTTATTTACTAACGTGCCTCCATTTACACAAATCTTCCTGCTTCTTGTAACGTTCGGAGATGGTTGTGTAACAGTGTCCCATACATGACAAGGGTTAGGATGTTATTGTTTTCTGTTATCAGCAATCTTTAGGGTGCTAGTGTCCCGCGGTACCATCTTTCTGTGTCCTCCGTGCTGTGACGTACTCAAACTTTTACACAGATATTCGTGACTTTATCTGCAGCCGTTTCACAAAAGACATCTTTCATCTCAGGGTTGTATTGTCCTTTGAATGAGAATCATTCTTCTGAACATGTCAGGAACTTGTTACACGAGACACGTGTCCTCACAGAAATTCTTTATCTCACATTCTTGTGTCTTACACCTGTACAAGCCTTAGAGCAGATTGTGGGAGGGTTGTTCCCGTGATTGTGTGAGAATGATTTGTAGCACGAAAGATGTTTGTGAATATTCCAAAGATTCCATCCCCTCAGTCACAGACTAGATGATCATGTGGAGGTTTCATCTGCACTGTGCTTTAAGGGGAAGAACGGATACATTTATTCCATGCTGTGTATACTGTGTGTGTGTGTGTGTATATATATATATATATATACACAGGGCATCTGGAAAGTATTCACAGCCTTTGCCATGAAGCTCAAAATTGAGCTCAGGTGCATCCTGTTTCCACTGATCATCCTTAAAATGTTCCTACAGCTTAAATGGAGTCCACCTGTGGTAAATTTAGTTGATTGGACATGATTTGCAAAGGCACACACCTGTCTATATAAGGTCCTACACCTGACAGTGCATGTCAGAGCACAAACCAAGTATGAAGTCAAAGGAATTGTCTGTAGACCTCCGAGACAGCATTGTCTCGAGGCACAAATCTGTGAATACTTTTTGTATTACGAGTTTGTCTAGCTGTTTATGTTTCCCTATTTCTCCACCAGCTTTAACCATCTAATGACCTCGAGAGAATCAGAGACCCGGGAGGGGGTCCCCTGCAGCTGGAATGGTGTTCTGGCTTCCCCCAGTATGGAAGAACATTTCTACCCGTTCCTGATAGAGAGAAGACCCTCATACCTGGGAGAGGATGAGGAAGATCAGAGGGAGGAGAACCTCAGTCTGGTCTTGGAGAGTAAGGAGAAAGACCTGCTTCTGGCGGCGGAGCTGGGAAAAGCTCTGCTGGAGAGAAATGATTATCTGGTAAAGGAAAGAGAAGCACTGGAGGAGGAATTACGAGAGACACGAGAGGTGAGGACACGGATGAGGAATTGCAAGGGTGGTCAGATGCATAGGAGGTAAGAACATGGATGGTGAGATACATGGGAGGAGATGCAGAGGAAGTGAGAACACGCTTAGTGAGATACATGGGAGGAGATACAGAGGTAGTGAGAACATGCTTAGTAAGATACATGGGAGGAGATACAGAGGTAGTGAGAACATGCTTAGTAAGATACATGGGAGGAGATACAGAGGAAGTGAGAACATGGATGGTGAGATACATGGGAGGAGATACAGAGGAAGTGAGAACACGCTTAGTGAGATACATGGGAGGAGATACAGAGGTAGTGAGAACATGCTTAGTAAGATACATGGGAGGAGATACAGAGGTAGTGAGAACATGCTTAGTAAGATACATGGGAGGAGATACAGAGGAAGTGAGAACATGGATGGTGAGATACATGGGAGGAGATACAGAGGAAGTGAGAACACGCTTAGTGAGATACATGGGAGGAGATACAGAGGTAGTGAGAACATGCTTAGTAAGATACATGGGAGGAGATACAGAGGTAGTGAGAACATGCTTAGTAAGATACATGGGAGGAGATACAGAGGAAGTGAGAACATGGATGGTGAGATAAATGGGAGGAGAAACAGAGGAAGTGATAACACACTTAGTGAGATACATGGGAGGAGATACAGAGGAAGTGAGAACATGCTTAGAGAGATACATGGGAGGAGATACATGATAGGAGAGAACACGCTTAGTGAGATACATGGGAGGAGATACAGAGGTAGTGAGAACATGCTTAGTAAGATATATGGGAGGAGATACAGAGATAGTGAGAACATGCTTAGTAAGATACATGGGAGGAGATACAGAGGAAGTGAGAACATGGATGGTGAGATACATGGGAGGAGAAACAGAGGAAGTGATAACACACTTAGTGAGATACATGGGAGGAGATACAGAGGAAGTGAGAACATGCTTAGAGAGATACATGGGAGGAGATACATGATAGGAGAGAACACGCTTAGTGAGATACATGGGAGGAGATACAGAGGTAGTGAGAACATGCTTAGTAAGATACATGGGAGGAGATACAGAGATAGTGAGAACATGCTTAGTAAGATACATGGGAGGAGATACAGAGGAAGTGAGAACATGGATGGTGAGATAAATGGGAGGAGAAACAAAGGAAGTGATAACACACTTAGTGAGATACATGGGAGGAGATACAGAGGAAGTGAGAACATGCTTAGAGAGATACATGGGAGGAGATACATGATAGGAGAGAACACGCTTAGTGAGATACATGGGAGGAGATACAGAGGTAGTGAGAACATGCTTAGTAAGATACATGGGAGGAGATACAGAGATAGTGAGAACATGCTTAGTAAGATACATGGGAGGAGATACAGAGGAAGTGAGAACATGGATGGTGAGATACATGGGAGGAGATACAGAGGAAGTGAGAACACGCTTAGTGAGATACATGGGAGGAGATACAGAGGTAGTGAGAACATGCTTAGTAAGATACATGGGAGGAGATACAGAGGTAGTGAGAACATGCTTAGTGAGATACATGGGAGGAGATACAGAGGAAGTGAGAACATGGATGGTGAGATACATGGGAGGAGAAACAGAGGAAGTGATAACACACTTAGTGAGATACATGGGAGGAGATACAGAGGAAGTGAGAACAGGCTTAGTGAGATACAAGGGAGGAGATACAGGGGAAGTGAGAACATGCTTAGAGAGATACATGGGTAGGGTGATACATGATAGGAGAGAACACGCTTAGTGAGATACATGGGAGGAGATACAGAGGAAGTGAGAACACGCTTAGTAAGATACATGGGAGGAGATACAGAGGAAGTGAGAACATGGATGGTGAGATACATGGGACGAGAAACAGAGGAAGTGATAACACACTTAGTGAGATACATGGGAGGAGATACAGAGGAAGTGAGAACATGGATGGTGAGATACATGGGACGAGAAACAGAGGAAGTGATAACACACTTAGTGAGATACATGGGAGGAGATACAGAGGAAGTGAGAACACGCTTAGTGAGATACATGGGAGGAGATACAGAGGTAGTGAGAACATGCTTAGTAAGATACATGGGAGGAGATACAGAGGTAGTGAGAACATGCTTAGTAAGATACATGGGAGGAGATACAGAGGAAGTGAGAACATGGATGGTGAGATACATGGGAGGAGATACAGAGGAAGTGAGAACACGCTTAGTGAGATACATGGGAGGAGATACAGAGGTAGTGCGAACATGCTTAGTAAGCTACATGGGAGGAGATACAGAGGTAGTGAGAACATGCTTAGTGAGATACATGGGAGGAGATACAGAGGTAGTGAGAACATGCTTAGTAAGATACATGGGAGGAGATACAGAGGAAGTGAGAACATGGATGGTGAGATACATGGGAGGAGAAACAGAGGAAGTGATAACACACTTAGTGAGATACATGGGAGGAGATACAGAGGAAGTGAGAACACGCTTAGTGAGATACAAGGGAGGAGATACAGGGGAAGTGAGAACATGCTTAGAGAGATACATGTGTAGGGTGATACATGATAGGAGAGAACACGCTTAGTGAGATACATGGGAGGAGATATAGAGGAAGTGAGAACACACTTAGTAAGATACATGGGAGATACAGAGGAAGTGAGAACATGGATGGTGAGATACATGGGAGGAGAAACAGAGGAAGTGATAACACACTTAGTGAGATACATGGGAGGAGATACAGAGGAAGTGAGAACACGCTTAGTGAGATACAAGGGAGGAGATACAGGGGAAGTGAGAACATGCTTAGAGAGATACATGTGTAGGGTGATACATGATAGGAGAGAACACGCTTAGTGAGATACATGGGAGGAGATATAGAGGAAGTGAGGACACGGATGGTGAGATACATGGGAGGAGATACAGAGGTAGTGAGAACACGCTTAGTAAGATACACGGGAGGAGATACAGAGGAAGTGAGAACATGCTTAGTAAGATACATGGGAGGAGATACAGAGGAAGTGAGAACATGGATGGTGAGATACATGGGAGGAGAAACAGAGGAAGTGATAACACGCTTAGTGAGATACATGGGAGGAGATATAGAGGAAGTGAGGACACGGATGGTGAGATACATGGGAGGAGATACAGAGGTAGTGAGAACATGCTTAGTAAGATACATGGGAGGAGATACAGAGGAAGTGAGAACATGGATGGTGAGATACATGAGAGGAGATACAGAGCAAGTGAGAACACGCTTAGTGAGATACATGGGAGGAGATACAGAGGTAGTGAGAACATGCTTAGTAAGATACATGGGAGGAGATACAGAGGAAGTGAGAACATGGATGGTGAGATACATGGGAGGAGATACAGAGGTAGTGAGAACATGCTTAGTAAGATACATGGGAGGAGATACAGAGGTAGTGAGAACATGCTTAGTAAGATACATGGGAGGAGATACAGAGGAAGTGAGAACATGGATGGTGAGATACATGGGAGGAGAAACAGAGGAAGTGATAACACACTTAGTGAGATACATGGGAGGAGATACAGAGGTAGTGAGAACACGCTTAGTGAGATACAAGGGAGGAGATACAGGGGAAGTGAGAACATGCTTAGAGAGATACATGTGTAGGGTGATACATGATAGGAGAGAACACGCTTAGTGAGATACATGGGAGGAGATATAGAGGAAGTGAGAACACACTTAGTAAGATACATGGGAGATACAGAGGAAGTGAGAACATGGATGGTGAGATACATGGGAGGAGAAACAGAGGAAGTGATAACACACTTAGTGAGATACATGGGAGGAGATACAGAGGAAGTGAGAACACGCTTAGTGAGATACAAGGGAGGAGATACAGGGGAAGTGAGAACATGCTTAGAGAGATACATGTGTAGGGTGATACATGATAGGAGAGAACACGCTTAGTGAGATACATGGGAGGAGATATAGAGGAAGTGAGGACACGGATGGTGAGATACATGGGAGGAGATACAGAGGTAGTGAGAACACGCTTAGTAAGATACACGGGAGGAGATACAGAGGAAGTGAGAACATGCTTAGTAAGATACATGGGAGGAGATACAGAGGAAGTGAGAACATGGATGGTGAGATACATGGGAGGAGAAACAGAGGAAGTGATAACACGCTTAGTGAGATACATGGGAGGAGATATAGAGGAAGTGAGGACACGGATGGTGAGATACATGGGAGGAGATACAGAGGTAGTGAGAACATGCTTAGTAAGATACATGGGAGGAGATACAGAGGAAGTGAGAACATGGATGGTGAGATACATGAGAGGAGATACAGAGGAAGTGAGAACACGCTTAGTGAGATACATGGGAGGAGATACAGAGGTAGTGAGAACATGCTTAGTAAGATACATGGGAGGAGATACAGAGGAAGTGAGAACATGGATGGTGAGATACATGGGAGGAGATACAGAGGTAGTGAGAACATGCTTAGTAAGATACATGGGAGGAGATACAGAGGTAGTGAGAACATGCTTAGTAAGATACATGGGAGGAGATACAGAGGAAGTGAGAACATGGATGGTGAGATACATGGGAGGAGAAACAGAGGAAGTGATAACACACTTAGTGAGATACATGGGAGGAGATACAGAGGTAGTGAGAACACGCTTAGTGAGATACAAGGGAGGAGATACAGGGGAAGTGAGAACATGCTTAGAGAGATACATGGGTAGGGTGATACATGATAGGAGAGAACACGCTTAGTGAGATACATGGGAGGAGATATAGAGGAAGTGAGGACACGGATGGTGAGATACATGGGAGGAGATACAGAGGTAGTGAGAACACGCTTAGTAAGATACATGGGAGGAGATACAGAGGTAGTGAGAACACGCTTAGTGAGATACATGGGAGGAGATACAGAGGAAGTGAGAACACGCTTAGTGAGATACATGGGAGGAGATACAGAGGTAGTGAGAACACGCTTAGTGAGATACATGGGAGGAGATACAGAGGAAGTGAGAACACACTTAGTAAGATACATGGGAGGAGATACAGAGGTAGTGAGAACACGCTTAGTGAGATACATGGGAGGAGATACAGAGGAAGTGAGAACACGCTTAGTGAGATACATGGGAGGAGATACAGAGGTAGTGAGAACACACTTAGTGAGATACATGGGAGGAGATACAGAGGAAGTGAGAACACGCTTAGTGAGATACATGGGAGGAGATACAGAGGTAGTGAGAACACGCTTAGTGAGATACATGGGAGGAGATACAGAGGTATTGAGAACACGCTTAGTGAGATACATGGGAGGAGATACAGAGGTAGTGAGAACACACTTAGTAAGATACATGGGAGGAGATACAGAGGTAGTGAGAACACGCTTAGTGAGATACATGGGAGGAGATACAGAGGTAGTGAGAACACGCTTAGTGAGATACATGGGAGGAGATACAGAGGAAGTGAGAACATTTAGGTACGCAGGTGGTCAGATACATGGAAGTTGCGAACAGGTAAACATTGTGATATCATAGAAAGAGATGATCATCCAACAGATAGAGACAATACCATTAGGGTGTAGCTATCCATTATATAAAGGCCACACCATCTAACACGTCGTTATCCATCAGACGACGGCTGCCTCCTTATTCTGTTTTATGGGCAGTAATTAATTATAAAAGTTGTATCTTTCCTACAATGGCCATAAAATCCATAATTAGCTCATTGTCATGTCCTATGTACGTGATATCGGTAACAATGTGGCGGTGAGGTCAGTGTGACTTCTCTCTTGCAGCATTTGGAGCAGGAGAAACACGCCTTGCGTCTGAAAATGGAGGCTCAGGAGAGCGAATGGAGAGAGCAGATTACAGACCTGGAGAATGACCTGGCTGAGGCCAGGCATCAGATGAGACAACTCATGTCGGAGCACAGAGAATGTGGACGTGAGACGGCCTGTGCGGTGCATGAGCTGTCGGAGCAGAACCAGCGTCTGCTGGAGCAGATAACGCAGGTGAGACAGAATAACAGGTGCAGCTGACAACCTGCGTCAGCCACAGGAGCTGCCAGTCAGTCACTGTACTCCGGCTGCATATGGGGCAAATTACATAACTAAATAGAACATTGAAGTGAAATCTGCCTAAACCCCAAATCTGTCTGCAGCTGCATGCTCCAGCGTTATTATTTATATATATATATATACACATACACTCACACACACACATATATATATATATACACATACACGCAAACACACACATAATATAAATGTAAACCAGCTGCGGGCGGCTCTGCTTATAGACTGAAGATTGGGTTATTGTTACTGATTTCACAGTGTACTGTGGCTTCATATGAGACCTGGTTATACTCCATACCACTATATATGACACAAACAACCCCGCTGGAGCACACAATCCTATTACGCCTTAATCTTATAAACTGCTCACATTCAGTGACAGCTGGTCAGGCCGTGGTCCGATCGGATCTGTGACACTCTAATCCGCCCATTCCCAAACAGTGTGTCAGGACATTTCTGTGCCACAAGAATTATATGGGAAACACACACACACATATACACATATATAAATATATATATATACACACACTCACACACATATATATATATATATATATATATATATAAATATATATATATATACACACACTCACACACACATATATATATATATATATATATATATATGCACACACACTCACACACACATATATATATATATATATATATATACACACACACACATATATGTATATGTATATATATATATATATATATATACACACACACACTCACACACACACATATATATATATATATATATATATATACACACACTCACACACACATATATATATACACACACATGTACACATACGTAAATATATATATATTTACTATTATTACTACAATATTTTATCATTGCTATGTCATGAAAGAATGAATAAGACAATATGTGTCCAAACACCAGAAAGATCTAATCTGACCATAAATCAGTCCAATCACTACTGGGGTGGTAATACAGAGAAAAAGGAGGATAGACACAAAATGGAGACACATGCCAAAGAACTTCACCATCTCCACTATCACCACACCCAGAGACAAGCAGGAAAAGGAGCTGGCACCCTGCATAATCATCATCAGTTATTTATATAGCGCCACTGATTCCACAGCGCTGTACAGAGAACTCATTCACATCAGTCCCTGCCCCATTGGAGCTTACAGTCTAAATTCCCTAATGTACACACCCAGACACAGAGAGACAGACTAGGGTCAATTTTGATAGCAGCCAATTAACCTACCAGTATGTTTTTGGAGTGTGGGAGGAAACCGGAGCACCCGGAGGAAACCCACGCAAACACGGGGAGAACATACAAACGCCACACAGATAAGGCCATGGTTGGGAATCAAACTCATGACCCCAGTGCTGTGAGGCAGAAGTGCTAACCATCGAGCCACCAGCTGTAGAGATATATCACCCAGAGGCAGGCAGGGAACAGAGCGGGCAGTCCTTAGAGATATATCACCCTGAGGCAGACAGGGTACAGAGCGGGCAGTCCTCAGAGATATATCACCCAGAGGCAGACAGGGAACAGAGCGGGCAGTCCTCAGAGATATATCACCTAGAGGTGGACAGGGAACAGAGCGGGCAGTCCTCAGAGATATATCACCATATACGCTCCGTCATGTGGTCACCTCTGTACTCCGCACCCTCCACCAGACTCTCCTCGGTTTATCAATATAATTCTGAATGTGAGGTGTCCAGAGATGAACATGATGCTTTAGTTACTAGCTGGACCCAGACATTATACATAAGATTGTAAAGTGCTATGGAATATGTTGGCGCTTTATAAATAAATGATGATGATGATAAGATGGACATCTGAGTCCCCAGCTTCTTGAGTGGTCCTTATATTGTGTTCTGACCAGGAGAAATAGGGGTCATGTTCTTGTCACTGAATCACTCCTGCAGGTGTAATTTCTGTCTGTCTCTCCAGGCTTCTCACATGGAGCAGTCTCTCACTCTGCAGTTGCAGTCTCTAACAGATGAGAATCGGGAACTGACACTAAATCGAGGACAATTCGCCCCCTGTTTGCAGAGTTTAAAGAGTGAGGTGAGGAGTAACAGAGGTGAGTGGAAGGTTAGGTGGGAGAGATCTGAACGAGCTAAGGTGAGGCTGGAGAAGAGACAGAGGACAGGAAAGGTCATACAGGTGAGTGTGCAGGGTGAGGTGAGAGGTTAGACAGGTGAGAGGTCAGACAGGTGAGGTGAGAGGCCAGACAGGTGAGTGTGCAGGGTGAGGTGAAGGTCAGACAGGTGAGTGTGCAGGGTAAGGTGAAAGGTCAGACAGGTGAGATGAGAGGTCATGCAGGGTGAGGTGAAAGGTCAGACAGATGAGAGTGCAGGGTGAGGTGAGAGGTCAGACAGGTGAGAGGTCAGACAGGTGAGTGTACAGGGTGAGGTGAGAGGTCAGACAGGTGAAAGGTCAGACAGGTGAGAGTGCAGGGTGAGGTGAGAGGTCAGACAGGTGAGATGTCTGACAGGTGAGAGTGCATCCGATGAGCTTTCTTGTTTGCTCTGCAGAATGCTCTCCTGCTGGATAAGAAGAGAGACATGGAAGTTCAGATAAGAAAACTCAGAGAGGAAAATGAGAATGCGCACAATATGGAGTTATCCCTGAAAGAGACAGTCCTCCAGCTGGAGATACAGAAGAGACAGACTGAAGCAAGGGTAAGAGGCAAATGTGAAAGGAGACTTCATAAGACTTCCTCCGTTCTAGAAACAGTGAGAAATAGAGACTGTCATGGCGGTGTGTGAGGAGAGCGATGTGTTATAGTCACAGTGATGTGTTATAATCACAGTGTATGAGGACAGTCATGTGTTATAGTCACAGTGTGTGAGGACAGTGATGTGTTATAGTCACAGTGTGTGAGGACAGTGATGTGTTATAGTCACAGTGTGTGAGGACAGTGATGTGTTATAGTCACAGTGTGTGAGGACAGTGATGTGTTATAGCCACAGTGTGTGAGGACAGTGATGTGTTATAGTCACAGTGTGTGAGGACAGTGATGTGTTATAGTCACGGTGTGTGAGGACAGTGATGTGTTATAGTCACGGTGTGTGAGGACAGTGATGTGTTATAGTCACAGTGTATGAGGACAGTGATGTGTTATAGTCACAGTGTGTGAGGACAGTGATGTGTTATAGTCACAGTGTGTGAGGACAGTGATGTGTTATAGTCACAGTGTGTGAGGACAGTGATGTGTTATAGTCACGGTGTGTGAGGACAGTGATGTGTTATAGTCACAGTGTGTGAGGACAGTGATGTGTTATAGTCACGGTGTGTGAGGACAGTGATGTGTTATAGTCACAGTGTGTGAGGACAGTGATGTGTTATAGTCACGGTGTGTGAGGACAGTGATGTGTTATAGCCACAGTGTGTGAGGACAGTGATGTGTTATAGTCACGGTGTGTGAGGACAGTGATGTGTTATAGTCACGGTGCATGAGGACAGTGATGTGTTATAGTCACGGTGTGTGAGGACAGTGATGTGTTATAGTCACAGTGTGTGAGGACAGTGATGTGTTATAGTCACAGTGTGTGAGGACAGTGATGTGTTATAGTCACGGTGTGTGAGGACAGTGATGTGTTATAGTCACGGTGTGTGAGGACAGTGATGTGTTATAGTCACGGTGTGTGAGGACAGTGATGTGTTATAGTCACAGTGTGTGAGGACAGTGATGTGTTATAGTCACAGTGTGTGAGGACAGTGATGTGTTATAGTCACAGTGTGTGAGGACAGTGATGTGTTATAGTCACGGTGTGTGAGGACAGTGATGTGTTATAGTCACAGTGTGTGAGGACAGTGATGTGTTATAGTCACGGTGTGTGAGGACAGTGATGTGTTATAGTCACAGTGTGTGAGGACAGTGATGTGTTATAGTCACAGTGTGTGAGGACAGTGATGTGTTATAGTCACAGTGTGTGAGGACAGTGATGTGTTATAGTCACAGTGTGTGAGGACAGTGATGTGTTATAGTCACGGTGTGTGAGGACAGTGATGTGTTATAGTCACAGTGTGTGAGGACAGTGATGTGTTATAGTCACAGTGTGTGAGGACAGTGATGTGTTATAGTCACAGTGATGTGTTATAGTCACAGTGTATGAGGACAGCGATGTGTCATAGTCACAGTGTGTGAGGACAGCGATGTGTTATAGTCACAGTGTGTGAGGACAGTGATGTGTTATAGTCACGGTGTGTGAGGACAGTGATGTGTTATAGTCACAGTGTGTGAGGACAGTGATGTGTTATAGTCACAGTGTGTGAGGACAGTGATGTGTTATAGTCACAGTGATGTGTTATAGTCACAGTGTATGAGGACAGCGATGTGTCATAGTCACAGTGTGTGAGGACAGTGATGTGTTATAGTCACAGTGTGTGAGGACAGTGATGTGTTATAGTCACAGTGTGTGAGGACAGTGATGTGTTATAGTCACAGTGTGTGAGGACAGTGATGTGTTATAGTCACAGTGTGTGAGGACAGTGATGTGTTATAGTCACGGTGTGTGAGGACAGTGATGTGTTATAGTCACAGTGTATGAGGACAGTGATGTGTTATAGTCACGGTGTGTGAGGACAGTGATGTGTTATAGTCACAGTGTGTGAGGACAGTGATGTGTTATAGTCACGGTGTGTGAGGACAGTGATGTGTTATAGTCACAGTGTATGAGGACAGTGATGTGTTATAGCCACAGTGTGTGAGGACAGTGATGTGTTATAGTAACAGTGTGTGAGGACAGTGATGTGTTATAGTCACGGTGTATGAGGACAGTGATGTGTTATAGTCACGGTGTGTGAGGACAGTGATGTGTTATAGTCACAGTGTGTGAGGACAGTGATGTGTTATAGTCACGGTGTGTGAGGACAGTGATGTGTTATAGTCACAGTGTGTGAGGACAGTGATGTGTTATAGCCACAGTGTGTGAGGACAGTGATGTGTTATAGTCACGGTGTGTGAGGACAGTGATGTGTTATAGTCACAGTGTATGAGGACAGTGATGTGTTATAGTCACAGTGTGTGAGGACAGTGATGTGTTATAGTAACAGTGTGTGAGGACAGTGATGTGTTATAGTCACGGTGTGTGAGGACAGTGATGTGTTATAGTCACAGTGTATGAGGACAGTGATGTGTTATAGTCACGGTGTGTGAGGACAGTGATGTGTTATAGTCACAGTGTGTGAGGACAGTGATGTGTTATAGTCACAGTGTGTGAGGACAGTGATGTGTTATAGTAACAGTGTGTGAGGACAGTGATGTGTTATAGTCACAGTGATGTGTTATAGTCACAGTGTGTGAGGACAGTGATGTGTTATAGTCACGGTGTGTGAGGACAGTGATGTGTTATAGTCACAGTGTGTGAGGACAGTGATGTGTTATAGTAACAGTGTGTGAGGACAGTGATGTGTTATAGTCACAGTGTGTGAGGACAGTGATGTGTTATAGTCACAGTGTGTGAGGACAGTGATGTGTTATAGTCACGGTGTGTGAGGACAGTGATGTGTTATAGTCACAGTGTGTGAGGACAGTGATGTGTTATAGTAACAGTGTGTGAGGACAGTGATGTGTTATAGTCACAGTGTGTGAGGACAGTGATGTGTTATAGTCACAGTGTATGAGGACAGTGATGTGTTATAGTCACAGTGTGTGAGGACAGTGATGTGTTATAGTCACGGTGTATGAGGACAGTGATGTGTTATAGTCATAGTGTGTGAGGACAGTGATGTGTTATAGTCACGGTGTATGAGGACAGTGATGTGTTATAGTCACGATGTGTGAGGACAGTGATGTGTTATAGTCACAGTGATGTGTTATAGTAACAGTGATGTGTTATAGTCACAGTGTATGAGGACAGCGATGTGTCATAGTCACAGTGTGTGAGGACAGCGATGTGTTATAGTCACAGTGTGTGAGGACAGTGATGTGTTATAGTCACAGTGTGTGAGGACAGTGATGTGTTATAGTCACAGTGTGTGAGGACAGTGATGTGTTATAGTCACGGTGTGTGAGGACAGTGATGTGTTATAGTCACAGTGTATGAGGACAGTGATGTGTTATAGTCACGGTGTGTGAGGACAGTGATGTGTTATAGTCACAGTGTGTGAGGACAGTGATGTGTTATAGTCACGGTGTGTGAGGACAGTGATGTGTTATAGTCACAGTGTATGAGGACAGTGATGTGTTATAGCCACAGTGTGTGAGGACAGTGATGTGTTATAGTAACAGTGTGTGAGGACAGTGATGTGTTATAGTCACGGTGTATGAGGACAGTGATGTGTTATAGTCACGGTGTGTGAGGACAGTGATGTGTTATAGTCACAGTGTGTGAGGACAGTGATGTGTTATAGTCACGGTGTGTGAGGACAGTGATGTGTTATAGTCACAGTGTGTGAGGACAGTGATGTGTTATAGCCACAGTGTGTGAGGACAGTGATGTGTTATAGTCACGGTGTGTGAGGACAGTGATGTGTTATAGTCACAGTGTATGAGGACAGTGATGTGTTATAGTCACAGTGTGTGAGGACAGTGATGTGTTATAGTAACAGTGTGTGAGGACAGTGATGTGTTATAGTCACGGTGTGTGAGGACAGTGATGTGTTATAGTCACAGTGTATGAGGACAGTGATGTGTTATAGTCACGGTGTGTGAGGACAGTGATGTGTTATAGTCACAGTGATGTGTTATAGTAACAGTGTGTGAGGACAGTGATGTGTTATAGTCACAGTGTGTGAGGACAGTGATGTGTTATAGTCACAGTGTGTGAGGACAGTGATGTGTTATAGTCACGGTGTGTGAGGACAGTGATGTGTTATAGTCACAGTGTGTGAGGACAGTGATGTGTTATAGTAACAGTGTGTGAGGACAGTGATGTGTTATAGTCACAGTGTGTGAGGACAGTGATGTGTTATAGTCACAGTGTATGAGGACAGTGATGTGTTATAGTCACAGTGTGTGAGGACAGTGATGTGTTATAGTCATGGTGTATGAGGACAGTGATGTGTTATAGTCACAGTGTGTGAGGACAGTGATGTGTTATAGTCACGGTGTATGAGGACAGTGATGTGTTATAGTCACGATGTGTGAGGACAGTGATGTGTTATAGTCACAGTGATGTGTTATAGTCACAGTGTGTGAGGACAGTGATGTTATAGTCACAGTGTGTGAGGACAGTGATGTGTTATAGTCACGGTGTATGAGGACATAGTGAGCCTGATGTCCTGAGACTGTGACAATCTCAGTAAGGGCCATCCACTAGCTGCAGTCAGTTAAAACTGTATATTTCATTTTTCGCAAATGTGCCTCATTTTCTGTACACACGTTCTGCTATTAGAAAGTGCATCTGTCTAGGTGGGAATTGTGGAAACAATGTCACTGCTAAATCCCGCCTGTCTTTGAACACCCATTTATTAATAACAACTTTCCCCAAATATCCTGCATGTTGGAATGATGAGAGTGGATTGTATTACTTTTATGTGTCAAGTAAATAAACAAAATAAGAAATCGTGTTTGTTGGCGCTTTCTTGCATCCAGCCCCACGCGTCTCCTCATGTAACAAGCATCAGAGCCATAAGCTTAGCTGTATAAACTGATACTTGGTGTCAGCGTTGGGATTAATCCATTTTAGTGAATGAGTGATGTAGCTGCTCCTAAGACACGGCACCCTTGTATGAGCCTGTAACAGTATACTTACAGTTATTGGAGTACTTTATGTAGCCGCTATGTATCTTTCATATTTATAAAGCTGAAGGCAAGGTTGGCACATGGGACTTTCCTACAATGTTAGGTGAATAAGACATATTCTCCTAAATGTCAATTGATTCACTGTACACACATACCTGTCCTTGGGCAGTTTTGTCTCTGGTTTGTACAGATAGCCGGCGGTTCATTACTCAGGGGAGATGTCTCATGATCTGGCTCTCCCATCTCTCTATTAGTTGCAGGAAGTACTCTCAGAAGTGCAGTGTCTGAGGGACGGTCATCGATCACTACAGGTCCAAGTGAGAGAGTTGCAGGATGAGCTGAAGATGAGAGACAGTCACTACACTCTACAAGACAGTCACTATTCTCTGCATTCTGAGATGCAAGAGACAGTCGATGGACAAGAAAACGAGGTGAGGAACAGTCTGACTTTCTCCAGCCCTAATCATCTGTCGAAGCTGCACTATAAAAATCTTGTGGGGAAAAAATGAAGTAAGATTCTAAGGAGAAAGAATTATACCCCATGGTATAAAAATAATTTGGAGTGGCTTTTAGTTAGGTTTTCTTATGTGTTGGATAAAATCTACATCTTGGACATTAATATGATTTACATAAAAACAATAGAGGCATCTTATGCCCATCTATCTCTCCACTCGTCAATGCCCACCTTCAGTTCTATCAGATATTATCTAGAGATGTCCCGTAATTTCAGGTAATCAGTGAGATAATGATCCAACTGAGGTCACCAGAGCGGTAATAATTCACATTGTCCCCTAATCACAGATTGAGATGATTCAAATCACCAATATCAGGTTGTCAGTGAGATGATTAAGAGATGTCTCCTAATGAAATCATCCATGAAATGATAACTCCTTTAGGTGACCTTTGAGATACTGATCCAGAGAGGTCATAAAATGAGGTAACCAGTGATATTATCCGGACACGTTCCATAATTTCAGGTCATCAATGAGATACGGATTCTGAGATGTTCCTAATCTGGGGTCACAAGTAAAATAATGATCGAGATGTCCCCTTAACTCAGATTACCAGTGAGATAATGATCCTGATATGGTCCCTAATTACAGGTCATCAGTGAGATAATGATAAAGGGTGGTCACCAAATATCCTGTGACCTATAAAATAATTACCCCTAAACTCAGGTCACCAGTGAGATGATTCATAATTGTCTTAATTTAGGTCACTAACTGATCTGAGTTCTCTTCACCTGACCAGTGATTATTTTGGGCTCCTTTTACGTTACCCTTACCATAAGGACAGGATAAACTCATATCCAGTCCCTCACCAAATGCTGCCACTTCCTCCGCCGTAGCATCATGAAAATCTATCCCTTTCTCTCTCAGGAAACAACCAAAATCCTGGTCCATTCACTTATCTTTATCGTCTCAACTATTACAACCTTCTTCTCACTCAATCCATCCAGAATGCTGCCGTTAGGCTCATCTTCCTCTCCCACCGCACCTCTTCCACTTCTACTCTGCATAAATCCCTTCATTGGCTCCCTATCCGTTCCAGAATTCAGTTCAAGCTCCTCACTCTCACTTACAAAGCCCTCGCCAACACCTCTCCCCCTTACATCTCTGACCTTGTGTCGCGGTACATTCCTACCTGGCCACTCCGCTCCGTCTCAGACCTCCACCTCAATTCACCTCTCCTTACCTCCTCCCATGGTCGCCTCCAAGACTTCTGCTGTGCTGCCCCCAATCTCTGGAACTCTCTATACTGTCTCACTCGACTCTCCCCCAACCTTCAAATGCTCACTCTAACTCACCTTTTCAAGCTCGCCTATCCTACCACCTCCTGACCATCTTATCCATCACCTCCTCTTCCATCTCCATCTCTTCCCAGTTGGTCCTACTGTCTCTCACCACCTCTCCCTCTAGAATGTAAGCTCTTGTGGACAGGGTGCTCTCCACCCATTATCCCATGTCTGTAAACTGTCTGACTCCCTTGTACGTCCTGTTGTGTATGTTGCTGCACTCTGTGTGTGTCCCCATAACATTACTCACACTCATCTGTGTATTACCTCATCTATCTGTTACCTGCTTCTGTATCCGGCGCTACGGAATCTGTGGCGCCTTATAAATAAATAATAATAATATACCTCACCACCTACATAGATTATCATATCTAACCTCCAATATAGAATACAGGATCTCACCCCCGTTATCGATTATTTACATCACCTCTTACCAGGGATATTGTATTTCGCAGCACTTGTCACAAAATGTGTTCTTACTCTCACCCCAGATTGCATCATTAAACCCCTCTCTCCAGTTGGGTGGGCAGATGACGGGCAATCCTGGTACTGATTACCTGGCAACATATCTGACAGAGAGAGAGGGAGCACTGCTACAGGAGAAGGAAGAGGAGGTGGGGAAACTGCAAGACCAGGTAACACCCACAGATATATACAGACAAGCGTTACACTAAATCCCTATAGTCACACTATATATAATATATATATACACACACACACACACACACACGCATCCTTCTTATCCTCTCCCCCTCAGGTCACCCTGCAATATATAGAGATAAACTCCCTGCGAGAGGAAGTTCAGAGACTCCGCGACTTCTCAGAGCAGAATGACCTCGATAGCGTCCTGAGACAAGCTGTGTCTGACCGTGATGATGCAATTATGAAGTAAGTCACCAGTAGACACAGTAATATCAGCATAGATGTCCGCCAGGTGCATGTAAAGGTTCTCAGACCTCCTTAATAGGAAATCTGCAGATACTTTGTAAAATGCGCTGGTTAAAATCGTAAAAACATCACTACAAAATACAACCAACTTCCATCCCCTTCAGTAATTTAGTGGGATGATGTTAAGATGGATGATTGGCGGTATG
Organism: Mixophyes australis; assembly: GCA_036250195.1. Classification (NCBI taxonomy): domain Eukaryota; kingdom Metazoa; phylum Chordata; class Amphibia; order Anura; family Limnodynastidae; genus Mixophyes; species Mixophyes australis. The sequence goes on from JAVHZZ010000007.1 coordinate 1,748,699, forward strand.
TGGCTCTGTAGGACCGGATGACTGGCGGTATGTGGCTCTGTAGCACAGGATGACTGGCGGTATGTGGCTCTGTAGCACAGGATGACTGGCGGTATGTGGCTCTGTAGGACCGGATGACTGGCGGTATGTGGCTCTGTAGGGTGGATGACTGGCGGTATGTGGCTCTGTAGGGTGGATGACTGGCGGTATGTGGCTCTGTAGCACAGGATGACTGGCGGTATGTGGCTCTGTAGCACTGGCGGTATGTGGCTCTGTAGGACCGGATGACTGGTGGTATGTGGCTCTGTAGGACCGGATGACTGGTGGTATGTGGCTCTGTAGGACCGGATGACTGGCGGTATGTGGCTCTGTAGCACAGGATGACTGGCGGTATGTAGCTCTGTAGGGTGGATGACTGGCGGTATGTGGCTCTGTAGCACAGGATGACTGGTGGTATGTGGCTCTGTAGGGTGGATGACTGGCGGTATGTGGCTCTGTAGGGTGGATGACTGGCGGTATGTGGCTCTGTAGGGTGGATGACTGGTGGTATGTGGCTCTGTAGCACAGGATGACTGGTGGTATGTGGCTCTGTAGGGTGGATGACTGGCGGTATGTGGCTCTGTAGGACCGGATGACTGGCGGTATGTGGCTCTGTAGGACCGGATGACTGGCGGTATGTGGCTCTGTAGGACCGGATGACTGGCGGTATGTGGCTCTGTAGGGTGGATGACTGGCGGTATGTGGCTCTGTAGGGTCGGATGACTGGTGGTATGTAGCTCTGTAGGGTGGATGACTGGCGGTATGTGGCTCTGTAGGGTCGGATGACTGGCGGTATGTGGCTCTGTAGGGTGGATGACTGGCGGTATGTGGCTCTGTAGGGTGGATGACTGGCGGTATGTGGCTCTGTAGGGTGGATGACTGGCGGTATGTGGCTCTGTAGGGTGGATGACTGGTGGTATGTAGCTCTGTAGGACCGGATGACTGGCGGTATGTGGCTCTGTAGGACCGGATGACTGGCGGTATGTGGCTCTGTAGGGTGGATGACTGGCGGTATGTGGCTCTGTAGGGTGGATGACTGGCGGTATGTGGCTCTGTAGGACCGGATGACAGGCGGTATGTGGCTCTGTAGGGTGGATGACTGGTGGTATGTGGCTCTGTAGGACCGGATGACTGGCGGTATGTGGCTCTGTAGGGTGGATGACTGGCGGTATGTGGCTCTGTAGGGTGGATGACTGGCGGTATGTGGCTCTGTAGGGTGGATGACTGGCGGTATGTGGCTCTGTAGGACCGGATGACTGGCGGTATGTGGCTCTGTAGGGTGGATGACTGGCGGTATGTGGCTCTGTAGGACCGGATGACTGGCGGTATGTGGCTCTGTAGCACAGGATGACTGGCGGTATGTGGCTCTGTAGGGTGGATGACTGGCGGTATGTGGCTCTGTAGCACAGGATGACTGGCGGTATGTGGCTCTGTAGGACCGGATGACTGGCGGTATGTGGATGTTACCGGATGACTGGTGGTATGTAGCTCTGTAGGACTGGATGACTGGCGGTATGTGGCTCTGTAGGACCGGCGGTATGTGGCCCTGTAGGGTGGATGACTGGTGGTATGTGGCTCTGTAGGACCGGATGACTGGTGGTATGTGGCTCTGTAGGGTGGATGACTGGCGGTATGTGGCTCTGTAGGGTGGATGACTGGCGGTATGTGGCTCTGTAGGGCCGGATGACTGGCGGTATGTGGCTCTGTAGGGTGGATGACTGGCGGTATGTGGCTCTGTAGGGTGGATGACTGGCGGTATGTGGCTCTGTAGGGTGGATGACTGGCGGTATGTGGCTCTGTTACCGGATAACTGGCGGTATATGGCTCTGTAGGGTCGGATGACTGGCGGTATGTGGCTCTGTAGGACCGGATGACTGGCGGTATGTGGCTCTGTAGGGTGGATGACTGACGGTATGTGGCTCTGTAGGACCGGATGACTGGCGGTATGTGGCTCTGTAGGGTGGATGACTAGCGGTATGTGGCTCTGTAGCACAGGATGACTGGCGGTATGTGGCTCTGTAGCACAGGATGACTGGTGAGAATTAAGATATTGGGACACTACTATAGTGTTACATAGGTAATCCAGGCAGCCACAGAACCATGAAGACCTAAGGTGGTGTAGGGGTATATGGGACAGCATAGAAAAAGTGACCTAGGTGGACACAAAATATGAATGCAGCAATGACTGAATGACTCATAGAGCAGGGCTATGTAGGACTGGATGACCAGCAACGCGTGAAGTCCTCTATGACATTTGGAGTGTGGAGTAATATATAAACTATAAGATTAGAATTACTGGACAGGGGTTATGTATATCTGGATGGTTGATGGACCTGGGTTAGGATGGTTTTGGTAACCAGTGGTTTACTGGTGTAAAGAGATCTCCTAGTATTTTATTAATGATGGAGTCAGCTATCCATGGACATTGTCATTCCAGGACGATACAATTGGTGGAACTGAATGATCTAGGTATATATTGTCTCTGCAGGAAAGGAGAGCTGGAGTTGGAGTTGGCAAAGTGTCGCCTGGAGAAAGATTCCATGAGTCGGCAGCTACTGAGTGCGGTTGAACAAAAGGTGTTACTGAGCCAGGAGCTAGAGGCTTGGCAGGTGAGTGGATGGGGATAATGGGCTGGAGTGGCTGAGACTGCCTTATATCTGAGGAGACTAAGAGAACCAGTCCCACCAGGTTTATCTGTTGTCACTCTTCTCCTCACAGGATGACATGCAGATTGTGATCAATCAGCAGCTGAAGTCCCAGAGGGAGCAGGAGACACAGAGAACATCCGAGTCATCTCCAGCCAGTCCCACCAGAAGAGAGAATACAAGACGTACACGTGACACCGGCAGTGGGATCCTCTCATTCTTCAAGAACATCTGACAAAGGCATAAGAAACACGATAATGACATCACTTGGTCATTCTTCTAAGGACCCCGACAACTTAATGACTCCATCATGTCTCCATGACCCACAGATCTCTTTGTCTATGACACCCAGAGCGAGATACCTCTTCCAATCTATGACGCCCAATGGGTGATAGAAAGACTTCATAGTCACAGTGCTGTATTCTATGACATGTGTGAGGCACGTAGATCCCAAGGCCTACGTATCTCTCTCCTCTATTACACCCAGTCGGAGATATAGTTCATATTTACCTATTATACCCCATGGGTTGTATAGCAGAATTTCATATCACGCTTTTATGGCACCCTGCAGTGGGAGGGGCAGACTCCATATCTCATAGCTTTCTTCTGTGTCGCCCTGTGATGGGAGGGGTAGATTTCTGTTCTCATATCACCCTTCTGTGGGAGGGGCAGACTTCATATCTCAAAGCTTTCTTCTGTGTCACCCTGCGGTGGGAAGGGCGGACCTCTGTTCTCATATCACCCGTCTGTGGGAGGGGCAGGTGCCATGTGTTAGCTCTCTCCAAGACTGAATGATTTTATAACTGTATAATTCTGTAGCGTTATATAATGTGTATATACTGCCATGGATCCGTTATGTATATAAATATAGACCTATTTTGAAATGTTTCTAAGTCTGTATCATTGTATGTGATTGGTGAGAAGGAACAGGGTACAATCCAGAAACTATACAACTGATGCTATCCGGGCCGGGATTTATAGAAGGACCATGCAGGCCCGGGACTATGGTGGCAGAATTACAAGGAGGGCAGTAGTAGAGGGGGCAGTGGATAGTAGTACAGAGGGGGGGCAGTGGTTGGGGGTAGTGGTACAGAAGGGGGGCAGTAGTACAGAAGGGGCCAGTGGTTGGGGGTAGTAGTGCAGAGGGGGGGCAGTGGTTGGGGGGTAGTACTACAGAGGGGGGGCAGTGGTTGGGGGGTAGTACTACAGAGGGGGGGTAGTGGTTGGGGGTAGTGGTACAGAAGGGGGGCAGTAGTACAGAAGGGGCCAGTGGTTGGGGGTAGTAGTGCAGAGGGGGGGGCAGTGGTTGGGGGTAGTACTACAGAGGGGGGGCAGTGGTTGGGGGGTAGTACTACAGAGGGGGGGCAGTGGTTGGGGGGTAGTACTACAGAGGGGGGGCAGTGGTTGGGGGTAGTGGTACAGAAGGGGGGCAGTGTTTGGGGGCAGTAGTACAGAAGGGGCCAGTGGTTGGGGGTAGTAGTGCAGAGGGGGGGCAGTGGTTGGGGGGTAGTACTACAGAGGGGGTGCAGGGCAGTATTGCATTGCTGAGGGCAGCAGTGCAGAATTACAGAGGGAAGATATAATTATGGGGGGGGGCAGTAATTTTGAGGAAGGCAGATTTGCAGGAGGGCAGTAGTGCATTTGTGAGGGGAATAATATGGGAATGTAAAGTTCTTTTCTTTAGCATGAGAGGGTAAGGGGGGGTAATTTTCATTATCTTGTTTGGTAGCAGGGAATTGAACAGAACTCCCCCATCATGCATTGTTTCACCAGTAAATTCTGGAAGCAGCCTCTGGGGGAGCCCTTGTTCCCACTTTCCAGTGCCCAGAGAACCAATCAGAGGCCGTTTCACATGGGCATACAAATGTGTGTCTGTAACTATGGCACTTACATGCTTTATCAATGCCATGTCATGTAAAATGCGGGTGACCTTGTATGTAGGATTTCCCCATGTACCGCTTAGTATTTAACGTCATGTGCACATTACCCCCTTGACATACACTGTACACGTCCTTATAAACCTCAGACATAGTGGTGCCGCTAGTAGCAATGTAAAAAGGTGTTGAACTCCACCAGGCTGATTTATGTGCAGGCTGCATGAAGCACCTGGATTGGTCAGAGGAGCTAATGAACTGAAGTGATAGCAGCAGTGACCAGGAGAACTGACAGAGGGGCAGTGACCAGGAGAACTGACAGAGGAGCAGTAGTGAAGTAGTGACCATGAGACTGATAGAGAGACAGAGAAGCAGTGAGCAAGAGAACTGACGGAGGGGCAGCAGTGAGCAGGAGAACTGACAGAAAGGGCAGCAGTGAGCAGGAGAACTGACAGAAAGGGCAGCAGTGAGCAGGAGAACTGACAGAAGGGGCAGCAGTGAGCAGGAGAACTGACAGAGGGGCAGCAGTGAGCATGAGAACTGACAGAGGGGCAGCAGTGAGCAGGAGAACTGACAGAGGGGCAGCAGTGAGCAGGAGAACTGACAGAGGGGCAGCAGTGAGCAGGAGAACTGACAGAGGGGCAGCAGTGAGCAGGAGAACTGACAGAAAGGGCAGCAGTGAGCAGGAGAACTGACAGAAAGGGCAGCAGTGAGCAGGAGAACTGACAGAAAGGGCAGCAGTGAGCAGGAGAACTGACAGAAGGGGCAGCAGTGAGCAGGAGAACTGACAGAGGGGCAGCAGTGAGCATGAGAACTGACAGAGGGGCAGCAGTGAGCAGGAGAACTGACAGAGGGGCAGCAGTGAGCAGGAGAACTGACAGAGGGGCAGCAGTGAGCAGGAGAACTGACAGAGGGGCAGCAGTGAGCAGGAGAACTGACAGAAAGGGCAGCAGTGAGCAGGAGAACTGACAGAAAGGGCAGCAGTGAACAGGAGAACTGACAGAAAGGGCAGCAGTGAGCAGGAGAACTGACAGAAAGGACAGCAGTGAGCAGGAGAACTGACAGAAAGGGCAGCAGTGAGCAGGAGAACTGACAGAGGGGCAGCAGTGAGCAGGAGAACTGACAGAGGGGCAGCAGTGAGCAGGAGAACTGACAGAGGGGCAGCAGTGAGCAGGAGAACTGACAGAGGGGCAGCAGTGAGCAGGTGAACTGACAGAGGGGCAGCAGTGAGCAGGAGAACTGACAGAGGGGCAGCAGTGAGCAGGAGAACTGACAGAAGGGCAGCAGTGAGCAGGAGAACTGACAGAGGGGCAGCAGTGAGCAGGAGAACTGACAGAGGGGCAGCAGTGAGCAGGAGAACTGACAGAGGGGCAGCAGTGAACAGGAGAACTGACAGAGGGGCAGCAGTGAGCAGGAGAACTGACAGAGGGGCAGCAGTGAGCAGGAGAACTGACAGAAAGGGCAGCAGTGAGCAGGGGAACTGACAGAGGGGCAGCAGTGAGCAGGAGAACTGACAGAGGGGCAGCAGTGAGCAGGAGAACTGACAGAGGGGCAGCAGTGAGCAGGAGAACTGACAGAGGGGCAGCAGTGAGCAGGAGAACTGACAGAGGGGCAGCAGTGAGCAGGAGAACTGACAGAGGGGCAGCAGTGAGCAGGAGAACTGACAGAAAGGGCAGCAGTGAGCAGGAGAACTGACAGAGGGGCAGCAGTGAGCAGGAGAACTGACAGAGGGGCAGCAGTGAGCAGGAGAACTGACAGAGGGGCAGCAGTGAACAGGAGAACTGACAGAGGGGCAGCAGTGAGCAGGAGAACTGACAGAGGGGCAGCAGTGAGCAGGAGAACTGACAGAAAGGGCAGCAGTGAGCAGGAGAACTGACAGAGGGGCAGCAGTGAGCAGGAGAACTGACAGAGGGGCAGCAGTGAGCAGGAGAACTGACAGAAAGGGCAGCAGTGAGCAGGAGAACTGACAGAGGGGCAGCAGTGAGCAGGAGAACTGACAGAGGGGCAGCAGTGAGCAGGAGAACTGACAGAGGGGCAGCAGTGAGCAGGAGAACTGACAGAGGGGCAGCAGTGAGCAGGAGAACTGACAGAGGGGCAGCAGTGAGCAGGAGAACTGACAGAGGGGCAGCAGTGAGCAGGAGAACTGACAGAGGGGCAGCAGTGAGCAGGAGAACTGACAGAAAGGGCAGCAGTGAGCAGAGATAGCATTATAAAGAGACATTGATAACGTGATAGAAAGAGGATGAGACCGTGAGATATATTTACCTGTTTACAAGTGACAATTACTCTGACAGGAAAACAACAAATAGTTTCACATATTTATCAGAATATCAGTATTATTTATTCCTTCCATTCTATAAGAAATGTACTGAAAATTTGGCTAATAGTTATGTTTAATCACCAGATAAGAGCGATGTGTCCGGTGACAGAGACTCTTACCTCAGTCACACAGAACCTCCATTATAACTGTAGCCAACTGTTACCTCAGGGACATCCTCCATCTTGTGGAGGTCTCATCAGGGACATCTTCCATCTTGTGATTGTCACCCTAGAGACATCCTAAATATTTTGCTTGTTGCATCAGACATCCTCCATCTTGTGATTGTCATTTCAGAGACATCCTCCATCTTGTGGTTGACATCCATATTGCCTCATTACCACAAAGACTATTGATTGTTCATAGAGAAAGGAAAATAGTAATTATTTTATCTGATATGTTGTATGTAGAAATGTAAAAATGTGTTTTAACTGCTGTGCTATTTCCATCACTGCTGCCAAAACACACACAGGAAGTGAATATTGATTTAGATTTAAGAGTAAAATATCTGTGAGTAGCATTGCTTATAAATAGAAAATTGTAATTATATGGTATTTGTTGTTAATCATTATTTGTCCCCCAAAAAACATTTTAGTAATATATTTAATGCTTCTGAATAAAAAATTTGATGTTACTTAATTTTTGGTGTCCTACTTGTATTGGTGACCCGAGGGATCTCTGTCCCACTGCTGTGTCGTGGTTCAAAGAGCATTCGGAGACCAGGTACGATCCGCACTACAACCTAAAGACACCAACCTATAGGAGTGTTACATGTACCTTCTGGTCACTAGGACACTGGAGCTAATAAACATCACTGCTTCAAGATCCTGCTCTGACGACTACTTACCTGCTGTAATTCCTGTGACCTGTAGATGAAACCACTCTAATTCTTCAGTTTCTGAGGTTTGGACCCAGCATCCAGTACCACCACTCTGCCTGCTACCTGCAGCTCTGGTCAGTGTGATAGGTCAGGGGGGAACCATCCACAGCACCCTGATCTATAGGAAGGGATCAGGGGTACCAGCCCAGGTGCCCAGTGATGGGGTACACTAGTAGTGAGAGATACCCAGAAGGACGCGGATCTAGGTGCCGGTGAAGGAGCCTACTGGTGGCAGCAGAAGCCCCTCCTACTGCGGTTAGAGTGCGCAATTCGGTTAAAGAAAGGGAATGGTGGCAAAGTAAGTCCAACCCGTCCCCAGCAGCGGACAGGGCGGCACAGGGGGTCTATCCTGTCCTGTATAAAGGACTCGTTGCCAGAAGACCATGATTCCCATTCTGCCTCTCTCAGTTCCACCACCTGCACATAATGTATTGAACCTTTAAAATACAACCTAGGAGTAGAACCTGCGGTAATAGTGTCAGGGGTATAAAGCTGAAAATAGAGGAACGGTCTAATTATTAAGATTTATAAATAAATCAGATTTGATGCATCATTCAGTGAAGATTCTGCTGAACATTTACTAGAAGTTCTGTATCCACCGCTCTGCGTCTCCCTCTAATTCATCGTTTCTCGGGTAGATAATGACTTTGTCCTATTAACCTAATTCTTTCTCTCCGATTCTATTGTTCCTGCTCATGACCAGGAAAGAAGAATTTGGTGTTTATCTCTCATCTCTCCGGGCTCAGGAGCTTCACATGTAACAATGTAACAATCCTTTCAGTGTTTGATGGAAGAAAAGAAAAATCTTCCTGTGAGATACAAATAAAGGCGGCGCGGAGAGTGATACTATTATATACCGCGTAACACTTACATTCACCTGCCAGGACTGCGTCTATTATAAGAGGGATTACAGATAGTTGTCCCTATTTTCCTACTGTTAGAAAAAATTCTCCATTGTCCCAAATTTATTAGAAGCCATTTGTGTATTTCACCTGTTACGGTTTATTCGTATAATGCACAATATTCCGCAAAGCTGTACAGTGCGAACTACAAGTCATACATAACAGAAATACTAACAGCATAATATGGACCATACAAGAAGCAAACATGAGGATGCACCTCTGTAGTAGATGGGCAGAGACAAGAAGACAGCTAGAGAAAAGGACCAGCACCGGAGAGCTTACAATCTAATGTGGAGGTGCCATAGAATGAGGTGTGGGAGATCCACGAGAGAGGAATCAGGTGGGAGACCAGTAGACTTTGATGAAGAGGAGGGTTATTAGGGCTCCCCTAAAACTGTGAAGACTGGAGGAGCATCTGAGGATGGGCCTGGGAGAGGACAGCGAGAGGTTCTGGAGGGCGGACTCTGGGGCCAGAGATTTGGACGTGTTGTAACTTTGGGAAGTGTTTGAGGATACGGCAGAGAGGTGGACACACAAGGATGGAGGTGTCAGGAGAGGCACCGTGGGTACCGGAGGTGTCAGGAGAGGTACCAGGAGAGGTACCGTGGGTACCGGAGGTGTCAGGAGAGGTACAGTGGGTACCGGAGGTGTCAGGAGAGGTACAGTGGGTACCGGAGGTGTCAGGAGAGGTACCGGAGGTGTCAGGAGAGGTACCGTGGGTACCGGAGGTGTCAGGAGAAGTACCGGAGGTGTCAGGAGAGGTACCGTGGGTACCGGAGGTGTCAGGAGAGGTACCGGAGGTGTCAGGAGAGGTACCGGAGATGTCAGGAGAGGTACCGTGGGTACCGGAGGTGTCAGGAGAGGTACCGTGGGTACCGGAGGTGTCAGGAGAGGTACCGGAGATGTCAGGAGAGGTACCGTGGGTACCGGAGGTGTCAGGAGAGGTACCGGAGATGTCAGGAGAGGTACCGTGGGTACCGGAGGTGTCAGGAGAGGTACCGTGGGTACCGGAGGTGTCAGGAGAGGTATCGGAGGTGTCAGGTACGTCAGGAGAGGTATCAGTAACGGTTTCTCCAGATCACTACTAATCCCACAAGTGCTGGGACCACACTGGACACAGAGTTAATATAAAGAGGGCTTTGTCCTGGGGCCCCAGTGGGGTGTTCAGTCTGCAGCAGGAGGTTGAAGTGAATATATATATATATAAGTATATATAGTGTGATCCCTACAACACCCTCCAGATAATGAGGAAGAACCTGGGCTAAGCCTGGCCCTAGATGGTACATGAGGGGCCCCAGAGGACCATCTATCTCAGCTGTCCTCACTACAGTGGATGACTGGACCCGAAAATATCCGGGGACACAAGAAGAAGGTGCACAGCCCGCAGTGTGGGTGCTGAACCCGATATCTAACCAGGGGGCGGGTGAGACACCCGGAGGGGGGAGAGAGACACCCGGAGGAGACGGGTGAGACACCCGGAGGGGGGTGAGAGACACCAGGAGGGGGGAGGGGGAGAGAGACACCAGGAGGGGGGAGGAGACGGGTGAGAGACACCCGGAGGGGGGAGAGAGACACCCGGGGGGGGGGGGAGGAGACGGGTGAGACACCCGGAGTGGGGAGGAGACGGGTGAGAGACACCCGGAGGGGGGAGGAGACGGGTGAGAGACACCCGGAGTGGGGAGGAGACGGGTGAGACACCCGGAGTGGGGAGGAGACGGGTGAGAGACACCCGGAGTGGGGAGGAGACGGGTGAGACACCCGGAGTGGGGAGGAGACGGGTGAGACACCCGGAGTGGGGAGGAGACGGGTGAGAGACACCCGGAGTGGGGAGGAGACGGGTGAGACACCCGGAGTGGGGAGGAGACGGGTGAGACACCCGGAGTGGGGAGGAGACGGGTGAGACACCCGGAGTGGGGAGGAGACGGGTGAGACACCCGGAGTGGGGAGGAGACGGGTGAGACACCCGGAGTGGGGAGGAGACGGGTGAGAGACACCCGGAGTGGGGAGGAGACGGGTGAGACACCCGGAGTGGGGAGGAGACGGGTGAGACACCCGGAGCAGGATGTGACTGCAGCCTCCTGCTGGGGAGGAGATAAGAGGCCGCTGAGAGGAAGAGGAGGAGCAGAGACCGCAGGAGACAGCCCGGAGCTGTGAGTAACTGTACTGAGAGACAGCCGGGGAGAGAGAGAGACTGCAGGGAGAGAGACAGCTGGGGTCAGAGAGAGAGAGACTGCAGGGAGAGAGAGAGAGACTGCAGGGAGAGAGAGAGACAGCTGGGGTCAGAGAGAGAGAGACAGCTGGGGTCAGAGAGGGAGACAGCTGGGGTCAGAGAGAGAGAGACTGCAGGGAGAGAGACAGCTGGGGTCAGAGAGAGAGAGACAGCCGGGGCCAGAGAGAGAGACAGCCGGGGCCAGAGAGAGAGACAGCCGGGATCAGAGAGAGAGACAGCCGGGGTCAGAGAGAGAGAGACTGCAGGGAGAGAGAGAGAGACTGCAGGGAGAGAGAGACAGCTGGGGTCAGAGAGAGAGAGACAGCTGGGGTCAGAGAGGGAGACAGCTGGGGTCAGAGAGGGAGACAGCTGGGGTCAGAGAGAGACTGCAGGGAGAGAGAGAGACAGCCGGGGCCAGAGAGAGAGAGACAGCCGGGGCCAGAGAGAGAGAGACAGCCGGGGCCAGAGAGAGAGACAGCCGGGGCCAGAGAGAGAGACAGCCGGAGCCAGAGAGAGAGACAGCCGGGGTCAGAGAGAGAGACAGCCGAGGTCAGAGAGAGAGACTGCAGGGAGAGAGAGAGAGAGACTGCAGGGAGAGAGAGAGAGAGACTGCAGGGAGAGAGAGAGAGAGACTGCAGGGAGAGAGAGAGAGAGACTGCAGGGAGAGAGAGAGAGAGAGAGAGACAGCCGGGGTCAGAGAGAGAGACTGCAGGGAGAGAGAGAGAGAGAGACTGCAGGGAGAGAGAGAGAGAGACTGCAGGGAGAGAGAGAGAGAGACTGCAGGGAGAGAGAGAGAGAGACTGCAGGGAGAGAGAGAGAGAGAGAGACAGCCGGGGTCAGAGAGAGAGACTGCAGGGAGAGAGAGAGAGAGAGACTGCAGGGAGAGAGAGAGAGAGACAGCCGGGGTCAGAGAGAGAGACTGCAGGGAGAGAGAGAGAGAGAGACAGCCGGGGTCAGAGAGAGAGACAGCCGGGGTCAGAGAGAGAGACAGCTGGGGTCAGAGAGAGAGACTGCAGGGAGAGAGAAAGAGACAGCTGGGGTCAGAGAGAGAGACTGCAGGGAGAGAGAGAGACAGCCGGGGTCAGGGAGAGAGACTGCAGAGAGACAGTGTTAGACAGTCAGATTGGTGTTGCCCCCCCCCCCCCCCCCACTTATTCCTCAGTCCCTGATTTACTGCTGCCCCCCCCCAGACAATCTGATCCTATATCTGACAGACTAACACCTCAGGTGTCTGTTTACGGTAACATAAATATTGTGTATTATGGTTTATTCGGTATCACAGGCTGAGACATGGGGTGGGGACACCGCCTGACATTGGGCCAGCGAGGGCAGGATTAGGGGGACACTGGTGGGCTTGTGAGGACCATGTACAACTAAAGGGTGATGTAGAGTCTGACTGACCCCGGAGACTGTTCCCCAGGTGGAGGTGTCACAGGAGAGATCTGGGAGACAGATTTGGTTATTCGTGTGGAGTCATTGGCAGAACGGGGGCAGGGGGGGGGGGGGGCCGGGGCTGTGAAGTGAGACGAGGTCAGAGATTTAGGGGTCTATGTATCAATTTATCGCGGTGCAACTTAGTATCGCAGTGATATATATTTATGTACCGTTGAGATGCACCGTGTGGGGGCCACTCTGGGAGCCCCGGCGAGGTGACCCCTCTGCAGCGAAGTATTTTCCTGCCGGTGATAGGAGGCGCACGGCACTGCCACAGGAACGGGTTCTGCGAAGCCGAAGAGACTTCAGCTGAATCCCATAGGAAATGATAGATAGCGCTATCTCAGGATGGCGCTATCTGTCGGTACAATGTGAAGCTTATTAAAGGTTCATGCGTTGCAGAACATAGTAATCTATGAGGACTGCGATGCTGTGAAATCCCCTCCGTTCGTCAGTTAATCCGTAGTAACTACACTTAAAAGATGCAGAAACTACTGTCTCCGCATCTTTTAAGTGTCAAAACTGCTTGATGCACAGACCCCACAGGGTGGTCAATGGAGGCTGAACACTTTGTAGACGAGGAGTTTGAATTAGAGTCTGGAGGGATCAGAGCCGGCCTAGGGATTGGCAGAGGCAGGAGTGGAGCAGAGCGAGAGGACATCCATTTTGCCGCAATGTTGAGAATGGTTTGGTGAGGAGAGAGGTAGTCTGGGTGGGAAGTGATGAGACAGTGGATGAGAAAGGGTGGTGTCCTGCCAATGTTATCCATGCAGGACGTGCGTGCGAAGGAGAGGGTGCAGGAAGGGTGACGTGCGGGAAGGACACCTGAACAGCAGAGGAGATTGTGTTGTCCACGATGATGAAGATGATGAACGCTAAGTAACATTGAGACACCCATAAGGAGATGACAGAGACAGCTGGACACATGAGAGAGGAGAGTACAGTATATTTGGGTGTCATCAGTGTAGAGGTCGTGCTGGAGACCGAGGGACTTCTCTAAGAGTGGACAACAAGAAAAGCAGAGGGCTGAGGATGGAGCCCAATGGGTAGACGAGTGGCGGAGCAGGAGCTGGCGGTAGAGACGTAGTACGTGGAGAGGGAGATGGGGAACCAGGAGAGAACAGAGCCATGAAGGCTGGTAGAGTGAAACAGATGGGTGGTCAATGGTGTCACAAGAAGGTCCGATGAGCCCGGAGACTGATCCTTACACTTAGCAGACAGAAGGTCATTGGTGAACTGGGAGGAGAATGGGGCATAGTAGGTGATTGAGCTGGTGATGGGGGTTTGGGTTACTTGGTGTAAATAAGACACTCAGTTTGTTTGGCGAGGGAGGTGGCTGATGAACAGGGCGATAGCGGGACCTTTCCTCCAGCAACGCTTATCAATTTATTAGATAATGGGTCTGCTTGGAGTACTGGGATTTATAACGTCCTACAATACATAGCATGGGGTTATTATAATGTACAGGGAAATTCCATGTACACACCAATCCCCTCCAATTATACACTGACCCTCCGTGTACACACCAATCCCCTCCAATTATACACTGACCCACTGTGTACACACCAATCCCCTCCAATTATACACTGACCCACTGTGTACACACCAATCCCCTCCAATTATACACTGACCCACTGTGTACACACCAATCCCCTCCAATTATACACTGACCCACTGTGTACACACCAATCCCCTCCAATTATACACTGACCCTCCGTGTACACACCAATCCTCTCCAATTATACACTGACCCTCCGTGTACACACCAATCCCCTCCAATTATACACTGACCCTCCGTGTACACACCAATCCCTTCCAATTATAAACTGACCCTCTGTGTACACATCAATCCTCTCCAATTATACACTGACCCACTGTGTACACACCAATCCTCTCCAATTATAAACTGACCCTCTGTGTACACATCAATCCTCTCCAATTATACACTGACCCACTGTGTACACACCAATCCCCTCCAATTATACACTGACCCACTGTGTACACACCAATCCCTTCCAATTATACACTGACCCTCCGTGTACACACCAATCCCCTCCAATTATACACTGACCCTCCGTGTACACACCAATCCCCTCCAATTATACACTGACCCTCCGTGTACACACCAATCCCCTCCAATTATACACTGACCCTCCGTGTACACACCAATCCTCTCCAATTATACACTGACCCTCCGTGTACACACCAATCCCCTCCAATTATACACTGACCCTCCGTGTACACACCAATCCCCTCCAATTATACACTGACCCTCCGTGTACACACCAATCCCTTCCAATTATACACTGACCCTCCGTGTACACACCAATCCCCTCCAATTATACACTGACCCTCCGTGTACACACCAATCCCCTCCAATTATACACTGACCCTCCGTGTACACACCAATCCTCTCCAATTATACACTGACCCTCCGTGTACACACCAATCCCCTCCAATTATACACTGACCCTCCGTGTACACACCAATCCTCTCCAATTATACACTGACCCTCCGTGTACACACCAATCCCCTCCAATTATACACTGACCCACTGTGTACACACCAATCCCCTCCAATTATACACTGACCCACTGTGTACACACCAATCCCCTCCAATTATACACTGACCCACTGTGTACACACCAATCCCCTCCAATTATACACTGACCCACTGTGTACACACCAATCCCCTCCAATTATACACTGACCCACTGTGTACACACCAATCCCCTCCAATTATACACTGACCCTCCGTGTACACACCAATCCTCTCCAATTATACACTGACCCTCCGTGTACACACCAATCCCCTCCAATTATACACTGACCCTCCGTGTACACACCAATTCTCTCCAATTATACACTGACCCTCCGTGTACACACCAATCCCCTCCAATTATACACTGACCCTCCGTGTACACACCAATCCCCTCCAATTATACACTGACCCTCCGTGTACACACCAATCCTCTCCAATTATACACTGACCCTCCGTGTACACACCAATCCCCTCCAATTATACACTGACCCTCCGTGTACACACCAATCCTCTCCAATTATACACTGACCCTCCGTGTACACACCAATCCCCTCCAATTATACCCTGACCCTCCGTGTACACACCAATCCTCTCCAATTATACACTGACCCTCCGTGTACACACCAATCCCCTCCAATTATACACTGACCCTCCGTGTACACACCAATCCCCTCCAATTATACACTGACCCTCCGTGTACACACCAATCCCCTCCAATTATACACTGACCCTCCGTGTACACACCAATCCTCTCCAATTATACACTGACCCTCCGTGTACACACCAATCCCCTCCAATTATACACTGACCCTCCGTGTACACACCAATCCCCTCCAATTATACACTGACCCTCCGTGTACACACCAATCCCCTCCAATTATACACTGACCCACTGTGTACACACCAATCCCCTTCAATTATACACTGACCCTCTGTGTACACACCAATCCTCTCCAATTATAAACTGACCCTCTGTGTACACATCAATCCTCTCCAATTATACACTGACCCACTGTGTACACACCAATCCCCTCCAATTATACACTGACCCACTGTGTACACACCAATCCCTTCCAATTATACACTGACCCTCCGTGTACACACCAATCCCCTCCAATTATACACTGACCCTCCGTGTACACACCAATCCCCTCCAATTATACACTGACCCTCCGTGTACACACCAATCCCCTCCAATTATACACTGACCCTCCGTGTACACACCAATCCTCTCCAATTATACACTGACCCTCCGTGTACACACCAATCCCCTCCAATTATACACTGACCCTCCGTGTACACACCAATCCCCTCCAATTATACACTGACCCTCCGTGTACACACCAATCCCTTCCAATTATACACTGACCCTCCGTGTACACACCAATCCCCTCCAATTATACACTGACCCTCCGTGTACACACCAATCCCCTCCAATTATACACTGACCCTCCGTGTACACACCAATCCTCTCCAATTATACACTGACCCTCCGTGTACACACCAATCCCCTCCAATTATACACTGACCCTCCGTGTACACACCAATCCTCTCCAATTATACACTGACCCTCCGTGTACACACCAATCCCCTCCAATTATACACTGACCCTCCGTGTACACACCAATCCCCTCCAATTATACACTGACCCTCCGTGTACACACCAATCCCCTCCAATTATACACTGACCCTCCGTGTACACACCAATCCCCTCCAATTATACACTGACCCTCCGTGTACACACCAATCCCCTCCAATTATACACTGACCCTCCGTGTACACACCAATCCCCTCCAATTATACACTGACCCTCCGTGTACACACCAATCCCTTCCAATTATACACTGACCCTCCGTGTACACACCAATCCTCTCCAATTATACACTGAGCCTCCGTGTACACACCAATCCTCTCCAATTATACACTGACCCACTGTGTACACATCAATCCTCTCCAATTATACACTGACCCTCCGTGTACACACCAATCCCCTCCAATTATACACTGACCCTCCGTGTACACACCAATCCCCTCCAATTATACACTGACCCTCCGTGTACACACCAATCCCCTCCAATTATACACTGACCCTCTGTGTACACACCAATCCTCTCCAATTATACACTGACCCTCTGTGTACACATCAATCCTCTCCAATTATACACTGACCCACTGTGTACACACCAATCCCCTCCAATTATACACTGACCCTCCGTGTACACACCAATCCCTTCCAATTATACACTGACCCTCCGTGTACACACCAATCCCCTCCAATTATACACTGACCCTCCGTGTACACACCAATCCCCTCCAATTATACACTGACCCTCCGTGTACACACCAATCCTCTCCAATTATACACTGACCCTCCGTGTACACACCAATCCCCTCCAATTATACACTGACCCTCCGTGTACACACCAATCCCCTCCAATTATACACTGACCCTCCGTGTACACACCAATCCCCTCCAATTATACACTGACCCACTGTGTACACACCAATCCTATTCTTGAAAGCTGACGGTGCATGTTCTGATATAAACAGCTGGATAAAACCTATGTATGTGTGTTTTTCTCTCTCTCTGTACAGGAAACTCTGGGATTTCCTTCCTCTACAACAGGACGGGAAAACAACACAGAGAAAGGGAGAGAGAGTGACAGCCATACAGGGGGAGAGAGGGAGAGTGACAACTCTACGGAGAGAGAGTAACAGCCATACAGGGGGAGAGAGGGAGAGTGACAACCCTACGGAGAGAGAGTAACAGCCATACAGGGGGAGAGAGGGAGAGTGACAACCCTACGGAGAGAGAGTAACAGCCATACAGGGGGAGAGAGGGAGAGTGACAACCCTACGGGGAGAGAGTGACAGTCCTAGGGGGGAAGAGAGGGAGAGTGACAGTCATAGGGGGGAAGAGAGGGAGAGTGACAGTCATAGGGGGGAAGAGAGGGTGAGTGTCAGCCCTACGAAGGGAGAGTGACAGCCCTAGAGTGAGAGAGGTTGACAGTTGTGTAGGGGCAGTAGAGTGGGGTGACATCCCTAGGTGAACGAGAGACAGATCCCAGCGGGGATGCGGGGAAGAGACACTAAGTGACACTGTAGGATGGGGGAGAGAGGGTGAGAGCCCAGGGAACGCTAGGAGTTATAGAGATTGCTGTCACCAAACATCAGAAGCTCAAGAGAAAGTGACTTAATACTTTGGTGGTCGCTCTGTATCATGGCTTCCAAGGATTATGACCATTTATTCAAACTTCTACTTATTGGAGATTCGGGTAAGTTTAGTGAGAGCAATTCTAGCACAAAGTCCTCTCCTAGCAGGTGATCTACACTGTGCAAATCTCTGTATCTCATCTCATACTGCGTTATCTGTACCGCGATTGTGTCATCGTGTGCTAATAACACACTGAGCCAACATTATTATATCTCGCTCTCCCTGTATCCTTCTGTCTCTGTCCCGCTCGCCCTGTATCCTTCTGTCTCTCTCGCGCTGTCTCGCTCGCCCTGTATCCTTCTGTCTCTGTCCCGCTCACCCTGTATCCTTCTGTCTCTCTCGCGCTGTCCCGCTCGCCCTGTATCCTTCTGTCTCTCTCACCCTGTATCCTTCTGTCTCTCTCGCGCTGTCTCGCTCGCCCTGTATCCTTCTGTCTCTCTCACCCTGTATCCTTCTGTCTCTCTCGCGCTGTCTCGCTCGCCCTGTATCCTTCTGTCTCTGTCCAGCTCGCCCTGTATCCTTCTGTCTCTCTCGCGCTGTCTCGCTCGCCCTGTATCCTTCTGTCTCTGTCCAGCTCGCCCTGTATCCTTCTGTCTCTCTCGTGCTGTCTCGCTCACCCTGTATCCTTCTGTCTCTGTCTCGCTCGCCCTGTATCCTTCTGTCTCTGTCGCGCTCACCCTGTATCCTTCTGTCTCTGTCGCGCTCGCCCTGTATCCTTCTGTCTCTGTCGCGCTCGCCCTGTATCCTTCTGTCTCTGTCTCGCTCACCCTGTATCCTTCTGTCTCTCTCGCGCTGTCCCGCTCGCCCTGTATCCTTCTGTCTCTCTCACCCTGTATCCTTCTGTCTCTCTCACGCTGTCTCGCTCGCCCTGTATCCTTCTGTCTCTCTCACCCTGTATCCTTCTGTCTCTCTCGCGCTGTCTCGCTCGCCCTGTATCCTTCTGTCTCTGTCCAGCTCACCCTGTATCCTTCTGTCTCTCTCGCGCTGTCTCGCTCGCCCTGTATCCTTCTGTCTCTGTCCAGCTCGCCCTGTATCCTTCTGTCTCTCTCGTGCTGTCTCGCTCACCCTGTATCCTTCTGTCTCTGTCTCGCTCGCCCTGTATCCTTCTGTCTCTGTCGTGCTCACCCTGTATCCTTCTGTCTCTGTCGCGCTCGCCCTGTATCCTTCTGTCTCTGTCGCGCTCGCCCTGTATCCTTCTGTCTCTGTCTCGCTCGCCCTGTATCCTTCTGTCTCTCTCGCGCTGTCCCGCTCGCCCTGTATCCTTCTGTCTCTCTCGCCCTGTCTCGCTTGCCCTGTATCCTTCTGTCTCTCGCCCTGTCTCGCTCGCCCTGTATCCTGTTTCTGTCTCGCTCGCCCTGTATCCTTCTTTCTCTGTCTCGCTCGCCCTGTATCCTGTCTCTGTCTCGCTCGCCCTGTATCCTTCTGTCTCTCTTGCGCTGTCTCGCTCGCCCTGTATCCTTCTGTCTCTCGCCCTGTCTCGCTCACCCTGTATCCTTCTGTCTCTCTCGCGCTGTCTCGCTCACCCTGTATCCTTCTGTCTCGCTCACCCTGTATCCTTCTGTCTCGCTCACCCTGTATCCTTCTGTCTCGCTCGCCCTGTGTCCTTCTGTCTCTGTCTCGCTCGCCCTGTATCCTTCTGTCTCTGTCTCGCTCGCCCTGTATCCTTCTGTCTCTCA
Source organism: Mixophyes australis (assembly GCA_036250195.1). Taxonomy (NCBI): domain Eukaryota; kingdom Metazoa; phylum Chordata; class Amphibia; order Anura; family Limnodynastidae; genus Mixophyes; species Mixophyes australis. The sequence goes on from JAVHZZ010000007.1 coordinate 1,768,410, forward strand.
CCCTGTCTCGCTCGCCCTGTATCCTTCTGTCTCTCTCGCGCTCGCCCTGTATCCTTCTGTCTCTCTCGCGCTGTCTCGCTCACCCTGTATCCTTCTGTCTCTGTCTCGCTCGCCCTGTATCCTTCTGTCTCTCGCCCTGTCTCGCTCACCCTGTATCCTTCTGTCTCTCTCGCGCTCGCCCTGTATCCTTCTGTCTCTCTTGCGCTGTCTCGCTCGCCCTGTATCCTTCTGTCTCTCGCCCTGTCTCGTTCACCCTGTATCCTTCTGTCTCTCTCGCGCTCGCCCTGTATCCTTCTGTCTCTCTCGTGCTGTCTCGCTCACCCTGTATCCTTCTGTCTCTGTCTCGCTCACCCTGTATCCTTCTGTCTCTGTCTCGCTCGCCCTGTATCCTTCTGTCTCTGTCTCGCTCGCCCTGTATCCTTCTGTCTCTCTCGCGCTCGCCCTGTATCCTTCTGTCTCTCTCGCGCTGTCTCGCTCACCCTGTATCCTTCTGTCTCTGTCTCGCTCGCCCTGTATCCTTCTGTCTCTCACCCTGTCTCGCTCGCTCTGTATCCTTCTGTCTCTGTCTCGCTCACCCTGTATCCTTCTGTCTCTCTCGCGCTGTCCCGCTCACCCTGTATCCTTCTGTCTCTGTCCCGCTCACCCTGTATCCTTCTGTCTCTCTCGCGCTGTCTCGCTCACCCTGTATCCTTCTGTCTTTGTCTCGCTCGCCCTGTATCCTTCTGTCTCTGTCTCGCTCGCCCTGTATCCTTCTGTCTCTCTCGCGCTGTCCCGCTCGCCCTGTATCCTTCTGTCTCTCTCGCGCTGTCCCGCTCGCCCTGTATCCTTCTGTCTCTGTCCCGCTCGCCCTGTATCCTTCTGTCTCTCGCCCTGTCTCGCTCACCCTGTATCCTTCTGTCTCTCGCCCTGTCTCGCTCACCCTGTATCCTTCTGTCTCTCTCGCGCTGTCCCGCTCGCCCTGTATCCTTCTGTCTCTCTCGCGCTGTCCCGCTCGCCCTGTATCCTTCTGTCTCTCGCCCTGTCTCGCTCACCCTGTATCCTTCTGTCCCTCGCCCTGTCTCGCTCACCCTGTATCCTTCTGTCTTGCTCACACTCGCCCTGTATCCTTCTGTCTCTCGCCCTGTCTCGCTCACCCTGTATCCTTCTGTCTTGCTCACACTCGCCCTATATTCCCTCTATTTGGTCTTGGACTCGCACTCATTGAATAGTATTATTGAAGCCATCTCACTTGGTTGTTTTCCATCCTAGGTGTGGGGAAAAGCAGTTTGTTACTGAGATTTTCAGACAATTCGTTCTCTGGTGAGTATGTAAATGCCCCCTCGCCCTTCTTGCTATTCTCTCTGTTTAGTGCCCCCCCCCCCCCCCTCATTACATTACGTTCTCTGTCTCCTTGGTTTCCTTCTGTATAATGTTCCTGGCCTACCTCCATCTTACAGGTAGTTACATAACCACAATTGGAGTTGACTTTAAGATTCGAACTCTGGTTCTGGATGGAGAACGAGTGAAACTCCAGATCTGGGACACAGCGGGTCAGGAGCGGTTCCGGACTATAACATCAACGTGAGCAACAAACGGGAAATTGAGGAATCTTTAGATAAGAATTAAAGTAGATGAAGGGTAGAATGGTGCAGAAGCTAAAAATGGGGGGGGGGGGGTCATAAGTAGTGGTATGAGAACTAGGAGGGGGACAGATCATAGTAATGGGGGGGGGGTCATAAGTAGTATAAGAGCTGGGGGGGGACAGATCATAGTAATGTGGGGGGGGGGGGTAGCGAGTAGTATAAGAGCTGGGGGGGGGGACAGAAGCTAGTAATGTGGGGGGGGGGGTAATAAGTAGTGGTATGAGAACTAGGAGGGGGACAGATCATAGTAATGTGGGGGGGTCATAAGTAGTATAAGAGCTGGGGGGGGACAGATCATAGTAATGTGGGGGGGTAATAAGTAGTGGTATAAGAGCTGGGGGGGGGGGTAATGAGTAGTATAAGAGCTGGGGGGGGGGACAGAAGCTAGTAATCGGGGGGGTAGTTAGTAGTATAAGAACTGGGGGGGGTAATGAGTAGTAGTATAAGAGCTGGGGGGGGGACAGAAGCTAGTAATGGTGGGGGTTAGTGAGTAGTAGTAGTATAAGAGCTGGGGGGGATGGAAGCTAGTAATCGGGGGGTAGTAAGTAGTAGTATAAGAACTGCGGGGAGGGAACAGACGAGGGAGGAATACACAGAGAGTAATGTGTGCTGATCCTCTGTTACCCCCTCGCAGGTATTACCGGAACACACATGGCGTGATTGTGGTTTATGATGTCACCAACCCAGAATCCTTTGTAAATGTGAAGCGATGGCTGCATGAGATCACCCAGAACTGTGACAGTGTGTGCACTGTGCTCGGTAAGGATTTCACTGACCGCGGCTTGGGGTGGGCACTGCTGGGCACGGGCAGAGGATGGTGGGCATTTCTGGGCTGGAAACACTGGGTGAGGGGCACTGCATGGACTGGGCAGTCAGTGACTTGTCCATACACAGACATTGGTGAATGTCCAGACAACTGGAATCAGTAACATTTTCTATAATTACAATATTATTAGCACTTAATATATTATTATTAAATTATGCAGTGGTATCATTACGCAGCTCTGTAGAAGGAATATTGAATTGCTAACATCAGTCCCTGCCTCACTCAATCTGAAATCCTATCCCCTGGTGAGCACCAATCCCTTGGTCACAGTGCTGTGATGCAACAATCCTAACCCTGTCCCCTCTGGCCTCACCTTCTCTGGCATGGTCCCTCCGACGCGATGCCTCGCTGCCTCCGACGCGATGCCTCGCTGCCTCCGACGCGATGCCTCGCTGCCTCCGACGCGATGCCTCGCTGCCTCCGACGTGATGCCTTGCTGCCTCCGACGTGATGCCTCACTGCCTCCGACCCGATGCCTCGTTGCCTCCGACGCGATGCCTCGCTCCCCCCCCCCGACGTGATGCCTCGCTGCCTCCGACGTGATGCCTCGCTGCCTCCGGCGCGATGCCTCGCTGCCTCCAACGCGGTGCCTCACTGCCTCCGACGCGATGCCTCGCTGCCTCCGGCGCGATGCCTCGCTCCCCCGACGTGATGCCTCGCTGCCTCCGACGTGATGCCTCGCTGCCTCCGACGTGATGCCTCGCTGCCTCCGACGTGATGCCTCGCTGCCTCCGACGTGATGCCTCGCTGCCTCCGACGTGATGCCTCGCTGCCTCCGGCGTGATGCCTCGCTGCCTCCGACTTGATGCCTCGCTCCCCCGACGTGATACCTCGCTCCCCCAGTCCTGGCCTCGCTTCCCCCAATGCGGTGCTATGGTCCTTACCTCGCTCCCTCCAACATGATGCTTATCTGCCTCCGGCGCGTTGCTTCGGCCTCTGACCTGGTACCACAGTGCTGAGCCTACATTACATTCCTGAACTATGAGCTTCTGGTGCAGCTGATTAGATGATTGTTCTCTCTACCTGAGCACCTGACACCCCCTTACCTCATCCATTACAGTGGGTAATAAAGACGATGACCCTTCTCGAAAACGTGTGGAAGCTGCTGATGCTAAAAGGTTCAGTGATCAGATGGGAGTCAGACTGTACGAGACGAGTGCAAAGGAGAATCGCAACGTAGAGGAGGTGAGAGGAACGTTCCTGATCGTAGCCGCTGTATTAATGTGTGTGTTATACTGTGTGTGTGTGTTATTCTGTGTGTGTGTGTTATACTGTGTGTGATACTGTGTGTGTGTGTTATACTGTGTGTGTTATACTGTGTGTGTTATACTGTGTGTGTGTGTGTGTTATACTGTGTGTGTGTGATACTGTGTGTGTGTTATACTGTGTGTGTTATACTGTGTGTGTTATACTGTGTGTGTGTGTTATACTGTGTGTGTGTTATACTGTGTGTGTGTTATACTGTGTGTGTGTGATACTGTGTGTGTGTGATACTGTGTGTGTGTGTGTGTGTGTGATACTGTGTGTGTGTGATACTGTGTGTGTGTGATACTGTGTGTGTGATACTGTGTGTGTTATACTGTGTGTGTTATACTGTGTGTGTGTTATACTGTGTGTGTGTTATACTGTGTGTGTGATACTGTGTGTGTGTGTTATACTGTGTGTGTTATACTGTGTGTGTTATACTGTGTGTGTTATACTGTGTGTGTGTGTGTGTTATACTGTGTGTGTGATACTGTGTGTGTGTGTTATACTGTGTGTGTGATACTGTGTGTGTGTGATATACTGTGTGTGTGTTATACTGTGTGTGTGTTATACTGTGTGTGATACTGTGTGTGTGTGTGATACTGTGTGTGTGTGTGTGATACTGTGTGTGTGTGATACTGTGTGTGTGTGTGTTATACTGTGTGTGTGTGTAATACTGTGTGTGTGTGTGTGATACTGTGTGTGTGTGTTATACTGTGTGTGTGTGTTATACTGTGTGTGTGTGATACTGTGTGTGTGTTATACTGTGTGTGTGTGTTATACTGTGTGTGTGTTATACTGTGTGTGTGTGATACTGTGTGTGTGATACTGTGTGTGTGTGATACTGTGTGTGTGTTATACTGTGTGTGTGTGTTATACTGTGTGTGTGTTATACTGTGTGTGTGTTATACTGTGTGTGTGATACTGTGTGTGTGTGATACTGTGTGTGTTATACTGTGTGTGTGTGTGTGTTATACTGTGTGTGTGTGTGTTATACTGTGTGTGTGTGTATATACTGTGTGTGTGTGATACTGTGTGTGTGTGTTATACTGTGTGTGTATATACTGTGTGTGTGTGTGTGTGTATATACTGTGTGTGTGTATATACTGTGTGTGTGTGTGTTATACTGTGTGTGTGTGATACTGTGTGTGTGTTATACTGTGTGTGTGTTATACTGTGTGTGTGTTATACTGTGTGTGTTATACTGTGTGTGTGTGTAATACTGTGTGTGTGTGATACTGTGTGTGTGTGTGTTATACTGTGTGTGTGATACTGTGTGTGTGTGATACTGTGTGTGTGTGTGTGTGTATATACTGTGTGTGTGTATATACTGTGTGTGTGTATATACTGTGTGTGTGTGTTATACTGTGTGTGTGTTATACTGTGTGTGTGTTATACTGTGTGTGTTATACTGTGTGTGTGTAATACTGTGTGTGTGTTATACTGTGTGTGTGTTATACTGTGTTATACTGTGTGTGTGTGTTTTATACTGTGTGTGTGTTATACTGTGTGTGTGTATATACTGTGTGTGTGTGATACTGTGTGTGTGTGTTATACTGTGTGTGTGTGTGTTATACTGTGTGTGTTATACTGTGTGTGTTATACTGTGTGTGTGATACTGTGTGTGTGTGTTATACTGTGTGTGTTATACTGTGTGTGTTATACTGTGTGTGTTATACTGTGTGTGTGTGTTATACTGTGTGTGTGTTATACTGTGTGTGTTATACTGTGTGTGTGTGTGTTATACTGTGTGTGTGTGTAATACTGTGTGTGTGTGTGATACTGTGTGTGTGTGTTATACTGTGTGTGTTATACTGTGTGTGTGTGTGTGTGTGATACTGTGTGTGTGTTATACTGTGTGTGTGTGTGTGTGTGTGTGTGTTATACTGTGTGTGTGTTATACTGTGTGTGTGTGTTATACTGTGTGTGTGTAATACTGTGTGTGTGTGATACTGTGTGTGTGTGTGTGTGTTATACTGTGTGTGTGATACTGTGTGTGTGATACTGTGTGTGTGTGATACTGTGTGTATGTGTGTTATACTGTGTGTGTGTGTTATACTGTGTGTGTTATACTGTGTGTGTTATACTGTGTGTGTGATACTGTGTGTGTTATACTGTGTGTGTGTGTTATACTGTGTGTGTGTGTTATACTGTGTGTGTGTGTATATACTGTGTGTGTGTGTTATACTGTGTGTGTGTGTGTATATACTGTGTGTGTGTATATACTGTGTGTGTGTATATACTGTGTGTGTGTGTTATACTGTGTGTGTGTGTTATACTGTGTGTGTGTATATACTGTGTGTGTGTTATACTGTGTGTGTGTTATACTGTGTGTGTGTGTTATACTGTGTGTGTGTGTTATACTGTGTGTGTGTGATACTGTGTGTGTGTTATACTGTGTGTGTGTATATACTGTGTGTGTGTGTATATACTGTGTGTGTGTTATACTGTGTGTGTATATATACTGTGTGTGTTATACTGTGTGTGTGTGTGTATATACTGTGTGTGTATATACTGTGTGTGTGTGTGTGTGTGTGTGATACTGTGTGTGTTATACTGTGTGTGTGTGTTATACTGTGTGTGTGTGTGTTATACTGTGTGTGTGTGTGTTATACTGTGTGTGTGTTATACTGTGTGTGTGTTATACTGTGTGTGTGTGTGTTATACTGTGTGTGTGTGTTATACTGTGTGTGTGTGTGATACTGTGTGTGTGTGTATATACTGTGTGTGTGTTATACTGTGTGTGTATATATACTGTGTGTGTTATACTGTGTGTGTGTGTGTATATACTGTGTGTTATACTGTGTGTGTGTTATACTGTGTGTGTGTGTGATACTGTGTGTGTGTTATACTGTGTGTGTGTGTTATACTGTGTGTGTGTGTGTGTTATACTGTGTGTGTGTTATACTGTGTGTGTGTTATACTGTGTGTGTGTGTGTGTTATACTGTGTGTGTGTGTTATACTGTGTGTGTGTGATACTGTGTGTGTGTGTGTGTGTTATACTGTGTGTGTTATACTGTGTGTGTGTTTATACTGTGTGTGTGTTTATACTGTGTGTGTTATACTGTGTGTGTGTTATACTGTGTGTGTGTTATACTGTGTGTGTGTGTTATACTGTGTGTGTGTTATACTGTGTGTGTATATACTGTGTGTGTGTGTTATACTGTGTGTGTATATATACTGTGTGTGTGTGATACTGTGTGTGTGTGTTATACTGTGTGTGTGTATATATACTGTGTGTGTGTGTTATACTGTGTGTGTTATACTGTGTGTGTGTTATACTGTGTGTGTGTGTTATACTGTGTGTGTTATACTGTGTGTGTGTTATACTGTGTGTGTATATACTGTGTGTGTGTGTTATACTGTGTGTGTTATACTGTGTGTGTGTGTTATACTGTGTGTGTGTGTTATACTGTGTGTGTGTGTATATACTGTGTGTGTGTTATACTGTGTGTGTGTTATACTGTGTGTTATACTGTGTGTTATACTGTGTGTGTGTTATACTGTGTGTGTGTTATACTGTGTGTGTGTTATACTGTGTGTATAATACTGTGTGTGTGTATATACTGTGTGTATATACTGTGTGTATATACTGTGTGTATATACTGTGTGTGTTATACTGTGTGTGTGTTATACTGTGTGTGTGTGTGTGTTATACTGTGTGTGTGTGTTATACTGTGTGTGTGTGTTATACTGTGTGTGTATATACTGTGTGTGTATATACTGTGTGTGTATATACTGTGTGTGTATATACTGTGTGTGTTATACTGTGTGTGTGTGTTATACTGTGTGTGTTATACTGTGTGTGTGTTATACTGTGTGTATAATACTGTGTGTGTATTATACTGTGTGTGTGTTATACTGTGTGTGTGTTATACTGTGTGTGTTTATACTGTGTGTGTTTATACTGTGTGTGTTTATACTGTGTGTGTGTTATACTGTGTGTGTGTTATACTGTGTGTATAATACTGTGTGTGTATACTGTGTATGTTATACTGTGTTATACTGTGTGTGTGTTATACTGTGTGTGTGTTATACTGTGTGTGTATATACTGTGTGTGTGTGTGTGTGTGTGTGTATATGCACATATACATATATGTACATATATAATACTGTCAGTGTGTATTTTATAAGGCGCTGGTTCTATAATGTTGAAGGGGGTCTCCTACATATAGAAAAGCAGCCAGAGCAGTAATCATGTAATGCGATATTATAGCACAGTCACCCCAATGTCTGTACCCCTCA